>JAODUP010000374.1:185000-207500 GCA_025642065.1 Paralvinella palmiformis
CCAACATAATAGTCTTTGGTTGAGCTGTTACCCGTGTGTGTGCGTGCGTGTATGTAGTCATAGGCTTTCTTGGTGTTTATCAGTCTTACTTAGATGGATGGTTGGGTGAGAAAAAGTGAACTTCGGGAACTGAATCGGGGAGTAACTAAGTGAGCTGACAGGATGATGATGATGACGACGATGATGATTGATGTCATACGGCCACTTGCGTGCACACGGTAGGCTAAATGGGCCGAGCGACCCCCAAACGTAATGGAGCGAAGTCATAGATGAAACAACCTTCAGATATGCTCACGCCGAGATTCGAACACTGGTGGTAGTGATCTGTGGTCCAGCACGCTACCGCTAGACCACGGAGACTCCACCCCAATGAAATAAGACCATTTAAACCGATAATTTATATTGCTGGATGACTATCCCAGAGACACACGTAACACTCTGCAAGTAGATCCCTAGACCTCCATATCAGCTATACTATACGTTAATGTAATGTGAGTACGTCTGCGAGATCAACCGTGACAATGTTTCTGTTTCGGATCAAGTCTGTATTTGTGATCCAGGTATCCGATTAAAGGGCAATTAAATTATTGCCATATACCTGTAAAATGGTGGTAAAATATAATGTTCTCATTGTGTCAATAAACATATGGTGTTTTGTCCTAACCATCTCTCTCTCTCTCTCTCTCTCTCGCGCGCTCTCGTTTTATCTCTCTGTGTCTGTCTTCCTCCACCCCGCTCTCTTTCTCACCATCTCTTTCGCTCGCTCTCCCCCCCCTCTCCCCCTATCTATCATATCTATATATCTATCTATCTATCCATCGCTCTCTCTCTCCACTCCAGCTTTATAACACAACTCTCTGACAATAACGATAAACGATGAGATACGATTTAGGGAAAGTTCGACTCTTAATTATAATGGACATAATATGGTTTGTGGAATAGGTATTATTTTTTATAGTCAAAAGCATATATTACTTATTAAGATATTTAGAAAAACAACCAGTGTATGAGCGTGTGGGTGCCTGCGTGTGTATGTGTGTGTGTGTTTTAGGGTACATAGTAAGAGGCAACAGGGACAGAGCATCAACATTTCTAAACATCCTTCGAAACCTACCTCCATAAATCTAAATACAAATATACAGACATTAATCTAAAAATAAAATGTTCCATACCTCCACATATTGATACATGTGTGCGTATACCTAAGCATGTGTCTGGTCTACTCATCAGCCTGTGGGAACCAGATAATTCGCTTTTCATACGCGACAAATATGTCACGCCAACGGGAAAGCGGCTACATGAAGGCTACGTACAAAAAGCGGAAGCACGTAAAAAACATACCGTTTGATACCACAGCTCGCAACAAACAACACGTGCATGTGATTCAATGGTGACTTGCTACATACATATCATAAACTATTTTGACACCACAGTTTACATTCAACAGTATTTTCTGTGGTCCAAAAGAAACCTGTATATAAAGCATTTCGACACCTCAGATGCTGACCTCAGCTTTATTCTGGGTTCGAATAACTGAATAAATGCTACCTATATGAACCATGTATCAATACACGTCCGATTAGTCTGGCGTCGAAGTTCTTCTCTAACCTAAGTGAAAATTCAAGCCCTATATATACCCTCAGCGTGCTAACAAACATTACAGTTTGTTCATAACAAAGAGAATGCACACTAACACAGTATGGACTCACTAAAGCGATTAAACTAAAATAAAAACAAAGTAGCAATACCGCACAATGGATTATTACTGGACTAGAACGAAATATCGTCTCAAACCTGAGTAAATACTATGATTTACTCGAACCTAACAGCTAACCTATATCAGTGTAACCTAATTACTCATAATATGGGGGAAAAACTCTGTCCGCAGCTTAATATCCATGGAGATGCCTGTTGGAGTAACAAACGACTCCAGGAGTATAAATCCATCAAGCAGCATTGTATGAATTGATAGGTCGTTTCTATCACTTACGATATTTTGAGACAGAATGAATATCCAAATATTGAAATCAATATTAAAAAGATATGTTTTAAATATCACAGAAATGTTGTTATCGGGAATTTTCGAACAAATTCGAAAGGAAACGAAACAAGGTAGAAAGTGATAACATCGACCCAAAAGACGTTCAATATTCCAGACTACAGTCAGCTTTTGTTAAAAACAGAAGAATGTGTTTGAATCTGATATATGACTACCCATTAAAGATGTTTATATAAAATGTAATAACAGTAAAACTGTTTTTTAAACAATGTGTATAGTTCCCGATGCCACAAATTGAAAACAATAAAGCTCAAATAACAATCAAAATTTATCACATCATATATAATTAAATTATTGCTACTCGATATTCCAGATATGAAGCTAAGATACGATATCGTAAGAGACACACACAAGGATCGGTACTTGGACCACGTAAGTCCTGTTTGTATTCAAAACCAGTTGGTGCGATATGTAGCCGACATAATTTGCTCTACCACTGTTATGCTGATGATACCCAGGTTTATATGGCGATCATGCCCAAAACAACTTGGTCCGACGTGCAAAGAAATTGGAAGCTTGTTTAGCTGATATCAGTACTTGGATGAGTGCAAACATGCTTAAGTTAAACGAGGAAAATACAGAGCTCATTATCTTTAACTCAAAACATCATGTTAGGTGAATGAGGAATTACGGCTTCAGGTAGGTAATAATACTGTTTCTGTAGCATCGTCAGTGAAGAACTTAGGAGTATATTTTGATACATCCTTGACCATGGAGAGGCAAGTAAATGCAATATCCAAAGCCTGTTATTACCAAATTCGTAATATTGGTCATATCAGACGGTACATCACATTGGATGCTTGCAAAACACTGGCACACGCCTTGATAACTTCTCGACTAGATTACGGCAACACTCTCCTGTGTAGTATTCCAAGCACAATGATGACACGGCTACAGAAAGTACAGAATTATTCTGCCGGGTTAGTCACTCGCACTCATAAAAGAGAACATATAACAGCAGTCTTGAACTCCCTGCATTGGCTTCCGGTTATATATAGGTCGCAGTACAAGATTTTGATGTAAACTTTTAAGGCACTTCAAGGGATTGCCCCTCGGTACTTAGAGGAACTTGTCGTTTCGTATCAGCCGACAAGGTATCCACGGTCTGAGTCTGGATCATTCTTAGCCGTACCAACAACACGTGAGTGACATACGGTAATAGATTATTTGGGAAAGGCTGCTGCAACCTTATGGAATAATCTTCCAGTAACCATCAGAAAGTGCAAGACCCTTGATACATTCAAAAAGAAGATAAAAACTAATCTTTTTGTTTCAGCTTTTCCCAGCTGAATATATTATGTATTTGGCTGGAAAGTAGTATGTAGTTTTAAAGATATAAATCTGTTACATCCATAGAATTATTTATTGTCCAACGACTTAGAGTAACCTTCTTACAGGTTATATAGGGCGCTATATAAATATTGTATATGTATTTATTTATCTATCTCACTGGCACTTCACCTACTGTTTAGATTTTAAAAGAATTAGTAGAACATCACTGTAACCTACTTTTATAGACTTAACGGTCCTTGATGTACGTCATTCTCACAATGCACACAAACAAATATTAATATTAATTTAGGTCCATTATGGAAATTAAATTGTATGTTATTCTTAGCGTTGACTTTTGTTCTCTATCAGTTTTTTCTTTACCATTCGTATATATTATTTCTCATATTTACATTCAACTCCGTTTTATATAATACCCATTGTACGTATATGATTTGGAATAAATAAAATCAATCAATCAGTCAATCAATAAAATTAATCAACCAATCAATCAATCAGTACATCACGAGGAAGATAAAACAGCATTCGAGGAAGACCAGCCCAGCATTGGAACGGAAGTAAAGTTTCCTGATTAACTTATTGCCAAGTCCATAAAGGCACCTTTCTTTAGATTTCGTATTCTGCTTCGTCGTTATGTTCATTGTTAATTATAGATAGCGGAGATGTGTTCAGGTAATGTTCGTTGTCCTGTTCAGAATGTCACGGATGTCACGCTGAAGAAAGTAACAAACTCCATACTCTTAGATTAAAGTACTCGCCATCGTGAACGTTATGATCCCATCAATCATTACGTTAACATATAAGACGTAGGCGTGGATTTATATCATGATGATTGATATTTTACGGCCACTTTTGTGTACATTGTAGGCTAAATGGGCCGAGCGACTTCCAAAGGTAATGAAGCGAAGTCAAAGATGAAACACCCTTCAGATATGGCCGCGCAGAGATTCGAACTCAGGTGGTACTGACCTGTGGTCCGACGCGCTACCAACCAGACCACAGAGGGGCCGATTAATGCCAGGACTAACATATGGTAATCTCGTGATATTATACGATAAGGTATTATCTCCAGCTCTCGCTCACTATGTCTGTTGCTGCAAACATATCTTCAATACCTATAGGAAATACCTTAAATTTAGGTATCTGTCAAATTCATATATATATATATATATATATATATATATATATATATATATATATATATATATATATGAATGACATTCTCCTTTTTATGATGATACATTAAACGCATACTATATCGTAAATGATAATACTTCTGCTACTACTATTACTAATACTATTACTGATGATGATGATGATGATGATGATGATGATGGATGATGATGAGTGATGATGAGGTGGTGTGATAGAAATTTGCCGGCATATTTTAGAGCCACTTTCACTCTATATCCGTGTTTGATTAACTTAGTGTGGAAAATGGAGAGCAGACACAAGTAGGAGATTCATCTGGATATAGTAGACGGTGATGAAGATTGGTGAGAGAGATGGAGCATGGGAGTGGAAACACACACACACACCAAAACACACAAACACACACACACCGAAACACACACATACACACACACACACACACACACACACACACACACACACACAGAGAGAGAGAGAGAGAGAGAGAGAGAGAGAGAGGAGAGAGAGATACCTAATAATTTTACTTCGGCTCATGATCAATGTTTATTTCATCCACAAACAGTTCTCCAACATTCCGTATTTCGTTACAGCCCGGTGACGTCAGGCCCCCATTCTTCATCCCCCCCCCCCTCCTCCCACCATCCAATCCGGCACAGCCCGCCACAAACACAGACCCACGTGTTAACACGGCGTCATCTCATCGACCCAATCCGTCCCGGAACTGACCGGAACACGCGTAAACACCGGTCGAACAAAACCCGACCATAGCGCGTCATCGCGGCCGGAAATCGGTCATCGCCGCCGAGAAAACAACGCCATCTATCGGCGGTCGCCATCTGTCAGTCGATCCATGACCGGTCCGGCGAACGTCCGGGCATCCAATCCGACAGAGTTATCATCCAATATTTACCAAGCTTTCACCCGCCATCCAGCACCCGCGGGCACGTTCCCACCTCCCGCGGCCAGCCCCGTCTCGACGCCGACAAATAGAAATTGATCTATCCCCCTCCCCAGCCCCCCCCTGGGAGAAGCGGCTAAGCCGGAGCGGAGAAGGGGGCGTCACGTGATTGAGAACAAGCCGACGATCGACACCTATTATCGTCCACTTCTCGACACCGTCTCAGAACCCGAGTGCCTACTCCAAATGACGGCCGGTTGTCGACAGTGTCCGGCCTCGGCGCCACCTGTCCTAGTTCGACGGCGTGCCCTCTCGGCCGCCATCTTGTCGCGTCGGAAGGGGACGAGGGCGGGTAGGGGAAGCCTCGACGGCTGTTCGACCGCCAGCGGGAGAAATACTGTGGTCGAAATACAGTGGGGGGGAGGGGGGGGGGTAGTCATGCGGAGGGAAAAATACAGTAAGAAAAATACAGTGGAAGGAACGCAATGAGCTAACTGAGGGGTTTTTAATACCTGAAAGTTGTGAGTTGGGTAACGGGAGTATTAGCTTTAGCGTTCGTAATTATGAGTAGATGAAATATTTCACAGCAACAGCTAACACTAGGTGATCTATGTCACAGGACGCTACTAATTGTATTATAATAACACACACACACACGCGCGCGCACACACACGCGCGCATACACATACACAGACACATACATATACACAATGCGGGAAAACTTTTATGTGTACGGAACCTAATTTGGGATAAATTGTGGGAGAAACAATCAAGGAGGAAGGAGAACGGGGAACCTGGGAGGGAGAAGGGGTCTCGATGGCGGATCTAGAATAGGAGGAACTCGTGGGTAACAATGGGTACATGGGTCAGTACACCGAGTGGGTAGATAACGGGTAGATCTCGAGAGGCACTATATAGCTGAGATAGTAGAGTGGCCATCGTTAATGGATTCGATTCCCGTAACTACTGTTAGCGGCAACGACTACGACACTTAAACTTAATGGGCCGTAAATAGGTAGCCAGCAGGGAGTGTGTGTGTGAGTGTGTGTGTGTGTGAGTGTGTGTGTGTGTGAGTGTGTGTGTGTGTGAGTGTGGTGTTTTGTGTTCTTAAAATAAAGGTGTGAGCATAGAGCATTGTGTTTATAAATCTTATAGAATTATGACCAAATGACCACTACCTAAATAAAAAACAAAGTATATATATATATATATATATATATATGTGTGTGTGTGTATATATATATATATATATATATATATATTGTGTGTGTGTATATATATATATATATATATATATATATATATAATTTAAAATGCTATAATTCTATTACTCCCGGAGAGGGTGAGTGAGTAAGTGTGTGTGCGTCAGATAAAGGAAGAGGACAACTTACTATAAGATAGCATAACAATCTTATTCATACTATTTCTATATATAACATCAACGGTGGTCAGTATTGCCTTTTGTGTACTCATATCAGACACTCCCTAGACAATAAATAAATCGGCCTTTGACATCTGACCTTTGCCATCTGACCTGTCACATTTTCCCCATGGGGTATTTGTTGTTTTCGATATCTTTGATATCTAGTATTTGAAACGTTGACATATTTTCACTGACACGTACAATTTATCATATTTCTATTGTCTTTTTCTATTTAAACATCTGTTGACAGTAGAGTGAACGCTCGTTGTCGGTTGAATCTAATATTCGCTTGTGTCGAAGTAAGTTCGAAGTCGGATGATCGAAGTTTCGGCTTAGCCCCCTTCAAACGAAATAACTGTTAAATTACTCCCGTTGCATCGGTAATTGCAATTAAGGGGCTGTGCCTAAAATAAATTCAGTCAGGTGAGTGACAGGTGTTTAATATTCATTGAATAATGATTAAAGGATTTATTTCCCAATTAAAACTTCGGCTGTGTTGAAGCCAGCGCACCCGATCTACCAGCGACGACAGCGTACACCACGTGACCCTAATCTATGGCACCCGAGGGCATCGATCTGAAACAAACACTTATCTAAGGTAAAGGAGAAAAGGATGTGTATGTATGCACAAGAAAAACACAACACATTCCACATTCATGTCTTTGGGAAGTGTTTTCGCTCTTCAGTCATATTTCTGGGATCATTCATTTCCCTTATAGACGAATTTTTTCCTCTTTCAATCTTTGTTGACATCTCGCCTTTCTTCTGTGGTCTACCATTTGACATTTACCCTATGATTTATGACATATGGTGTCCTTTGACTTATAGTTTGTGACATCTGACCTTTGGTTAGTGTTTTTTCTCTCCTCACACACACACACACACACACACACACACACACACACACACACACACACACACACAGCGCGCATATATATATATATATATATATATATATATAAAGACACATCTTAGAACTCTATTATTTTACATCTGACCTGTTTTGTGTTTGTTTCGCCTTTTTCTCCTGAACCGATATTTGACCTTCGAGTATTTCCTTCTGTTCTATAGCTTTTGACCTTTCGCTTGTGGTCCTTGATATCCGACCTTTCATTGTGGTCTTTAACATCTGATCGTTATTCTATATTTCTCTGACATCTGACCATTATTCTGCTATCTCTGACATCTGGTCTTTGTTCTCTCGTCTTTGACACCTGACCTTTGTACCGTAGGATACGACATCTGACCTTTGTCGTCTGCTTTTTGACATCTATTCCTTATCGTGTGGTCTCTGACAGCCGACCTTTTGTCCTGTGGTCTATCATATCTGAACTTTGCTCTGTATTACCTGAACAATGACAGTTTATTTCTGACATTTGATATTTGATTTCCAATAATCATCTTGTTACAGTTGGCAAGCTCACTAGGGATGTCATCAAGTGCACTTGATGGCTCCATAGTTGGCAGCCGGAAAAGGTATACTCCACTGTAGGCTGATCTTTGTTTTACATTTTACAATAAAAGATGGCGTTGCTTATCCCTTACCTAAGTTGATGCCTGTACTGAAATTAAAACAATCGTTTAGCTTCAATACAAACGAAAACCTAAACTAAAAAGTCCTTAGATTTGCTTAAGATGTGAACCTCAACTGTACCTCATCCCACTGTACCACTTAGAGGTACAAAGTACCATGTGGTATTTTGTTACATCTAGATCAGAGTATCTGACGGGACAATTGCATCTCGCCTCTCAGGTGTCCTGTGGGTGTTGTCTTCATGTGTCCTGCAGGTGTCGTCCTCGTCTGTCCTGTAGATGTTGTCGTCATGTGTCCTGGAGGTATTACCTTCATGCGTCCTGGAGAGAGAGTACATACACCATTCAACTCAGCATCCCGGGGACCTCGATCGACATCACCAAAAAATTTGTATTAATGACAAATAATCTGATCTCTGTATTTTGATCTCATTAGTCGTCCGCCTGTACTGCGATGGTATCACCTTGCAGGCCAATCTCCCCCCTCCCTCTCTCACTTAGTCTGTCGCGCACCCGCTTTCTCCCCCTGTTTATTTCCATATCAAAACATCAGATAGTGGCGACCTCTAATGGAATAAACATGTTACGGATAAATTAGTTTTACGCTTTATACATTCCTGAAATAGTCGTTATCTGATCGTCGTTGCAATGCAACAGTGACATCCCGCGTGTAAAATATCTTGGGATATCCGCTGTAACATCCTTATAGCACATCCCTCGTAACATCCCCATGACATCCTACCCTCTCAGTACACCCCCCCCCCCCGTATATACCGACAGTGTGTTTTACTGAACCAATGATTAACATCAATTGTTCATGTCATTTGACCTTGATTCAGCCCGAAGGTCACACACCTACTGATGTGAAATTTACACAGACAAACACACAGACAAACACACACAAATACACACAAAACACACAACACACACACAACACACACACACACACACATACACACACACACACAAACAAACACACACACACACAACACACACACACTATTTCACACACACACACACACTCTCTCTCTCTCTCTCGCTCTCTCTCTCTCTCCCATCTCTCCCTCTCTCTCGCTCTCTCTTTGTCTATCTCTCTCTTTGTCTGTCTATCTGTCTATCTGTTGTCTGTCTGTCTGTCTGTCTGTCTGTCTGTGCCATTAACAGCGCCCCATAGCTGCAGGCACCATGTACACGTGTCCAAAAGCCGCCATTTTGTACAGAGGCCTTGTCTCTCCAAGTAATGACCACCCGCCACATCCCTCCCCCCTCCCTGGCCCGGCCCCCGGGGCACAATAGCCACTTCTCCTGGTATCAGGACATCACAAATCTCGAGATAATTTGCTCCTTTCTCTTCAACTTCAAGTCCGTGTACGCTGCCATAATGGTTCCGGACTGCGAATGACGTCACTTCCGTTTGGCGTCAATTGATGACGACCGCCTCCTGGGTGATATTCGGTGACGTCATGGTATTGGCTTCATATTAACCAGTTGTATGGTGGCGTCATCTCGATTGTTTGCCAGCGGGTACTGACTGATCTGTAGTGTTTAGATCCACCTTCTCTAGCGTATAGAACTACTATGTGTAATGTTTAGAGCTACCTTCTCTAGTGTATAGAACTACCATGTGTAGTGTTTAGAGTTGCCTTCACTGGTGTATAGAACTACTATGTGTAGTGTTTAGAGCCACTTTTACCGGTTTATAAAACTACTGCGTAGTGTTAAGAGCTACCTTCACTGGTGTATAGAACCACTAGGTGTAGTGTTTAGAGCAACTAACTGCAGTGGATGGAGCTATCATGCATATTTCATAGAACCTCAATAAGTCGTATATTGAGCTGCCATAATTAGTGTATAGAGCTACCCTCTGTAGTGTATAGATTCAGCATCTGTAATGTATAAAACTACTGAATATTGTATCCAGACAACTTTCTCGACTTCCCGAGGTGTATATATTACCCTCTCTTATACGGGTGAGTTGACCGAGGCCTCTAAGGATGAAATAATTTGGCCCGACTCCTAGCGACGGCAGCATGACTCGAACTCGGAATCCTCGAATAAACGTCTGTTCACTCTAACAACTCGGCCAAATAATATAATAAACATTGCATATCGCCAATATACGACATAACCTTGCTGGCCCTGATGAATTATGGGGAAGGAGATACATGAACAACGTTCCTCAAATATAACGGTAGCCCATTGCCGAAGTGGCGAGCTCGAATCCGGAAGGTTCTGGGTCCGAATCCACCGACTGGCTGATGGGCTTTCGCGTTATCTGATTGGTTGACAAGGCGTAGTCTATTATTGGAAGCTAGAACCAGCGTATTGTTCAAACGGAGTTGAGAATAGCTGTGATAAATATAGGTCAATAACTACGCGGGTTGATGTGGTGGGTTGCAGGAGGCCCAACCTGCAAAAGGTTACTTATATTTGCTTTAAGCGATATGAAGCTTTATAAACATGTAAACGTTGTTTTTTTCCACCACCACCGTTGTGTACATGGCAAACTAAACGGCTCGGACATCCTCCACCCCTAATGTCGGGAAGTGAAAGATGAAACACCCTTCAGCAAACATAGCTAGACCGGGATTTGAACCCAGGTGCTAGAGGTCTGTGGAAACCACTCTTCCGGTTAGGCCATGGAAACACCTAATACGAAGCTATATACATTTCTGTAATAATAATAATAATAATAATAATAATAATAATAATAATAATAATAATAATAACAACAACAACAACGACAAAATCCTTATATGATCTGCAGGATTCCTGGTATAAATTCGATTCTAGGAAGAATCAGGTGCAGTTGTGTATCTGTTTGTTTATATAACTTGGCAAGTTAAAACAGATAAAATTTGAGTGTTTTATCAATCGTAAACAGACAGAAAACATGACATCTACCCACTTCTGGATCGCCCGCAGCCAGTCGGGTATTGGCATGTCATCGTTAAGTGATCCCGAACGGGCAAGACGATGATTCGTACGAGGAAATGGTAATTCGACGAACGGGTAGAAATATCCCAGGTACAATATGTTACAGCTGCCAGTCATCCTGGATCTGAAGGGCTGCCAGACGGTCCACTTGATGGCGCACTTGTTCCAGATCTCTGGTTTGAGGAATCGAGATCCGTGTGTTATCTGTGTGTCTGCGGAACGTTTTAATCCGGTATTAATATATTTCGTGTCGGATCGAGTTACATCTCGCGAGAGAGTCGGCCCTCGTCCATATGTTACACACGTGACCAGCACGAAAAGTAAACAAGGCACTCACTCACTCACTCAATCAACCAATCAGTCACTCAATCGATCAATCGATCAATCATTCACTTCATCACTTCACCACCCATTTATTCACTAACTCACCGATCTATCACTCACTCACTCACTCACTCACTCACTCACTCACTCACTCACTCACTCACTCACTCACTCACTCACTCACTCACTCACTCACTCATTCATCTCACTCACTCACTCACTCACTCACTCAAACACCCATTTATTCACTAACTAACTGACCTATGTATATACTTACTGACTCATTCACTTACTGACTCACTCACTCACTCACTCACCCCCTTGTACTCACTAACGAAATAACTAATTCTCTTCATAGGTAAAAACCTAACCACAAACTTAACATTGTTATTCTGTCATTTAACCTTTTAACAACAAAACATTTGTATCGGCACATATCTCCACTGAGTCTAGCTTCAACTTATTCAACTGACCCCGGAGTATTTTTGAACACACCTAAATGCGCGAGAAAGAGTTGAGACCGATTTCTCTGATGTGATTTCATATGTTTCTCCAGCGTACCCAACTAGACCTAAACGTAGACTAACGTGTGCGAATGCTGAGTGGACTGGGGTATGTGGAAGCCGAGCTATGAGGCGGATGTAGAGACTGAGGTATGTAGAGGCTGAGTAAAATGCGCCATATGGAGGCTGAGTAGTTCTTATTGTAGTTATTAATGTTGGTGTCGTTATTGTTGGTCATGTTGTGGGGTGTATTATCGTTGTTGTTATTATTGTTGGTGTTATTATTATTATTATTATTATTATTATTATTATTATTATCATTGTTGTTGTTATTGTTGTTATTATTATTATTATTATTATTATTATTGTTGTTGTTGTTATTGTTGTTATTGTTTTTGTTGGTGGTGCTATTATTATTGTTGTCGTCATTGTTCGTGATGTTATTATTATTGTTGTCGTTATTATTATTGATGTTGTTATTGTTGTTGGGGTTATTATTATTATTATTGTTGTTATTGTTGTTATTGTTGTTGTCATTGTTGTTATTGTTTTTGTTGGTGGTGCAATTATTATTGTTGTCGTTATTGTTCGTGATGTTATTATTATTGTTGTCGTTATTATTATTGATGCTGTTATTGTTGTTGGGGTTATTATTATTATTATTATTATTATTATTATTATTATTGTTGTTGTTGTTGTTGTTATTATTGTTGTTATTATTGTTGTTATTGTTGTTGTTATTGTTGTTATTGTTTTTGTTGGTGGTGTTATTATTATTGTTGTTGTTATTGAGGTTGGTGTTATTATTATTATTATTATTAGTAGTAGTAGTAGTAGTAGTAGTAGTATTGTTCTTGTTGTTATTGTTTTTTTATGTTGTTATTGTTGTTGTTATTGTTGTTGTTGTATGATAGTTGTAAATTTTATTTACGTATCAATTTATGTGATTATTTATTGTTACTTGTTGAAGATGTTGCTGTTACTGATACTGAAGCCCCCCCCTAAAGACCCCCCCACTCGCAATCACCACCATAACCCCCCCCCGACATACACGACCACAGCTAACATCTCGTAATAAAACATCACAATAGATCGATCAAATATGGCGTCTTATTAACAACAGACTGACAGTGTTTATCATCCGTCTGCCCGAAATGTCTAACTAATATGGTAGTACTACAGGGGACATAGACACACATAGACACACATATACACACATATATACACATACACACATACACACACACATACATACATATACACACATATACATACACATACACACATACACACATATACGTGTACACACATACATACATACATACAAACACACATACACACATACACACATATACACACATATATAAACATACACATACACATAGATACACACACATATACACTTATACACACACTTACACACACACATACACACACACAAGCAAACACACACATACATCAGTGTAGTAACGACACAGACCAGGTGACCCCACACTAAGCTCTAACAGCAAATCAGGACCCCGTTGGTTGAAGGTCAAAACACACAATATTGACCCCGTGTGAGGCCTGGGCTGTAAACCTCCCCCCCTCCGTGTTGAGGAAGAACGGATCTGACACTGTCTTCGCGTACGCGTGCACGCGAATCATCCTCCACAATCCCCGCCCGCCATAACACGAGCCGTGACTGTATTGCGCGACCAGTATCAGTGATTTGCCCACTCTAGCAAGACGGCAACTGTATTGTGCCCACACTAACAGGGGCTGACTGTAATGCGCCCACACTAACAACCATTTGACCATCTGTCACGGCGAGCCGAGACAGCGATATGCCAACAGCCCGGATGATGGCAGCCGACCCGGTCACGTGCTGCGGGTCGCCCGCCGTGTGAGCGGACTACAGGAGCCGGACCGACATCCGGTATTGGCGAACGGACGACTGCTGGCCGACGCCTTGGTCAGAGAACAGCAAGCGCCCCAGCCATCGGCTAGACCCACTGACGGCTACATCAGGAGACATTCAGGAAGGATTGAGGGAATAAGGACAAGAAACCAAACAACCCGACAATCGCCAGCGACTCCTAACGGATCGCCGATCCCAGCGTGCTACCATCTCCTGGAGTGCGTAGACCGCCAGGTGGCCTGCCACCCCACCGAGGACGACTTCCGGCGACGTGAGAAGACCCGATGCGACGCGATGAAAAGGTGAATCATCTACTGGTTAGCCGCTAGTTGCATACGCACGCACACACGCACGCACACACGCACGTAAGCACCTAAGCACGCACGCGTGTACCGACAGACCAACCTACCGACTGATGAACCGGATATAGTTATGGCAATTTCCGTTTTCCGGATCGCCGAACCGCATGAGAGTTCATTGCTCGGCGCGGCACCTGCGCGTGCGCCGCGATATAAATAGAGACTGAAGCTAAGGTAGAGAGTTGTGAGCGGCCCGGAACCGGAAACAAGTCAAAAGGTTACGGCGACTACCTTCCACAAACGAACCACCGACACCCGTGGACGGGTGATCATTAACGCCAGGTTACTTGTAGCAATTTCTGGCAATCACCCCCCCCCCTCTCTCGCTCACTCGCTCGCTCTCTTCGCCGTCTGTCTGGATACACCTGGATGTTCACGGATGAGATCCGGAACGGGCCGTCTCCAGGTGTTAACCACCTTACTCCGATGGATACCAAAGGTCGACGGCTCCCGATGTCGGACTGAGAAACACGGATACGGGCCCCTGGAAACGTGGAGAAACAGTAGTCATCTTCATTGTCATCACCGTCATCATTATTATCATTGTCATCGTTATCATCATCATCACCATCATCATCAACATCATCATCATCCGGAGCGTGAATCGTCCCTGATGTCATCCGGATCGATCGTTAGGATGATTCACTGTCGTCGTCACCATCGCTGTCATCACATTCATCATTAAAGTGAATCTTCATAAGTGAATAATTAGCGTCATCGTCGTTATCATCATCATCATCATCATCACCACCGTCATCATCATCAGTTTGGACCTTTATCTCATTCATCATCGTGCTGTTGTGCGTCTGTTCCTCTTTGGCATTCCGCTTCGAGTCCTGGATACTTCGACCGGAAGTGGATCGGTCTTCATCGGCGACCGGGCGATAACGGATGGGGGTGTTCTCCTACCACGTGATCGGGTCGCCCGATAGCGATGGTGTCGCTGGCTAGACGGACACGGTATTAGGACGCCGCTGACCGGGATCAGCCAGGGGATCACGCCGGGATTCGCAAGGCCCCCCGGGGGGCAGATCCCGCCCGCCGACGGGCTCACACAACACAACCCGTACTCGACCCGCGCCCAACCCGCACCGATAACCCGTACGCGGCGGCACCGATCTACGGATATCGGCCAGAGACAAGCAATGGATGACGTCTGGATATCGTCCCGAGTCACTACCGGATCCGGATTGGACATGACGAGATTCAGGATCTAAAGATGACCAACCTGTTCAGAGCTGTGTCTATGTTTATATTGGCAGCAGCCAGCCTCAGAGGTAAGGATTAGTTTATTCGCTTTATTCTCTTATATTATCGTCGTGCATGCCTCTATATATATATATATATATATATATATATATATATATATATATATATATATATATTATTGCCGACTTTTATGTGCCATTGACACTTCTATCCCTTCCCGATATTAATATTACTGACGTTTGAGTTTTCCTTGGTTTGATTGGCGATTGATTACGACCCCATTTCGTGTTGCCACGACAACAGCCAAACGTTTGATTTCGTCCAAGTTCGTTAGCAGCGCATCGCCGGGACGCCATTAATTTCCCACTCTGACGTCACATGCCCGGTGTTTAATGGCGGTTCGTCGGAGTCAGCCGACCCAGGCCGATTAATGTCGATTACAGATTACAAATTCGCGGATCGACCAAACGACGTTTTAATCCACCTCGGCAATACGCCCGTTGAGTATAGGTCATAAAGGTGGCGCCACCGGTTGGCGTTCATTGGACGAGCGAGCTAACATCGCTCACGTGACCGGGACGATATGACAATCGTTGTGGAGATACGAGAGTTACACTTGGGTGATATGATGATATCATTGCAATGGCGATATTGTGGTATTAGCGCTAAAAGGGTGATTGTGTACTTTACGGTGGATATATTTAGAAATGTGCGCTTCTATCTGCGATATTACAGGTTTAGCGCGATATTGTTGGGATTCCGGTGATATTACGGTCGCCATGGAGGAATTACTGTCGCTAGGGCGATATTATAGTTCCTCTGTCGGCAGCAGCGTTTGTTGGGGCAATATTAAACTTGTTGATAATATTACTAGCGGTAGCGTGTTGGACCACAGATCACTACCACCGGTGTTCGAATCTCGGCGTGGGTACATCTGAAGGCTGTTTCATCTCTTAATTCGCTTCATTACATTTGGAGGTCGCTCGGCCCGTTTAACCTACCTCGTAAATCATCAATCATCATCATCATCTTTATAATATTACAGGGGTTTGAGTATGACTGGTGCATTTCGTAAACGACCAAGCTGTAACGGAAACACGAATTACGTCATCGAACTAGCACCGATGCGATGTCGTCATGAAACAATCGAAACGGACGAAAATGGACGAAACCGGATAAAATGGCCGAATTCCGCCATCCGGGGAGGCGGTTTTCTAATCGCCAACGAACCAGAAAGCCGTTTCAAAATATTACCAATTTCCAGTCCCAGATATCAATCAGCTTCGTTGAGTTCGTCTCCCACTTAGTCGGCTCGCGTTTCGCGCCAGAACACGTTGTCCGTGTTCGATTGCGCAGACGATCGACGGTCGGCCATTTTGCCGTGTTTGTTCGGAGTTCCGCAAACAGAATCGACACCGAAATTGCGTCGACATCGCGCTTATTAATGCCTTCTTGTGTTTCTCGGGATGGGATTCTACGGCTCGCCGCCATGAGAGAACCAGATCCGGGAGGGTCTTTCGGCCATTGGCGAGGGCTCTTTCCCATCCTCCCCCCCACCGGCTACGATATATAGCGGCCATTAAATTACCGAAACTAAAGCGAAGCTAAATCGCCGGCTAGCTCCGCGGGGAATTATACGAAACTAAGTTGATGGCTTTACTATGGCTGGCAATAAGTGCTGACGTCAGTGTTTTGTGTGTAGTGCGAGAGCGTGGACGGCTTGTGAGACGTGTTATTTGTATGTTGTGTGTACGGTTGCGTACGACGGATGATTGTATATATATGTGTATATATATATATATATATATATATATAAGCAAACACACACACACACACACACACATATATATATATATATTGTATGTTAGTGTGTTATAAGATGCACTCTAGCTCCTATGTCAGAACATTATTATTATGATATATGTAGCTGTCAATCTATGGGGATGTGCTGTCTATCACCATGGGTATATATTTCTTTCTCTCTCTCTCTCTCTCTCTCACACACACACACACACTCTCTCTCTCTGTATATGTGTGTGTGTGCTATCTCCCCCTCTCTTTGCATATATATATATATATATATGTGTGTGTGTGTGTGTATTAGTTTAAGCATTATTTATTAATCCCCAAAACGCGTTAAAATGTGTGTGTGGGTGTGTTTGTGTGTGTGTGTGTGCGTGTGTTATGACACTGGTTCAGAGTAAGATCTATATATCCACTATAAAAGGTACATTTCCAAATCTGCACACCAATAAACTTATAGATGTACATTGCTATTATGGCCACGATATTCTTGAGTGTGGAACGAAAAATCGATTTTTCGTCCATGTGAAATACCCCCCTCCCTACACACACACACACACACACACACAGAGGGAGAGAAGGATGGGGGTAGATATTTTTTGTTGTAAAAAGTGGGAAATTTCGAATATAATACACACAAACATAGAAAGATAGCCAGCTAGTAAGGTAGACAGACAGATAAACAAACACATAGTCAGACAAACGGACAGGCAGACGATTAGATCAACAAATAGACGGATATATAAATAGATAGCAACAGACACAGACAGTCAAACAGACGTCAACCCCCCTCCCAGTACAAACGTTATCGATATACCTAATGTTGAAGGAAGTTCTCCAAGAAAACTTATAACTACATCAAAGACCGACCGAGTGTAAGTATAACTGACACGTGTCAATATGTCAACATGTCAAAACTATTATACCTAAGTGTCAACATCTGGCCTGTCATAATAACATTGTGTGAGAGAGTTATAGAAATGTATATCTCTCTCCCATCACATTCATCAAAACCTGATATCTTTGTTTATCCGTCCGTCGGTCTGTGGAGTCCCCCCCCCCACCGTCCATTTATGTTTTACTGGGTCTATATATAAAGACGAGAATGTGTGTATGCGTGTGCTCGTATGTGTATGGTTAAGTATGCGAGTTTCCGTGAACCTATGTATATTGCGTTAGTGAATGCGTTCATCTATTTGTCTGTCCGTCTGTCTATCTGTATGCATGGTTCTATGTCTTTCTATCTATTTGTCTGTGTGAATAATAGACGATGTGGATGTGCATCTGTGTGTATCTAAGTTTGTAACATCTATATACGAGTCACCACAGGTGCTATATTTGTTTTAAATTCAAAATTCATATTTCAATATATTACCTATTAGAATAGTTAAATATACAAATAACAGCCTCTCTCTCTCTCTCTGTGTGTGTGTGTGTGTGTGTGTGAAGCTCAGCCCGTACATGTAGCTACCTTTGTATATATATAGACCCCGCGCCACCTGTTGATGTAGAAAAACTATAACCTCATAAATAACATTTGTCTGACATATGCCGGACGGTGTTGGTTAGCTAGAGTATGTGGCTAACTGGGTATGTGTGGGTTAACTGGATATGTGTGGGTTAACTGGGTATGTATGGTTAACTGAGTATATGTGGTTAACTGAATAAGTATGGTTAACTGGGTATGTGTGGTTAATTGGGTATGTGTGCGTTAACTGACTGTGTGGGTTAATTGGGTATGTGTAGTTAACTGGGTGTGTGTGGGCTAACTGAGTATGTATGGTTAACTGAGTATGTATGGTTAACTGAGTATGTATGGCTAACTGGGTATGTGTGGTTAACTGGGTATGTATTGGTTAACTGGGTATGTATTGGTTAACTGGGTATATATTGTTAACTGGATATATGTGGTTAATTGGGTCCGTGCAATTCACTGAGTATGTGTGATTAACTAGGTGGATGTGGCTAATTGGGTATGTGTGGCTAACTGGTTACGTGTAGTTAACTGGATATGTGTGGCTAACTGGATATGTAACAGACTAGATATATGCTCAATTGGATATGTCGTTAGTTTTGTATATATGTGACTAAATGAGTATAAGTGGCTAACTGGGTAAATGTATATGATTGGGTATGTAGTAAACGGAATGGGTGGGTGACTGGGTATGTTGTTATACTGATATGTCACTTGCTGTGTAGATGTTACAGTTAATCTCTATAATCAGGTATAATATGTATATTACCTGCAATTTTCAGGTAATCTGCATCAAATCTTAGTTAGCAATAACGTATTACCTGAAAATTTCAGGTAATATACATGCTACTTGATTATAGAGATTAACTGTAACATGTATAGCTATAGAGAGGGAAAATCAAA
This sequence comes from Paralvinella palmiformis, assembly GCA_025642065.1. Classification (NCBI taxonomy): domain Eukaryota; kingdom Metazoa; phylum Annelida; class Polychaeta; order Terebellida; family Alvinellidae; genus Paralvinella; species Paralvinella palmiformis. The sequence continues at coordinate 204,768 of JAODUP010000374.1, forward strand.
GAATTAAATAATCAATCAATTTCATTTTGAAAATGACATTTAAAATATTCCACATAATTAAATAAGATATCACACACACACACACACACACACACACACACACACACACACACATATATATATACACACGCACATTGACCACCCACCCACACACACACATTGACCCAACACACCCACCCATACACTAACACATATACACACATTGAGCCATACAAAATATATAGACCTCAGACACGCACATACAGTTATATATATATATATATATATATATATATATATATATGACATACCAATAGGATACACGGACTAAGTAACTCTTTGCCAAGAGATGGAGAAAGAGCAAATGTGAGCAAAGACCGAAATATATATGTCATTCACTGTCTGTCAGTTACAGCTCATCTCGTACTTGTTTACAGATGATTTTACAATAAATAAACAAAGACACTAACATGTAAACATCAGAAACGTTCGGACAACGTTCAGCCAATTATGACGAATGTGTGTTTGTTTGTTAAAAAGTCTCTACGGTAGTTCTGTTTGGCGAAGTAAACTGGCCCTAAACGGGATTCTCGAGAGGATGATCCCAATCCCGAGGGCGGGGCCATTCTACGAACTTCATCCTCCACTTCCGTACGCCGATCCGTACGCCGATGTAGCGACGCAACCGCCCGTGGGGTATGGTGGTGTGTTTTAATCGCCGGCTACGAGCCAGTAATTCGCCGTAATCTATCATTGTCTGTGTATATGTCTGTGTGTCTCGTGGAACGGCTCGTCGGCGGAGATTAGAAGTCCATCATCATCATCATCATCACCACCATCATCATCATCATCATCATCATCATCATCAACCTCTTCTTGAGACTTACCTGCTTATGATGGGTTTTGTTTTTTGTGAAAATAATAATATTGTATAACCTTTGACATTTGAGGTCACTCATCATTATCATCATTATCATCGTCAGCATCAACATCATCAGCAGCAGCAGCATCATCGTTATCATCATGACCATTATCGTCACCACACCATCCAATAGCCACATTATTAGGAGTATTCGACCCCGCTCCCCCAGCATTCTTGTTTAGCTGTTTCATCTTTGACTTCGCTTCATTATCTTTGGAGGTCGCTCGGCCCATTTAGCCTACCATGTGCACAAAAGTGGCCGTAAAACATCAATCATCATAATATATATATATATATATATATATATATATATATATATATAAAATTTTAATCTATATAACTTCAAAGGCCAGTTAAATATAGATTATTATTGAACTTATGCACTGATGAATATTTACCAGAGAAATGTATTTCTAGATTACGACAATAAATAGTATTTGTAAGATATGGCGACATTTGTGGAAATATAATAATTATGATCAATGTTAGGTACATCAAAATAAGAGTTCGACATATTGCAATAATTTACTAATAACTTATGAAATATTCGTTTCAGTCTTATCGCGACAGTAACTGGATTTACTTTCAGGTTCTCGTAAGTAAATGTCCTATCGCGCCATGTCTTGCTTCGTTATCCGGAAACAGTGTGTTAGCCAGAAAATTAATTGTCCGGGAAAGTGTGAGGGAAAGTCACAAATAACACCTGGGAGTATGGGGGGGGGGCTCGTTCGGATGCACGGCCGAAATATTGTGGTGCTCACATATCTCTTCTAAGCCGTTTAAATGCATTAAAATGGTAATTTAAATAGACATCTTTGATATAACTGTAGGTTGTCCTGTGTATTTCCTGGCCGTCCACTTATATTCATTTCGACGGCTGGACGGTTGTCTGCAGTTGTATATCTCTCACGCCATTATACGTCCCATTAAAAACATTTTCCGTGTGCCATAGCCGAGTATTCGGTATCGATGTAATTAGTATAGTAAGGGAATATAATATGTGGATTGTTGGGAACACTAAAATCATTATTACCACACCTTGACACTTATGACGTATATTAATTAACAATACCTTCATTTATTTCAAAGAGAAATTGCATCTGTTTCATTCTTAGATTTATCAATTGACTTTTGGTTCGAGAGCACAGTCAGCGTATCCAGACAATGTCCGAGAGAGACGTATCAGTTTGGGATGGGGGAGGGGAGGGGCGGGGAACTGACACGGAGTCAAGTAGTTCACGCCAAAATAGTCGTAATGCATATCTGGTTGAATGATTACTTAGCGTACATCGAAGACTAGTTCTTTGATATTTCAGTGAGGTAATATCACGGGGAATGGAAAAGGTATGCCATACAGGTTTTATTGTGACACATAACCGTTTGTGTCACATAAACTAAAGACGTCAGGTTGTCTTGTTAACGGCATGCTGCTAAGTCATAATATGTACTAATATGTTTTATTGTAAACAATTCCAGCTTCACATATAATAATAATAATAATACTTGACATTTATATAGCGCCTTATCCAGGTCTAGGGCACCTTACAGCATTATTATCCATGACTGAGACCTGTTTCAATCCAGCACACACCTCGACTCCCAAGGCAGCATAAAACGCATGCTGCCGTTATAGTTGCAAAACCTGACTTAGACACATAGCCATCACGACCTGTTGGGTTCTCATTTCTGGCTGAGCGAACCCGTCGCCACACGACAGCATTTCAGCTCAGTAGTCTCGAACCCGCAACCTTTCGGTTATGTCTCCCACGCTATTACTAACTGCGCCATCACGGCTCGACATATGTCAATCGTTGACTAATTATTTTAATATT
>JAODUP010000374.1:212500-215000 GCA_025642065.1 Paralvinella palmiformis
AATTTCCGCCCCAAATCCACGCCGACCCACATAGTCCCGTCCCATCCCACGTCGCACTCCCCCCCCCCTCCTCTCGCACCGCCCCCGCCCGGCACCGAAACAAAATTCTAGGATTCCGGGATCGATGACGCAACAAAATGGCAAGAGCATGACCCGGATGTCGGGCTGTGATATCAGATATTCGTTCCATTATGCGCTTCGTGACCATTACGAACACCGCACTACCCATTAACATCTCGGCTCTAATGGACATTTGTCGTAACGCCGAGCTCCAACAAGGAATGGCGATTTAAAAATGGCCGAAATCTACCCTCCCCCCAGCTCAACTCACCTCCCCCCCGTCTTTAGAGTTGTTTTCGTCGAGGAAACCAAATCGTTTTTAATTAGATCTAATTTCTATTTATGATTAATAACTTTTTTGGTCGCCCGGGGGCGTTCTAGTTCACGGCAAATCCATTTACGGACGTGCTCGGTTGTCAGAGGCGTACCTTGCCGAGAATCGAACCCCACGATCCCCGATTTAGGCGGTCAGCGCCCTATCACTGAGCCATATTAATCTCGGGATCTAGACGTTTCTCCTTTGTTTACTGTCGCTCTTATCCAACACTGGGTGACCCACGAGACCTCTTAGTTCGCGTAGACACTCCACCGCTATCTCGGCTCTCCTGGGAGCATGTGGTCAGCAGACTTGGTCCCGTTGAAAAGTTGCCCGACTTGGTCCAGTCGGATTGTGAATCAAAACCGGAATCCTTGTTTAAATCGAGCGCGCCCTCTACGTCGATATAAGGTGAGAGAAAGGGGAGGTTTTAAGTGGGAGGGTGTATGAACAGGTGATTTGGAGGCACACACACACACCGCATACATACAAAACACACACAGGTAAACATACAGATAGTCAGACAGTTAACAGACAGACATATAGACAGATAGGCAAATAGACAGCGACTGTCAAAATGGATAAAGAAAATTAATGGTGTGAGTGAGTGAGTGAGTGAGTGAGTCAGTCAGTTTAGTTAGTCAGTTAGTTAAGCAGTCAGTCGGTCAGTCAGTCAATCAGTCAGTCGGTTAGTCAGTAAAAATTTACCCCTTTCCCACTATTCTCTGTCCCTATCCCACTGTTCTCGTATGACGTTTTATTTCCGATATTCATGAAACACGATAGCGATAGGGAGTAGGTTGACGTCAGTGACGTCATTCCCTGATGAGGTTATCACTTCCGGTCCAAGATCATGTGGTTTTGGAGAATACGTGATGATGCACTTGTCCTGAATGACATTCAGCTTAAGAATGACGTATCGGTAATATAACACGTGGTTAAAACATGAGAGACAGAGACAGACAGACAGACTGGCAGAGAGACAGACAAGCTGACATAGAGAAAAACAGACTGGTGAGATATTAGGCATGTCTGACACACACATACGCACGCACAAACATATACACCCACGCACACAATAAAACACACAACATACAGAAACAAACAAAAAGACAGACAGACAGACAGACCCAAAAAACACACGCGAGCATTCCTATCACTCCCCCCAACCCCCAAACCCCTCACCACCACTCACCACCACTCACCACCACCACCACCACCACCACCACCACCACCACCACCACCACCACCACCACCACCACCACTCACTCACTCACTCACTCACTCACTCACTCACTCATCGACCCACCCAACAACACACCCACTCAACCACTGACTGAATGACTGACTGACTGACTCACTCACTCACTCACTTCGTTCACTGCTTACGTGCCTGTCTATCTGTCTGCCTGTCAGTCTTTTTCTGGCTTTTCTAGCTAATTCAAACTATCAATAACTAAATAGTGACGTCATCCTGTCATAGTCTACCTAGGAAAAGGCAAAAATCGTTCCCTTTTCAAAGCCAATTTTCTGACAATCTGCCGGCGAAGGAACGTGTTTGTTACGAGCTGGTTAGTGGCGAATTGAGAACAGTGGACGACCTGGTTGATGGCGAATTAAAAATACCGGAAGTCTCACTAAACGAAGAACTACGAACAAAGAACAACTTGCCTAATGGCGAACCGTGACGTGGGGACGACTTGGTTAGTGGCGAATTGAAGACAAGTGGCTGTCATGCTAACAGACGAAGTATTAGTGGGGAACGATTTGCTGAATGGTCGTCCAAAGACGGGAGACGACATGTTTGATGGCGAAGAGCTCCCACGCCATTCGAAACGCGAGAGTCTCGCGATATCTCAACACCTATGGTATTGGGTAAAGTAGTGACGTCTCTCTTATATATATATATATATATATATATGTGTGTGTGTGTGTGTGTGTGTGTGTGTGTGTTGTGTGTTGTTTGTGTGTCTATATGTGTGAGTGTGTGTCAGAATAAAATGTCAAATCTGTAATTCTCTAGGATTCATCATTTGTGGTATCTGTGGCAGTGCGTTTTCTTCAACTGCTAAAGCGAACAAAGACACAAAGGAGGGCTACATAAAAAGCGAGCGAGCGAGAGAA
>JAODUP010000374.1:220000-247500 GCA_025642065.1 Paralvinella palmiformis
TGACTTTGCCCAAACCCTCCACTAGGTGCGCCACTGAGCTCGATTCTTTTCGAGGACATTGGTGCTATAAAGTTTGGTAATTATTATAAATTATTATTAATTATTATGACACAGTTGACAGGCCACCAGCACATTTGAGACGGTTAAATCAACCAACTATTCTCGTCTCTTTATTGGGGAGGTTCAAACCCTCCCCACCCACCCCTCCCCTACATTCAGAGAGCTACAAGTGTTCGTTCTGCGCGAAACTTTTATGGATGTCAGTAACTGTTTGACGTTTATAAACATTTCAGATTTGTTAGAGAGATCTATAAACAGTACCGACTCTTAGACAACTCGAGAAATTTATGACTTTAAACCGTTTACAGACACTTATGACTGTTCAGCTTTTATGGATTTCGTTTTCCGGTTAACCCATTTCCGGGTTTTGGTCAGTTCCGAGGTTTTTTCCTTCTTTTCGTTGCGTCGTCCGTCCGCAGTTATGTTTGTTTTTATCGATCTCCGGAGAGGTTCTGGATTTATTCAGCGTCTCCAGAAATGATCCCGACGCCGAGAAACGCGATCCGGACTCGTGATAAACACGAGTTATGGTCACTTTACCGGGATCGGCCGAAATCCTCGAAAGATCGCGCAATTCTGACGCCAGGTGGCCGCACCGTAAACGATTCGCTTCCGGGTGGCGAGATGGCGACGACCTTGTCCCGAACTGTTTACACGCTCGGCGAGGCGAATGACGAATGTTGGTCGGCTTTCAATTGAAAACCGTCATATTGTTGGTGATAAATAGGGTATCTCGGAGATCCAGAATGGTACGGCGCCTATAGGGCGATCCGGAAGGTGAAAAAATATGGATTACTGTTCTGGATTTTTAAACTGGCTTATAAATTAAGGCGATTCTCTGGATATTTTCATCCTGCTCTGAAATACACCATTCTTTATTGAAACTGTATGTAAGACTAATAACAACAATTATATGTTTACGTGCGTAAGAATTCTCGCATTTAAATTGGTGGTAGGCGAAATTTCAGGCCATTAACAACAATTAAGAGCAGTATATAGCATCCTTAATTGTGAATATTCGGTTCTTTCCGGTTTCATTCGGTAACGTCTGCCATGTTTAATGGCTGAACGGAGATGTATGCTGACACGTCATCAACATGTATGTGTTTTGTGACGTCATGCATGGATTTAAGCCAAAAGGATCAATAAAAACAATAAAATCCATTATTTATATTTGAATCATCTAAATAAGGTTTTGGTCATGAGATAATTGTTGTGGGTGATAATTAACAGTATTAGCCGTCTGTTTTGCGGATCTCCCGGGGGGGGGGGACGTTTACTTGGATTATAATACATGTTGGTTGTTACATGTCGTTAGAGAGGATAAGGATTCCGGGATTGAGACAATTTGTTGTATGTATTTAGACTGTTCCTCGGCTCTTTTATGTCTATGTGAGATAACAAGCGCACGCGTGCGCGCACACTCACACACACATACACACACACACACACATCTTTATACCTGTATGTTGACTGGTAACAGATTGAATGTCTAAGTATGCAAATTGGCTGTTCTGTAACCAGTCCAGAGGCGGTAATCAGGACCCCTGATTCACGGCCCGTATTTGGATATAAAATATATTATATATATATATATATATATATATATATATATATATATATATATATATATATATATATATATATATGAGAGAGGGGGGATATATGAACCCTAAGAAACTAAATCTTTGGTTAACAAGTTGTTTTATGTATAATCTAAACATTAATTAAGTTTTTATTTCATTATCAAGAGACTATGCCATCATCTAGGAACAGTTACACAAAGTGCTACATCACCGTAAACTTTAAGCTTTGAGAACAAGCTCACAATATAATCTAAGGACTTCGACAACTTAATAAATCAGTCACGTATTATGGACGTAGTCTGTTCGAGTAGTAGTCGTGATCGTAGCAGCAGTAGCAGTAATAATAGCAGCAGTAGCAATAATAATAGTAGCAGTAATAGCAGCAGTAGAGTCACTAATAGTAGCAACAGTAGCATTACTAGTAGCAGTAATTACAACAACAACAACAGGAGTTGCATCAATAATAGTAGTAGTATCAGTAATAGTAGCAGTAGTAGCAGAAACAGTACTTGCAGAAACAGCCATAGCAGTTGCAGAAGTAGCAATAGTAGCCATAATGGTAGCAGTACAAGTAGTAGTCGTCGTATTAGTAGTAGCAGCAGCAGAAGCAGTAATAGTAGTAGTAATAATTGTAGCATTAATAGTAGTAATGTTCGTAGTAGTAGTAGTAGCAGTAGCAGTAGTAGCAACAATATTAGTGCCTGCAGCAGTAACACCAGTCGTTGTGACGGCATCAGCGGGATCTTACGTACTGTGATAATCGAGAGCCCATCAACCCGAGATAACGGCTTGATGCTGAATTACGCCGTCCCGTGACGTATTAGCCACGTGACTGATCACGTGCTGGTCACGTGCGATGGCCGCCAACTCCCCGACCGGATAAAACTAGCGCCATATCGGAGCAACAGATCTATTTAAAATAACCGGATGGCTAATATAGACCTATACGCATATACACCTATACACCTATACACATACATATATATAGACCTATACACATACTTGGGTAGACTTTGGTACGTCGGCATAAGCAGTATACTCAATTTTCTCCAAGATGAACTCTTCTCGGCAAATCACGCACGATCTGGCGTTACTGACCCAGTTTCCTGGGCGTTGTTTCACCGACGATTGCACGACGACTTTTCGTAGACTTGTTCTCTTCGAGGCCGAAACCGCGAAATGTCGTCGTGCTTTTCGTGGCTATCGCGACAATGGCTAACGATTTAGCTACCGCAGTCGGCTAATGAGTGTCGGGTTTCTCGGTCAAAAGATCGAGTCGTGTAAACATTAATTTAGATTAGGATAAAAATGGACGAATATCAACAACAATGGACGATATGGTGCTATGACAACATCAGATCTAGGTAGATTGATACGTGTGTGTGTGTGTGTGTGTGTGTGTGTGTGTGAGTATGTGTGCTCTATCTAATACACGGAGCACCAGATCGGTCAAACTGTACCGAGGCAGAATGTCAACAAATGCCAATAGAGGCACAGCCCTAAAGAAAAAAATGGCCGGGCCTTAATTATGGAAATTGTGTGTTTCGTTTAGTTTCGGAAATGATCATTCCTGGAATACGAGGCCGCGGGGTAATCCTGAAGGGACGTACTGGATAACATACAGGCGCCGGTGGAGTTCGAAGCCTGAACTCAAAGTTTTCATCGTAATGCTATATCTACTGTGCCAAAGCGCAGCGCCCGTAGATACAAACCAGAAGTGTTATCTAATTATATGTAAATAGGTTAAGGTTCAGAAACTGAACTAAATGTAAGAGAGTAATTAGATAGAGTGACAGATAGACTGACAGACATACGCCAGATATATATATATATATATATGTGTGTGTGTGTGTGTGTAACAGAAATTTCAATCAGCCCAAATAGAGAGAGAATATTCTAGTGTATATATATATATATATATATATATATATATATATATAATAGATAGATAGATAGATAGAGAATTGGCGGAGTAGATATAGATAGATAGAGAGGTATATATATATATATATATATATATATATATAAAGAGAGAGAGAGAGAGAGAGAGAGAGAGAAGAGAGTGTGAGTGAGAGAGAGATAACCCAGCCAAAGACCATTTTCTGATGTCACCTAACTAACAGCTGCTATCTCCCGATAACAGCTGTCGCCATACCGTGAGACAATATTGTGGCGAGGACAGCCCCAGGACAACTTGCGGTCTGTGGGAGGTGATAACACACTAAGTAAGGGTCTACCCAGGTTGTCCCCTCCGCCAGTCAATGAAGCCCTCCCTCCCCCCATCCCGTTTTGGTGATAGCTAAATCTGACCCAGGGATCAGACAACACTCATCCACGGATCAGTTCTAATAACAGGATTAGTCTAATGAGAAATATGGATAGATCATAGTATAGGGTGATATCTCGGTGAATAGGAATTGGGATGTCTTTTGATCTCTCTCTCTCTCTCTCTCTCTCTCTCTCTCTCTCTCTCTTCCAACCTACTATTTCCCCTCTCTATATGTCTGTCTGTTTCTCTCTCTCTCTCTCTCTCTCTCTCTCTCTCTCTCTCTCTCTCTCTCTCCCACCACCCCTCTCTCTCTCTCAATCAATCTATTTCTCTGTTTGATTTATTCACTCTCTCGCTGACTCATTCACTCACTGACTAACTAAAAACATCACCCACCCAACCCACTCACTCACTAACTGACTCACTAAGCCACGGACTCACTGACCCCCTAATCCCTTGTTCAGTTTCCGCGTTCAACATTGTACGATTATAATATTTAATAAAAATGTCGGAGAGACAAAACTTATAGAAGATATTACCTTGATCAATAAATAAATAGATAAACACACAGGTAAACACAACACAGACACGCACGCGCCCCCGCGCGCGCACGCACACACACACATACACATGCGCGTTTTGATGTATTTCCCAAGTATAAAACATTATCAGCCAAAGACATACACACACGCACGTGCGCGCACACACACATTTACAGCTACAAGCCATTATACGTGTCCACGTTGCTCAATTACGGTTTGACGCCAATCTCAACTGCCCGCGCAGAATATCGTTTCCACATGCCAATCATAGCCACCTAATCAGCGCCGCGAACTCGGGACCTCCAGCGTCTAGCGCACCACGCTATCGCTACACATAGCGACCTGATTTAATCACATTAATCGCGAACACGACAGAAATGACGAAAGTTGTTTGGGGGTGGGGAATTAAGGGGGGGGGGAGGGCGATGATGAAGGCCATAAAATCCGGTTAGGAGACACCGGGAAATGGCGAGGGCAAGTCAGGTCAAGGAATAACCTCCTCAGCCATAAATCTTCCTTAACACATCCACCCGGTAGATATTTGTCCTCTTATTCGAGTCTTTCCACCGTAAGGGGGCTCGTTTCCGGCCGATCCGGAACGTTATGTTCCGGAAATGAGCGGCCGATGTGAGGAGCGCTTTTCCGGATCGGCGCAGCGAGAAGCGCTATTAAAGGTCAAGGTCGAGTCGTGTCGTCATCGTTGGTTATCTACGCCCATTTGGCCCTGGATCACAGAGTGATTGGAGGTAATCGTCTGCCCATTGTTGCCGGGTTAATGTCGACGAGTGGAAATTTGAAATTCGCAGCTTCTGCTTCGGATCGGATTTTTTTATCCGAGCAACAAAGACATATGTCTGACGTCCGTCAGGATCGCAGAATAGATTCTACCAATGGATAAAAAAATACAGTCAGGAGAGGTTAGAGTTGAAATGTAAACAGACAGATATTAGACATTGTTGTATAAGATTCTGGCTTGAAATATCTTTATCTCTCTCTCTCTCTCTCTCTCTCTCTCTATATATATATATATATATATATATATATATACATGTATATAAATAATTTTTCTCTATCTTTCAATGTTTATATATTTCTCTCCATATCTCTCCCTTTTCTCTCTCTCTCTTTCTCCCCCTCTTGTTAATGTACAAGTCCTCCCTCACGCCTGTCTGTACAAAGTGTAACTATGTATCTGTACGATTCGTATTACCGAATGCGCTTACGCATACGCGTGCTCAGTTGATTTGCCAAATTACTAATTGCGCATGCGTAAAGTGACTGCTCCGTACTAAGCAATACGCCAGTTAACAATCTCTGACGTCACTACGTCTATCTCCTGGGGATATTTCTCCTATTACCATCCTTGAGTCAGTGAATCGCTTAATAAGCGTTCTTCCCGTAGCCAATTACGAGACTGGTCGATCCAGATCCAAACCGGAAGTGCCAAATCCCGAGACAGAATAACAACGTCCTTGCGTCAATTACATAAATGGACCGCAGCATAGTATGTGTACAATGGTATCCTTGTGCATACTATCGTCTACTTTTGTAGCATACACCGCCCGGACCCATGGATCAGGTAACCCGAATCTTTCCGACGTAAATATAACTTGTTCAGGATCAGTGGACCTGTGGTAGGTCCGCTATTCTGACATGACTTCTGTCTGAACCATTTCTAATCACGTCTCTAAATATCTGCAATACAGGTGTCTTGGCTTGTCTATAGGGTTGTCTATAGGCATGTCTATACGGTTGTCTATAAGCTTGTCTATATGCTTGTCTGTAGGCTTGTCTATAGACATGTCTATAGGCATGTCTATAGGGTTGTCCATAGGCATGTCTATAGGCTTGTCTATAAGCTTGTCTATAGGCATATCTATAGGATTTCTATAAGGCATAAGGAATGTCTATAAGCCTGTCTATAGGCATGTCTATAGGTTTATCTATAAGCATGTCTATAGCCTTGTCTATACCATAGGCATGTGTATAGGGTTGTTTATAAACTTGTCTATAGGCTTGTCTATATGTTTATCTATAGGCATGGTTATAGGCATGTCTGTAGCATTGTCTATAGCATAGGTGTGTCTATAGGGTTGTCTATAAGCATGTCTATAGGCATGTCTATAAAGGGCATGTCTATAGCATTGTCTATTGGCACATATATAGGCCTGTCTATAAGCCTGTCTATAGGCATATCTATAGGGTTGTCTATAAGCTTGTCTATAGGCATGTATATAGGCTTGTCTACAAGCTTGTCTATAGGCATCTCTATGAGGTTGTCTATAAGCTTGCCTATAGGCTAATCTATAGGCTTGTCTATAAACTTATTTATAAACTTGTCTATAAACTTATCTATAATGTCTATATAGGCATGTCTATACGTATGTCTATAAGCTTGTCTGTAAGCCGGCTTATAGACACCTGAGCGGTGGCTTACAGACCCCGGGACAATGATGCACGATGGACACCTGGATCACGGGCTATAGACACACCATTCCGACCTATAGGCACACGAAAATGGCTTAGAGACACACGATCCCGGCCTATAGGCACACGATTAATGGCCTCTATGCAATGCATCATAGCCTACAGATGGTATTCGGGGAAAAAAGAGCCATAGATCCATAGATAATGGCTTATAGGCATCCGGATCGTGGCTTACTGGCAGTTGAAAGATGGCTGTTTGGAGGTGAACGGGGGGCGGTGCTCTTGTCAGTGTTAAAAATGGTTTGTTAACATAATCTAAATATGTCTGTTAGAGGTCTGGTGTGAGAGAACAGGTGGTCCTTCTGATATATATATATATATATATATATATATATATATATATATATATATATATATATATATGGATGATATATGAGGAGGGAGATACCTACAAACAGACAGACGGACAGACATATCTTACCTTCAATCTTGTTGGAGTTCACAACAGACTTTGTTTACAGGAAACATAACTCGTGTAATTAACCGATTAGTACAAACACATACAAACACACACACACATTCACGCACACACACGCACACACACACACATTCTCCCTAAGGTACTGATCCGGAACGCTTCCAATAAAAATAGTGCTACTGGATCAATAGATCCATGTGTCACATTTACCGCCGAAGCTCCATTCTTTCGCTTTTATTGGTACTACAGTCATATATTAAAATATTGTATGTACTCGCGTGTGCGTGTGTGCGCTAGCGTGTGTGTGTGTGTATGAGTTGTATATATATATATATATATATATATATATATATATATATATAATACGTGCGTGTTGCTTCGTTTTCACTGTTATCTAAAAAATAACTGGAGTCGGAAGGTGACAGGTATGAAAGAAGGTGACACTAAAACGTATTGACCATGACTGACTGACTGACTGACTGACTCGACTCACTCACTCACTCACTCACTCACTCACTCACTCACTCACTCACTCACTCACTCACTCACTCACTCACTCACTCACTCACTCACTCACTCACTCTCACTCACTCACTCACTCACTCACTCACTCTCACTCACTCACTCTCACTCACTCACTCACTCACTCACTCATTCATTCATTCATTCATTCACTCACTCACTCACTCACTCACTCACCTACTCACTCACTCACTCACTCACTCACTCACTCACTGACTCACTCACTCACTCACTCACTCACTGACCCACTCACTCATTCACTCACTCACTCACTCACGTTTTCAAATGAAACTCACTCGATGTCCCCTCACCGAAACCAAACAGTCCTACACGAAGCAGATCCCTCAAACATTGACGCACGCCTTCTTCTTAAAGCCGACGCCATTATATTCGGTTGATCGATGCAACTGAAACGAAAGAAGAAGAAAGAAAAAAACACGACAAGAAAACGCCAAGTCGAAGTCTTCAGTGGAAAAAACGGAAACTTCACGCCGGATAACTCGTACTGGGCTGAATAAGAAGAAGAAACTGCACCGAAAAATAAAGCCATTTCAAAAGAGCAAACTTCCACAAAACTCCTTCCCGTAAGTGGGTCCGTTCCTCGGCGAGGTGCGCCCGGTTGTTAACGGGGAATTCGCTCGTAAATAGATTTATCCCGGCCCTCGAGCGAGCCATTAAAGAGATCTCCATTTGGCGGATTCTAACAAGTGGCTCTATCCTAAATAAGGATTATCTGGAGCCGTATCCCGAAGGTTGGCGGTTTCAGGTGGGCCCGAGTGGAACCCGGAGCGGGTCTTACACCGATTGACACAGTCTGGATAGTTCGGTGGGAGGGGGAGGGGTTCATTCCCCTTCTTGTTGCTGTGGGAATGTCTGAGGCGGAGTATTAGGAATATTGGGAAATTCGTGGGAGGGGGCGATCCCGGAGATTGGGGAGGGGTGGTGATGGATGGGTTATCCCGGCAGAGGTATTGACTGATATAATGTGAAAGAGACACGTGGAGAGATGGGTATATTTATTTGTTAGTTAGCTTTTACGTATCTATTTGTTTTTCTGTCTGGCTGCCTGCCCGTCTTGATGTCTTTATCTCTGTCTTTATATCTGTCTGTCTGTTCCTAAGTATGTACTAATGTATAAATATTAATCATGTATATATGTAATCATGTATAAATAAATAAATAAATAAATATATATATATATATATATATATATAACCGCACTAGAAGCTGATAATTAATTAACACCATGGCCAACTAATGAATATTCATTAGTCCACTTACGCGTCACCCAATTTCACACGACGACTTCCGGTGGCAGACGAAGTCAGATTTTACAATTATTGAAATTTATTCTCGATCATCAGCCCTGAGGGCCCTCTAAGTTTAAACGGCATTATATATATATATATATATATATATATATATATATATATATATATATATATATATATATATATATCAAAATGCAAAACCGAGAGAAAAACGCCAATATTATACAAATGAGCCTCATTACAAACACGACATGGCGATTCAATATAGCTAATTGCCTTAGAAATGTTAGAAATTCATCTTCGGAAGAAAAAAACCCATATATTATGTTTTTCGCACGCCTACAATGCCGTCGCGACGCTTGTCTGAGAAATGGCCGCCTTTTAAGAGATTCTCCTACCCAGTAGATAGTTCCGTCGTTTTCTCGGCGTTTTTACCCCAATTTCGAGATAAAGGTCGTCGGCTCGACGTCGTTTGGACTGCGCCGAGCACATTTACGACTTTACCGATCCCGAATGGCGGGCATATTGTTTGTGGGACGCCATTCGACGGGATTATAGTCGGGAGAAATTCTCGGAAAATACTTCTCGTCTGCGCTGATAGCTAGCTGGCCAAGTGTTGGGCGTCTGTGGTAAAAATAACAATATTTCAGTTGTTTCCACGTTCTTCTGTACGACCCACTGAAGGCAGCCTGGGAGTGTCTAATTGCCATAATGATTACGAAGGTCATGGAGTAATGCAATATTTGTAGGAGCCGCAAAGGGCTGTTTTGTCAGATGCAATATATATATATAATGGGTGATATTTGCGAGGCGGGAAGGTACGTGTTGGGAGGCAAGCAGGCAGGCTAGTGCAGCAGGACAGGCAGTCAGGCAAGCAGGTGTATGGCAGGCAGGCACGCGGGCAGACGGAGAGGTCATACGTGGCACGGGGTGATATGGTTGGTAGCTTGCCAGAGAACTGGCAGAGAACAGGTTCGTTGGTTCGTACAAGACAGGCAGGTGAGCTGTAGTTGGGAGGTAGGCTGGCAGGCAGGTATGCAGGTAGGCTGGTTAGTTAGTTTGTAGAGGAGATCTAGTTGAGTGCTGCGTGAGGATGTAGGTACGAAAGCTGGTAGGCGGGTTAGGTGGTTTGTACAAGATAGGCAAGTAAGCATGATTAAACAGGCAGGTAGGCAGGTTTGTGGTTTGGAAGATTGACGTGGGACAGGCTAGCATAAGATAGTTAGTTAAGTAAATAGGTGTAGCTATATAGGCCGACAGACAGGCATGTCTAAATCTGGAGACATGACAAGCAAATAGACATCCAGACAATTTTCAAACGCTGACAGGCAGGCGAGCAATAACTGGGAGACAAGATTGTTCGTTGGCATGAGATACGGTAAGACACGAATGCATACAGACAGGCAGATTGTAGATTGGCGGATTGACGGGAGGAAGATAACTTTGACGTAAGACAGGCAGTTATCCCGGTAATAACGAATAGATAGGCATTAAAACAGGCAAGAGATGGGCAGCGAGTGGCCGACAGACATGGACAGGTGAACCACATTACGGACAGGCAGACAACAGTACAGATAAACAAACAAGAAAGATAGGATAAAAAGACATATTTTTAACAAGAAACTCACTTATTGTTATAAAGGCCCTGTCTATTAAGACTGGCATTTTGTGTGAGATAGGCCTTTGCTGAGACAGGCAGCTGGTGAGATATTTTTATTGACACATCGATTTCCTTTGCCCAATCCGTTGTCACTCAAACCTCCTATACCCCCCCCCCTCCCCGGCTGGTACATTCCAGTGTTATGACCAACAGCTCGATGACCATAGTATATCTGGCGGCCAAATATATTCCACATTATCCGTGCAATAATCCATTACAAATCCATCAAAAATCCATCAATAATAAAAAATATTCATTTATGGCTCCTTCGGCCATTCGGAGCACAGCATAGAGCACTTGATGACTTCGAGCCCAAAAAGCTTCTGATTTCTAGTCTACACTTTAACACTGGGCTATCCTGTTCTATGTTTTATTGACATATTAAGTGAATCTTTATAAAGTCAGGGGCAGAAAGACAGAAAACAGATAGACAGACAGACTGTCATGGAGACACAAATATGGTGAGACAGACAGATAGATAGATAGATAGACAGATAGACATACAGACATAACAACAGAGAGACATACATATAGCTAGACAAGCATACATACATACAGACCGACAGATACATAGACAGACAAATACAAAGACATGCAGGGAGACAAATAAATTGACAGGCAGCGAGACAGAAGTATAGTTAGACAGATATATAGAGAGACAGGTAGAGAGACAGAGACCCAGCAATGGACATACAAACGGGTAAAAATACAAGTAGCCAGGTAACTAGATAGATGGTTAGACATATATACAGACAGACAGACGGACAGACAGATACATAGAGAAATAGTCTCTCAGATACATAGACATTCAGACACACTAATGAGACATTAACCAGCTTATTGTGTAGATCAGAAAACATGATATCTAGTATTCTGATGAATCATCCAGGTGGTGCAATCACTATTATTGTTTATATGTGAAACAGACAAAGGCAGACAGCCAGACAGAAGGAGATATATTAAGACATCAGATGACATATGCTGATAATATCTAGCTGAAATAATTTTAATAATTACATCTATATGACACCTGGAAAACATGTAAAGATAACCAAATTGTCCTTTGGTGGTTATAGGGATAGGACAACGGAGTCCAGCAGTCTAGGACAATAAATATATTGTCACTTCGTCTTGGACAACATGCTACTGTAGCCTACGACCATAGGAACCAGTAATCTAAGACTAGAGTTTGCATCTGTTAGTCTAGAACACAATTATCCATTAGCGTAGGACAACATGGTCTATTAGTTTTGAAAACAAGTACGTTTAGGCTAGGACAACATGATCTCCATTAGTCTAGGATAAGATGATCCGTTCGATTAGGACAACATGATCCGTTAGTCTAGGACAACATGATCTATAAGTTTTGGACAACATAATCGTTTAGGCCAAAACAACATGATCTATTAGTCTAGGATAACATGATCCGTTAGATTATGACAACATGATCCGTTAGTCTAGGACAATATGATCCATTAGTTTTGGACAACATGATCGTTTAGGCTAAGACAACATGATTCATTAGTCTAGGATAACATGATCCTCTAATTAAGAAAACATGATCCTTTAGTTTAGGAAGAACGTGATCCGTCAGTTTAGGACAACATGATCCGTTAGTCTAAGACAACATGATCCTTTAGTTAAGGAGGGCGCCTCCATGGTCTAGCGGTAGCGTGTCGGACCACAGATCACTACCACCCTATGGCTAGGCTAAGACAATAACAACTTTTAGTCTAGGGCAACCTGATCCATTAGTATAGGACAATTTTGATATTTTAATCTAGGACAACCTGATCCATTAGCATAGGACAATTTTGATATTTTAATCTAGGATAACCTGATCCATTCGTAAAGGACAATTTTTATATTTTTAATCTAGGACAACCTGATCCATTAGTATAGGACAATTTTGATATTTTAATCTAGGACAGCCTGATCCATTAGTATAGGACAATTTTGATATTTTAATCTAGGACAACCTGATCCATTAGTATAATAGAATTTTGATATTTTAATCTAGGACAACCTGATCCATTAGTATAGGATAATTTTGATATTTTAATCTAGGACAGGCTGATCCATTAGTATAGGACAAGTTTGATATTTTAATCTAGGACAACCTGATCCATTAGTCTAGGACAATTTTGATATTTTAATCTAGGACAACCTGATCCATTAGAATAAGACAATTTTGATATTTTAATCTATGACAACCTGATCCATTAGTATAGGACAATTTAGATTTTTTTAGTCTAAGACAACACGATCCGAGTTTTGCACGATTTCATGAAATATTCAGCCGAAATAGAAAGGTCAAGGGTCAACCTCTCAGCGGCTCCGAAGTCCCGAGATTCGGGAGTCTCTCCTGAGATGGTCGTGGGAAACTGAGGCAAACCTGTCTTCTAGTTCTCAGGATCTTAATTACTGGTTCCTCGCTAAGGTCGAGTGAAGGTCAAGCGATTGTCAAGAACCGTATCGAGCAGTGAACTCGGGCATAGTGGACTAACGAACGGGGAACACTACCAGCCGCGGGGGTCAGGGGGATGACGTAGACTAGACGGCCGGGCCCTGGTTTATGATGAGGGTTGATGACGTCGGATGATGTTTTATGCCGGCTTTATGCCGGCTTTATGGCGGGCTGTCCACCGGAAGTACTATTAAAACGGCGGAGGCCATTTTCTTTTGTTTTTGATTAAATTCGACGATTTCATTGCCGTGTCGGCGAGCAACGAGTCGTACTGGGACGAGATGTTGTTGGTACGAAAGAAAAAAGGTTAATGTACGATGTGCGTGTACCAACAAATGCATCTATTTATGGATGTTTGCGTGGATTGATACATACGTCTTGGTGCATTTTGCTGCAATAGGCATGCGTGTATTTGTACATGTATATATGTACGCATTTATCTGTAGATTTATAGGTTAACGTATATATATTAGTACGTGTTTGTACATGCATATGTACGTGGTTTTGTGCATGTACGTGTACATGTATGTATTGGGATATTTGTATATGCACCTAATCTGGAGTATGTGCATGTATATCTATGTGTATCTGTGCATGTTCATGTACATATTTTGTACATGTTAAGGTCCATATGTGTGTGTGTGTGTGTGTGTGTGTGTGTGTGTAATCCGGTCATTACCAACCAGATCTCGTTTCGGAGCTCGTCTCCTGTCGCCATCACGCGCTGCACAAAGCATTTCTCGCGATATCTCGTTCAAGTATCGTTGCCTGGATCAGAAATCTCGTCAGAACTTAATGTTGTCTGCCACGCCGTAGAGAGAAATGACGTCACCAGATTGATCATATAGCTCTGGATGGATATTCTTTGCCTAGCCCAGTGCCATATAACATCATCTTTATCATCATCATCATCATCATCATCATCATCATCGTCATCATCACCACCAGCTTCATCATCATCATCATCATACTGTCATTAATGTAATATTTGCTGCAGCGTAATCGGCTTCAATCTGTAATCTTCTGTGCGTAATCCAATAACTATAAGGGTAAAGTATGATTGACCTATGGTTTGTTGGTAATATCGTCTGCTCTCTCTCTCTCTCTCTCTATGTGCGTGTGCGTGCGTGCGTGCGTGCGTGAAGAAGGCAAAATGGTCATTCTATCATCAGGATTCCATACACTGTTAGGTTATATGCATACTAATTTGGAGTGATGTTTCAGTATCGTAGACGGCATGTTTGTGTGTTATCTCCGTTTGTTGTTTGTTTCTATCTGTCTGTCTGTCTGTCTGTCTGTCTGTCTATCTGTTGGTCTTTCAAGCCATCTGTGATTCGATCGGTACGTTCGATTCGTTGGCTATCAGTTCTGTGATATTAATCTATATTCGGCGACATTCGGCGACGTTCGGCAATGATCAGTAATCTTCGGCAAAGTTCGAGCTCCACAGCTCACCCCTTCTATATAACCGCATTGCTCCAATGGTTGCGTTCGTTATTATTCCTGCAACTCAGCCAATCCCCCCCCCCCCGGGTAGCATCCGGCAGGCAGCCTTAATCAGGATTTTACGTCCGTATGTCCATAACGGCCTTGACCGCTAGAGCGTGTTCGTCTTATAATAGAAATATATTAGCCTTGTTATGATAATGTGTTGATTGATGAAGTGCAGATGGTAATGTATGTCAGCGGAATATTATTGATGATTAATAATAAATAGAAGATTATTAATTAATATTGTCTATGTTGTGATAAATCACGTGATGCTGTCAGCCATTTAAAAATACACGTGCTACGTCTGCGTCTAAGTCTGTTTTTCTATATATCTGTGTGTGGGGAGGGTCTGTGTGTGTGTGTGTGTGTGTGTGTGTACGTGCATGCGTGTGTGTACACGCGTGTCTGTGTACACGCGTGTCTGTGTATCTGTGCGTACGTGCATGCGTGCGTGCATGCATGCGTGCGTTTGTTCGTGAGCGTGTGTAGGTTTTCAATGGATGGCGTTTTCTGAAAATAATACATGTAATCATCTGATAATACGATTGTAATTCTAACATACAACACGGGTAATTACCAATTACAGCGATCAATAATTACAACATGGCGGCCTTTGTTACACAATGCCTAGGGAGAGAAAATGGCGACCAATACTTGAGGTGACAAAGGACGGTGTATTTATGCAAATTGTATCTCCTCGGAACTGTGTCATTAAGATATCAGCGACCCATTTCCTAAACTAGCACCACCATTCAGAACTAGGGTCGTGACCCTTGTACTTTAAACAGTCTGTTCTATGGACCCGTACAATACTCTCCAATCGCCAAATTACCGGGGAGCATACATTTTTCCAATAACATTTTACTGAACTTTTAACCGAACGGTGAGTGCACGAAAGGCTAGTCACCAGATGGTAGCTGATACGAGCCGAGAACCTCTCATGTTTTGTTCGGCTACTCTACCGGCCAGCCATCCCGTCCCGGCATTCTGCAGACGGAAGCTGAATGTTTATCAAACGCCAGATGGCCTCCCTGTCGTCTGCCTCTATCCGGACACTTGGCCCGTCACGTGGTCGCTGACCCACTTTCTCCACCAATCAGCGGATCGGGATGGTGCAGGCATCGATTCGAGGATTTGATCGTCGATCCGGAACAAGACAAGTTAGCCGACAGGGTGCGCTAAATAACGGCGTCTGGATCAAACGCAAATAAACCACTGGTATGACGGCGCCCGGAGGTGGACCGGGTTAGACCGAGGGGGTCGGGCTTGATCATAAATCATCGGGATGGTGGCTGGGGAGGGGGACTTTAAACAACTAGGGGACAGGGAAGAGGGACTTTGTCAATTCTCCATAAACCTAGGTGATGGTAGCCCAGGGGTTACTGTTGGGGAATAACATAGAAGGGCATATTAGACCCCCATAAAGCAGTGTATTGACGGCAGCCCGGGGGTCAAGGACTGGGTGTGAGGGGCCGTTTCAGCCCGAGTGGGTTACGATGAAAAGTAAACGCCATTTATTTGTTATTTATAGATATTTTTAAGACTGGGTCACTGGCCGACAACCCTTATAATAACCTCATAATAGGAGAGGACTTGTAAGGGGGTAGATCGGTGTAAGGGATTTTAATATCGGGATGTGGATAGGCATCAGCACTTTTGTGCTGTAACAGCGTCTGCACTGTAGTCTGTAATATTATTGTACCGCGGCACTATCGAATTATATCGCTGTAGCACTGTAACCTGGATAGGGAAGGTCGATGTGAAGCACTGTACCACCGATTGACTGCGGTATTATGGTACTGTAACGCGATGCCATTGCATTATAGCACTGTAGCACTGTACCACCGATTGACTGCGGTATTACGATACTGTAACGCGATGCCATTGCATTATACGGTGATATCATAGCACCGTATCCACTTAGCCGTGATGCCATAGCACTGTAACACAGCAATATTCCTAATTATACACTGTATATAATAGCACTAGCACAGTGACAGACTACCACTGTGACACACTAGTACTGTGAAATACCGGTAATCAGTAGATATTGATTACTCCGATCTTTCTTCCTATTTCCATAAACACTGGCACTATCAGCCATTGCTAATGACGCCATGATAGCTGACGTCATCGAGTATTGCGAGACACACCCCCCCCCCACAGATCCCCTCACGCACCACAGACACACCTTACAGCGATGTTAATTAATCTTTATAATTAAAGACAAAACTGATCTTTCATTAAATCTCAGCTTCTGAAAGGAGCTCGGCAGTTTTGCAGAAACTCGCCTCTACGACCAGCCGCCTTTACGACCAGCCGCTCCTACCACCACCTAAGCTAGGTGACCATCCAGAATGATTGCACCTTTTCCGTAATCCCTACAGAACCGACATAAAAAATCACCGTTTTCGATGACTTACTTATTTACCAAAATTCCAAGTGTGGTCGCTTGTGACAGTTCTTACTGTAATTAACGGTTATCATAACGTCCAGTGTATGAGAACGTTATGATCGACCCGAGTCCATCTCCAATTCGATGATGTTGTTAGTACAGGTCGCTTTTCGTCACTTTTGTATATAAAAACTCTCTCATTTCTACCCCATTTATACTGCACAATAAACACATAACCGATTTTAGACTTTTTTCACCGATCTTGTTCTTTGTGAGGTTGATAATTCCACGCGGAACAGTTATTAGTGGTTAATAAAGGAATCTCCGGAATGCGGGTTCTGTTGTTGTTGTTATTATTGTTGTTGTTTAGAATTTGTACGCATTTCATTGTGATCTTTTGTTGACTTCCAAATGATCAAAGGTTTTCTTGACAACGAATTTACGAAGCTATTGAATGTCACACCCTATTGTCTATTAATAACGGAAGGGGTTGTTGTTGAAGACACTAGTCACCTGGAAAATACTGTCACCAATCCAAATACGCTGTAAGGGATACACATAGACAGCTGATAGAAAGCAACATTTCTACACAAAGACGGCTGACATCGTACACAGTGGCCAGACCCCCTGTACACAGCTGATGCACACCGTATACAGCTGACAAATACTCAACGCACAGTTGATTAGCGCCGTGCCCATCCGACTACCAAACACTAGACACGACCGGAACATTGTACGCAGCTGGAAAACGTTGTAAACGACCCGAAGACACGGTAAACAGCTGGAAAGCACTGTACACAGCTGTGGGGAAAGATGACGACGATGTCGGCTTTTCCATCAAACCTGGTTTATTGTCGTGGCGCCATCTAGCAGAAGCGAGCAAATCAACCGGAAGTTGATTGTGTCGCTATGGAACCGAGTGACTGAGCCGTATTAATAATTGGAAATATGACTTGAACGCCTCCGAGTGACTTTAGATAATAACTCAGAAGAGTGACTTATACCAGTCACTCTTTCTATCCTAATATCGAGTTTTATCAGGATATCTTCTGATTTGTCCCGTTTTGCAGTTTGTCCATCATAACGTCATCTGTGTTTAAGGCCACTGGATATATGTGTATTCATTATGATACTTCGTTCGCTTGTTGGCTACTTCGTTCACTCACTCAAGCACTACCCACACCCACACGCTCACCCAATCAGCCACACAACCACACCCACATAGCCATCCATCCGCCACCACCCACGCACCGACTCACGCACCGACACGCACCGAACTACCCACTCCCAGGATATATATATATATATATATATATATATATATATATATATATATTTTTTTTATATATGGGGAGAGAGATAAATATATATATAGAGAGAGGGGGAAACACACACACACACACACACACACACACACACACACACACACACACACACACACACACACTCGATAAATTACAAGAATGATAATTTCCCAAAACAACGTGGACACATTTCCTCGGCAACCATAGGGAGCATACATCGAGAAGGAAGACTTAGGTTATTGGTAATGATGATCAATGGCCGATTTCGAGTCATCATCATCATCATCATCATCATCATTTGTAAAGTGATCCCTAGAACGAATATCATTAATATTATAATATATAAATATTTAATATTTTTCCACTAGATAGGGAGGCGTCTTAGGTTTTGGCAGTTGTTTTGCTGTTGTTCGTATCGTTGTTGTTGTAGATGTTGTTCTTGTTGTTTTATCGATTTGTTTTTATCTACTGGTATTTGGTTGTTGTTGTGTCCCCCCTCCCCACCTTGCTTATTTATTATAAATAACAAAATATGATTCTTTATTTTCTTATTAATAAAAGTAATTCGCTATTTCCCATTTCACGACCATTCCCAGTTGCTCCATGATGCTAATGGTCACGTGCCCTATATTCACGCGCTCATAGGTGCATATCCCATTACGTCATAGCAGTTAGAACCGCGGGACGTCTGGTGACCCAGAAACCCTCCCGTCCTTGAAATCCGGGAAAGATACCCCAGCGTGCGGGTGCTGCCCCCTAGCGGATCGCCGATCTATCGCCTACAGACCTCCGGATCGATAGCCGAGTACTCGCCGGCGTCACGTGGCTGTGCCAGTGTCGCCCCCTGGCGGCTGCTTAAGGAATTTCATCCGCGGATCGATATCGACGCCCTCGCCGCGATATCACGTGACTTCCGGGCGTATTTAGACGCCGGCTCTCGTCCGGCGTTACGACATTAAAGCGGTCGGGCTTCGCGCTGCGGCCAGACGCCGGACGTCACGTGGCATCGCCGTTCTAAAGCTGTCCTGTCGCCAGTGCAGTCGGAGCCCGACATAAACGCTATCGTGACGTCATCACAATTGAAATTTTCTCGACCTTGACTCCCCCCTGGCTTAAACCTGTCGGGTCGGTATGTCGACCACAGACCGGGACACTGTACCGGAAGGTTAAAGCTGTCAGGCCGATGACGTATACAGACGTCGGTCGCTTCCTCGTACAGAGACGTAAAAGCCGCGGGGTGAACGTCGCGACCACATATCGGCTCCCTCCGAGTACGAAGAGTGGGGCTCCCCCGTGGTCCTCGGCGTGGGCATATCTGAAGGTTGTTTCACCTTGGACTTCGTTTCATTACCTTTGGAGGTCGCTCGCCCGTTTAGCTTACCTTGTACACAAAAGTGGCCGTAAGACATCAACCATCACCTTCCGAGTAGGAAGACATTAAAGCTGTCAGGTCAAAGTCGCATTCGGATGAGAGCGTCCGTCTTTCTAATAAAATATTAAAGCTGTCAGGCGAGCATTATAAGAAAACCCGCAACCTTATAGTGATGTGTAAGCTGTCATATCGGCATTATAGTCGAGTCATTCGTGTATTGTTGTCATCACGATGTTAAAGCTGTCAGGTGATCATTTCAATGAGACGTACTATGGGTATATAACCGCCTTAAGTCATTAATGTTGTCTTGTGGTTTTCGTAAACCAGCTATCAGATGAACATGCTAATCGGATTATCTCTATCCCCCTCTCACTCATCCCCCCTCTCTCTCCCTCTTCCCCCTCTCTCCATTTTCCCTCTCCCCCTCTCTCTCTCCCTCTCTGTCCGCCTCTCTCCCCCTCTCTCTAGCCAGAAATTACGGCTAGACACCGTTCTGTTGTACGAAAACAATAAAGCTGTCACGTGTGACAGGTGTCATCGGGCTAACAGATTAGCATTGCGGCCTGTCACGATTTGCGGCAATTAAAGCTCTCAGATCATCATCATCAATAGCCATCATCATGATCACAATAGTGATATTACAGGTTCTGATCTACAGATGGTTGAGTTCTGTTTGTCGGCGAAATTTCCGTCGATTATCACCGGAACCGGAAGTCGCTTGGCTAAAATAGACTTGAATAATCTCTCTCTCCCTCTCTATCTCTATCTCTGAATATATATATATATATATATATATATATATATATATATATATATATAAGAGAGAGAGAGAGAGAGTGAGAGAGAGAGATATATAGATAGAGAGAGAGAGAGAGAGAGGTGGATGGATAGATAAATAGATAGATAGATAGATAGATAGATAGAGAAAGAGCGAGAGAGAGAGTCATATATATATATATATATATATATATATATATATATATATATATATATATATATATATATAAGATAGCCATAAATCATATATATGTCCATTACAATTAAAAGTCCTTTTTCTCTAAGTCGTATCACACACGACCCCCCTCTCCTATATCGTCATTGTTATAGGGTTGTGCTACAAACCTCGAGGTTGTGGGTTCGAATCCGGCTAACAGCTGCATCTGTCTGATGTCCCGGGTGCGACCAGTACTGGGGGTGAACAGACTTGGTAATAATATCCCATCGATTCACTCATTAACTATCATCAATAAAGGACAAAAGATGTTGCCAAGTTGATAATCCGATGCCGCCACAAACTTCTTGAGGTTCGGTTAAATTTAAAGAACGAAAGACTTTATCCAAAATGAGGCTGAATTCCATGGATGAGGCAAAGTTTGTTCATTGATTTGATAGATGATGTGTACGGCTTCGATTGAGAGTGCGCGGATAAGATTTAGAAAATCGACGTGAAAATGCGTCGACTTTATTTTGAGGAAATTATTAATTGATTTTTGATTAATAATATTTGTTGGTGGACATTTTGTTAATTATGTTAATTTATTGGCGAGCAATATGTTATACGTCTGTCTATGCCTATGTCTATCTATCTATCTATCTATCTATCTATCTATCTATCTAGCTAGCTATCAATTATCTATCTATCTATCTATCTATCTATCTATCTATTTATCTAGCTATCAATATATCTATCTATCTATCTATCTATCTATCTATCTATCTATCTATCTATCTACCTACCTATCTATCTATCTATCAATTTAACTATATATCTATCTGTGTATCAATCTATCCAGCTATCTAACAACTCTCTCGCAGTGTGAATCTCTGCCTCTTTTTGTGCCGCTGTCTCTTGTTCAATGAATCGATTGATCAATCAATCGATCGATCAATCAATCGATCGATCTATCAATCAATCTGTCAATCAATCAATCACACACTCACTCAAACAATCAATCCAACAGAAGGACTCATACACGAGGTTTTAATGGTCCGCCTGAGGTGGGCGATATTAGGAGAGATACTCTGATCATTTAAGCTAGGCTTAATTAATTGTCGGCGACCATGTTTGAAATGTGCCCTAACAGCTTTAAGGACGTCATCGGCTGATCACAAAGAGCACAAAGTGCCTACTGCAGTCATTAACATAACGACTTCCGGCCTAATAACCCGCAACACGGCTGCACTGAATCGTGGGAGAAATCGATCTCGCCAAATTTCGCCACGTTTCATAGAGATTCGCCAATGACGAATCACTCCCTCGCCAGGTGGCAGCTCGTTATGTGGCCATTCATCGGCCTGGCGACGGATCGGCGAAACTCGGCTGTGCTCGGCAAACATCGGCAGTGATCGGCAAACATCGGCAGTCGTCGGCAAACGTCGGGAGTCCTTGTCCAACCTCGTTCAATCCCTTGACTGGTCTGGCCAGCTTGTCGCTTCTCGTCGAATACTGGCAATAATGCGGCCATTTTGGGTTTAATTCCGGGCTTTTGGTGACGACACAATATGGCTGACAGTCGGTGGAAGCAAGCCAGTCTTTGGCCGAACACACGTCATCTTTGTGACGAAATAAAATAAAAAAAATGGCGACGCTTTTATTGACATTCCTTCAACCTTCCATAGTGAAGCTACAACTCGGCTATTACTCAACTGAATAAAGTAGCGCTTCATTAATTGGCGAAGTCTATTAAATGGAAACATTTTGGGGCTGTCATGGCGGCTGTGTGTGTGTGGGGGGGGGGGACTCAGAAATAAACCTCTCGCCACCCGGTCAACCCATATGACGTAATTAGAACAATATCGTGGGAATTAGGTCAGGTAACTGTAACTATACTACTTTTCAAGATGCTGAGCAAGAACTGGCTACAAACACAACCAAAAACGCGCTGATGGTGAAAGTCACCTGACCTAAAGTGACGAATATGCGACTTTTCTAACCATCTAAATTCTGTTTCTGAACTTTGCGCATGCGTAAACAAGCAATAATAAGACGCCATTTTACTTTTTACACATCGGATTAATCGACGCATTTAGAGCGTTATATAACCCGCGGGGAGGGGCGCATGACAGACAATCACCCACACCTACTAACCGACCCTCACCAACTCTCGGGGTCATAATGACCTAGACATGGTGTCACCCTACTAATTAGGTCACAACGAGCAAGATGGCCACAGAGCGGTTGGAGTGATCACTGTTTACGCTGGCAGCCGGCCGGATGCCAGTTAATTGGTAATGTATACAGAAGCGGGCACCTGTCGTCATATAAAGTTCGTCATTACTTCATTACGGGAAAATATGGCCGAATCTGCGGGCTCGTTTTGCCGCCATAACTCGAGTTGCAGACGATAAATCTGTCGGAGTCTGGCCGAACGTCGCTGTCGTCTGCTTATTGGACCATTTATCATGATTTTGGCGCGCTCGCTCCTACCCGATTCCTTCTCCCGATTGTATAATAATGACGAGATAATTAAATAATGATGATACCTTTGATAAACTCTCTCACTCTCCCCCCTCTCTCTCTATCTCTTTCTCTTCCTTTACGGTGTCGATGTTGTGGTTATATTTTATATTCTCACTGTGAATAATAGACGTTTTAGTTTAATTTATTTATTAATATATATATATATATATATATATATATATATATATATGCTTCTGCTTTACATATATACCTTTGTCTACCTCTATATTTCTATATTGATATCATGATGCTATTGGTGAATATTTTCCGCATTTTATCAGATAATAATTAAGGTGTTTGTTTTTTTCTTATGGCGACAAAGAGCTAACTCTATATAATATGTACTCAGGGCTGGCCGCCATGGATCCCATGAGAGCTAGACCACAAGGCTTTGGCTATTCCTTACGTAAGTAACTGTATTATCCCCCCCTTTCTCACCCCCCCACCCAATTTGCGTGTATGCGCGCGTGTGAAGACGTGAACGCGTGCGTGCGTGCATGCATGTAAACAGGCTAGGAGCACTTTGGTGTTACGTGCACATCTCCACTTTCAGTTCATTTTAGGATAGCATCCTTCCCCCCGCGATGACCCCTATTGGTTCTCGTTGTCCGTCCGTACATGACCTTTGACTCACCGTTTGACCTAGTTCGGCCTGACATCCTCACCCGATGTGACATAGTTTTCGGTTCTTGTTTTTCTCGACCCGCTATAAAATGGAGCCACGTATTTCCGGGGTTTTGCCTTCCACATTCGCTAGGTGGATCGCCGGTTGTTGACTCTATTTTCTAGTATTTTTCCGTAGTTTTTCTTTGTTGGTTTTTCTCTTCCTGTTGTTTTGTTTTGGTTGATATGACATGTTGGATTTTATGCGAAAATTAACACAATTTGATAGAAAATGACATATAAAGAAAAAAAGCGTAAACGAAGAAACATACATAGAAACATACATAGAAACATACACACACACACAGACAGAGAGAGAGAGATAGTAC
Source organism: Paralvinella palmiformis (assembly GCA_025642065.1). Classification (NCBI taxonomy): domain Eukaryota; kingdom Metazoa; phylum Annelida; class Polychaeta; order Terebellida; family Alvinellidae; genus Paralvinella; species Paralvinella palmiformis. Next base: position 244,297 of record JAODUP010000374.1, read on the forward strand.
ACGCGTTTAATGTTGATTTACTTCAGTCATATTTTCTATATCTTCAAACAAATATATTTCACTGTATTAAGGAGGATTATAGATATATTTTATATGTTTTAAACATGCGTGAAACTTGAGAAAAGCGACTAGCATGGGACAATTGATGTAGTCTGCACTAAAATGCAAGATTCACTTGACCCTAGCCGCCATCTTTACAGCGATTTTGTTCATTTCGTATTCGTCGCCATTGTAGCTGATAATGGGCGACATTGCGTGACGTCAGGGGCTGTGCGTCGAGCCGCCTTCTTGGTTTATTTTTGTTATTTTTTATATGACTATGACGTGCTGCGACGCAATGTCGTAAATCCTTTTCGCCGCCTAGCAGGCAGTGCGCATGCGCGAACAGTCGGCGGGTTGCATAAGAAAATGGCGCCTGATATAAATCTTGATCTCGTGGGAATAGGAGTTGCGAGGAGAGAAAGTAAGATTTAGTGGCTTTATAATAGAATGACTGTTAAAGAGCAGACGATAAGTGTTTGTTCAATCGATAATGGCGGCATTGGTGATATTGCGTAAAAATAATGCGCGTTGTGCATGCGTACAATATGCATGCGTGTGCGTGTGTGTGTGTGTCTGTGTGTGTCTGTCTGTCTGTGTGTGTGTAGTTCGCTGCTCGTAGATGTCTATGTTTATATTCGTAAGTACATAATTGAACCTATAGTGTCTGTAATATAGTGAAAGCTTGTTTTTCAACCTTGAATTTGTCGGAATCTTCCGAAATAGATCATTCGAATTAAGTCAATATATGATCCGCTCTTGTCCACGATAAGATTCCTTGTCTATTTCATCCTATGTAACAAACAAACATTTATTTAGAGCAAATTTAATCATTATTTCCACATATTATTTCATCCGAAAATCTGTGATGATGACAAATATCACCTTTGAATATAGAGTTATTTGAATATATAGAAGATATCTTTATGGGATAAAGGGGAGGGAGAATTTTTGTAGCTCAGTTGTTACGTGGTGGACAAAACATCGTGATCTACTAGATGCAAATCTTCAAACTGGGTACGAGGGTGGCTCCGTGGCCTAACTTGTAGCGCGGTTGGCCACTTAGCTATAGCACCTGGGTTTAAACCCAGGCCGGGCTATGTCAGAAGGGTGTTTCATCTTTCGCTTCGCCTCATTATACGTTTGGTGGTCGCTCGGCCCATTTAACCTACCTTGTACACAAAAGTGTCCGTAAAACTGCATCATTTACATTAAAATTGGGTGCAGATCTTTGGTCTACATAGAGCTAATAGTTAGAAATAGTACTGGCCTGTATGTACTTCTGTATGTATTTGTATGTATGTGTGTGTGCGCGGGGGAGTATACAAACTCGAAAGCCTAAATTCATAATCCTAAAGAACCATATGTATATTCTATTCACAATATTCAATGATTGCACACACACGCACACACACGCGCGCGCGCACACTCACGCATACTCACAGACGTACCTGGATTAGACGACAATATTTTCTGAAAGTTCTGCGTCTGTTTTTAGGGTTTGAAGCTAATTAATCCCAAACCAACACGTTGTATATTTAAGCAAAAGAAAGTTAAGGATTTCTGCTGAAATTCGATGTCTAATTGCCAGTAAGAAAGCCGCCGTGATGTAAACAACAGCCAGTTGCGGGTTACACTTGATATTTGTTGTAAGTTTTTATTTCGTATAAACTTCATTTCAGCTTGAGATTTTTATGTAATTATAGAAACCTTTTGTTTAACTAATAAGTTCAGTTTTGCGATAATTTTACGGTGAGTCTGTGTATAGTTTGTGCGTCTGCTTAACCGTAGCACGTGGTTTTGTTATCGAATCACGTGATCAGTGGGAGAGTAATGATAGGTCCGAAAAATATTTGTAATTAGTTTTGGGTATAATCTGTGAACAAGCAGAGAGGCAGATATATTATTTCGTGTTTTAAAACGCGATATGCGTCTGTGTGTTTGTGATAACACACTTTGTGTGTGTATGCATTACTTTATGTGTGTGTGTGGGGGGGGGGGGATAAATTAGTTATCAGGAGAATATCTTCAATATAAATAGTTTACATCTATTTCTATAACGAAACACCCTTAGACATAGCGAAACTGGGTTTGAACCGCGGTGTTAGGTGCATTTGGCAGTGCGCACTATGACTTCGACACGACACGACACGACACGACACGACACGACACGACACGACACGACACGATACGACACGACACGACACGACACGACACGACATGACATGACATGACATGGCACGACACGACACGACACGACACGACACGTCATGACATGACATGACAGTTGACCTCTCCGAAGCCCCCTCCGTCCCTTCCTCTCACCGCTCCATTCCACATTTTCCCACTATGACGTCACACTTCAGTAACGAAATATTAAATGGGATTCTCCTCGGCTCTCTGGTATCTCTAATCCCATCTGATGTCTAATGGGCTAAAAGTTACCGGATAATGTCACGTGGGCGAGCCGAGCACGTGTCGCCAACACGTGGCGCTTCGTCTTATTGAAGTCGAACTGTCGTGAATGACGACAGCGCCGCTCAGCGAGAGCTGGATGAACTAAACAACATTGTTACCTCGTAAATGGGCGAGCTGCACTGATTGTCATTGTTATTGTTATTGTTGTTGTTGTTGTTGCTGCTGTTATTATTTTTTGTTTATTTTGATCAATTACTCCTTATAAGGTAGTATAAGGTAACTTGAGTGATTTTAATGAAGGCACAGCTCGCTTCATTTTGTTACATTTGTTATTTTTAATTACTAATAATATTTTTAATTAACCCAGTTATTTTCATTAAATTAATGCTCTTCATTACGTTCGTTGATAATTGTTGCTTATTAGTATTAATAATTGTTCATTTCTACAACACCTACTTTAAATACATGTACCCGCAAGCTTGCGAACGTGTCATCCCCCCGCCCCCCACAAACGCACACACACACACACACACACACACACACACACACACACATATATATATATATATATATATACTATTCATACGTACATACAAACATGTATATGTGTGTGTGTTCTCATTTAAAATCTATTATTACGTTTTCACTTCATCTATATTTCAATATTTTTTATTAATTATTATAACTCGTATTAAAGTACGGTTTATTTACAACCAGTTACCGAAATTTGTAATTTGTTCCAATCTG
>JAODUP010000374.1:252500-300000 GCA_025642065.1 Paralvinella palmiformis
AGGCGATCTACTGTAAACATATATGACCTATCCTCATCAACCACAAATCGATCTCTCTACCTAGCTAAATTATCAACATTTACCTTTCGTCTACCTTATATATTATATGGCCCAGTCTCAGGTAGACATCTTATATATATATACTGAAATTCAAAATTTTATAGATTCAATTTCTCCATATTTGAAACTGTGAAATATTTGGGAATGCTGAATGTTAATAATATTTATAATATTAATATATTTATGACTATCATTTAAATTCAATTAATATATTTATTAATAACATACGTTTTATTATGACATTAATGTGGTGATATAATTGCTAATTAAGCTTAATCCATTAATGATTGCTATTTTCTTATTATTACGAATTGCTATTTTAAAATTAATAATGATTATTGCTATTTATTTTGTTATGATAAATGTTCATATTCTGCTCTCTCCTTTAACATGTATTATATTCTATAAGCATTCCCACGCATATATGTGTTGTCCCTCCTCAAATATGTTGTCCTCGTCTCCAGGAGGGTTTAGGGCAGTGGCTCTACCCGAATAAGGGACAATTGGGAGTAAAAATAGGCGTTGTCCCCATGCACACATGTCCCTTCACAAACATGGTTGTACCCCATAAAGACATTTGTCTCCCCATGTAATGTTGTCCCCTCTATAGACATGCCGACCCTGTGGGGACTTGTTTTCTCTATAAATCTATAAAGACACGTTTTACACACACACACACACACACACACATAACACACACACACACACACACACACACACACACACACACACACACATGCATTATGGGGACATATATTATAGCCTAAAATATATGTTGTCGACATATCAACATGTTACTATATATGTATTTTTTTGTGGATAGATAAGTGAATGTGTCAATAAAATCATCTTTGTCTTATTATAATAACAACAACAACAACAACAAAATCACAACAACACCACAAACAACAACATTCTGAGAAACATTCTCAGATACATCTTCAGATACAACGTCTTCAGATAAACATCAGGTGATATAACATCGCGAGATAGAACATCCCGAAATAAACATCCTAGGATATAAAACATCCCGAGATATGACCAACATCACCTGGATATCTGACAGATCAATGTTATAAGTTAGTCTCTAAGTGTTCGGCTATTGATAAACGTGGACTTATAGTGTGGGTGGGCTTATGGGTTAGGTTTGTCAATACAGTGTGTGTGTGTCGTGTGTGTGCGTGTGTGTGTTATTGTTAGCAATGGATGTAAAGGCACTTGTTCAAAGAATGACAAACTTTGATTGCAACATGTGGATGATTCATCCGACCAACAGTTGAAAAGCTTTACCTAATAGGATATGTGAAATGCTTCTTTTATTAGAATATATATATATATATATATATATCTATATATGATATATATATACTCCAAACTGGCAGACCAACACACACACACACACAGAGAGAGTAAGAGAGAGGGGGTGGGGGTGAGGGGGAGAAGTGTAGTCAAATATGTCAGCTTCGAAATCTATAATTAATGATTAATATCAACGCTTAATCTATCTGTCTATCTGTGTGTCTGTCTGTCCGTCTGTATGTCTGTCTATCGGTCTGTCTGGCCAATACGCTGTATACAGACTGTACGCTGAGTTATACGAAACGAAATGTAAACAAGGCATTTGTTTAGCCATCTGTTTCTCCATCTGTCTATCTGTGCTACGTTTTATATGCGAACAAATTTGGTGTGTGTGGGGGGGGGCGCGTGCGTGCGTGTGCGCGTGCGTGTATCTAGGGTCATGGCTCACTCCGTCATACTAATCCCATCTCGTCAGATAAAGGGGCGATCAGTCTGTCTGTCTGTGTGTCTGTCTGTCTGTCGAACCGCTATCAGAATACAGTGACCAATCAGACAGGAGATAACATTAACCTTATCTTATCTCATCACTTTCCCATCTCTATCTCATCACTGACTCGTCATTATCTCACCGTCGTGAGTCATCCCGAACAAATCGCGGCTGATTCGTCGACAAATATCCCCCCCCCCCGACCACCGATCGCGTGGCCGTGCTTGCGTGCATGCCCGGCGTGCTTCGACCGACGGAAAGGCCAGATGGATTGGCGAACAGTGAGATAATTGATGGAGCCGGTTTTTTCCGGAGGCCGATGTTTTGTCCACTCGTATGTTGGGGGGGGGGGGGGTAAATGCCACTGGCACAATGCGTACTCGCTGACCCCTCGTCGATGTTTCTATTTCAATAAATAATCCCATTTAATGAAGCGACTCGTTTTATTCGATAAACAAATTGTTTGTTTATTGGCCACTTCAATATCGCAGCTGGCAGCTGTTATAAAACGAACGCCGCGTCGCCGTATTACCTGTAGCCGTATTAGTTTTGTAACCAGCTCTATCTGTAACCATATTACCTGTTGCCATATTGCCCGTGGCGATACTGCCATATCATTTGTAGCCATATTGCCGTGTGCTCTGTAGAGGTACGGTCATATTGCCTGTAGACATATTGCCACTTAACATATAGCAATATTATCATACTTTATGTCATAATACATGTGGTCAAAACCTATATGCCCATATTACCCGTAACAATATTATATTGCCCGTAGACATATTATCAAATTGGATGTCATAGTTCTTGTAATCAAAACATATATAGCCATATTACCCATGACAGTATTATATTGCCTGTAACACTGCTGTTATATTACTTGTAATAATATAATTTGTAACTTATTACTTGTAGCCAAATAAATTGTATACTAATTACAATTTATATTACAATTTTACTTCTATCCATACTGTCTATAAATAAATTATAATATATTACCTGTAACCATATCACACCTATCCATATTACTCGTAGCTAGTTTACATGTTCTCCATTGCCTCATTGGTAGCTAAGATGGCCACCTACCTCTAACGCCTGGGTTCGAGCCGTCGGCTGGTTTATGCCTGAAGGGTGTTTCATCCTTCAGTTTGACCCATTACCGTTGCAAGTCAATTGGTCCATTTAGCCATATTACATGTAGCCATTCTGCGGCTGTAATCATGTTTACTTGTAGCCATATTACTTGTATTATCACATGTAGCCACTTAACTGTAGCTTGAAGTCATACCTACTAGAATTATATTAAGAGTAACTATATCGCCTTTAGCCTTCTTATATTTGCCGATGTTCTATATGGTCGTATAATATAAAGTGCACTTACCCAGACAGACAGACAGACAGACGGACGGGCGGGCGGACAGACAGACATACATACAGACAAATAGAATGTTAAAGCATGTAATGGCTACATAATTCAATTATATACCATATGTATTCATATATTGCAATAACATGAGATATTATAAGAAGTTTAGTAGATTTAACTTTAAATACACATAGATCCAGATTATGTTATTTAGTAAACAAATCACGGAGCATGATCCGTATCGTGGTGTAGTCCAAATCTCTGTATACAAAACACAGTATCTTACCGAAGGAAACGAAATTGCTTATCATCAACGCAATACGAGATTAAATAACGCTGCCTCCGGGACTCAACTGGTGGGCGCGGTTGACCACAGATCAATAGCATCCGGGTTTGAATCCTGACCGGGCTTTGGGCGGAAGGGTGTTTCATCTTTCAGTTCGTCTCTGTACTTTTGGAGGTCGCTCGGCCCGTATTGCCGACCTTGTACTAGGCAACGGCCGTGAAATAGGAACATTTGCTGAAATGTTGATGTTTATTTATTTGTAAAATAATCTACACTTATTGATGTAAGAAATCGTCAAATCTCACACACACACACACACACACACACACACACACACACACACACACACACACACACACACACACACACACACACACGAATGCGCACTGAGTTAACGGCGTTCGTTTGATTCTGGGTTGGAATCCCACAGTTATCTGTACGTGTGGGATGTTTCATCTAATCATTTCATTCTCCAGGGGGGTGGAGTAGGGTGGAGACGTATCACCTACGTCACATGTGTCAGGCATGAGACGGGCAAGACATTACACATCTCAGTGTGAACATTTTCCTCTCCGGATTCACTCCCTTATGAATCCTCTAGATGTTATGTTTATTCCATTTATACTCCCAATGTAGTCGTGTGGTGGTGTACGCGTACCGGAAGTTAGGACTTTATGTTCCGAGTACCGTTTAATTGATGTACATTCCAAGTAACATTCAGCTATTTTTGTTATTATGTGCCATTCACCCAGAAGCGGGGCGGCTAAGGTATCAGGAAATGACGTCATTTGCATGCGTACGGCAGGCAATTCCGGTGAGATACTCCCGCCAGGCGGATCCGGAATGAATTTAGCAGTGGTTCCCATTCAGATAGCCATATTATAATTTAAAAAAATAACGATATCTATGGATCAGACTACGGTACCTTCGTGACGTCAGCTGACGTAATTTGACCTAATTCCAGTGAGCCGTTATCGTATATAATGTGGCGATCGTTTTTCGTGGATACAAATTTAAAAACTGCTCCGGAACTGCCTCAGCGACTTGGATAACTCTAATACGGATCGGATGTTGACCTAACGCTATGAATGTTGGCATACTGATGGAGATACGATATTTCGCCCCTTGGTATTTCGTCCCGCAGGTGTTTCGTCCCTCTTGTGTTTCGTCCCTCTTGTGTTTCGTCCCTCTTGTGTTTCGTCCCTACGATCTTTTAACCCTTCCCAAGAACCACACATCGAGCTTTTAACCCCTCGGAACGGCTTTCTTTACATTTATGGGGGAACGGCTATTTTAGTTTTGATGCGGCACGAGTCAAACGTGGGACGTTTCATCGAGGCGGGACTTCCTGGAGGGGGGGGGGCGATTAGGCAAACCGTCCCATAGAACCGGGGAAAAGTCGGCTTTAAACCCAGATCTCGAATTCTGAAGCGCAGCGATCTGCCAAATGCACCGTAAGAGTTGGCCCTTATTTAGTTATGCGGCTGAAAACTATATAACTTTGATTTGACTGTTTGTTTATTTTGTGTGTGTAAATTTTATAGGAACACATCCTTATTATGATATTTTACTTGTGATTATTTATTGTGATATCTTTATGTTTAAATATATTCATTCTGCTATTCCTCAGCAGTACTTATATATATATATATATATATATATATATATATAAAGGGTACTTACTCTCTGAATGTCCATGGTTTTCATTGACTGGATTTTGGAAGATAATTTCATATAAGAGAGATTTCCTCTGTAACCCTAATTTGAATATGAACGTAAACAATACGCTGCATATGTAAAAGATAGGCTGTCCATAGCAGGAAACGTTGATCAACAAGGAGGAAAATCTGAATCCATATATATATATATATATATATATATATATATATGAATTCAGACCACAGATTCAATTGAGATTATAATTATAGGACATACAATGAATTGGTGGGATTACACCAATCACTTGTGAGGTAAATGACCACAGATTAGCAAAATGCCCGAGGCGGCAATGGGGGGGGGTAGCTTTAGGACGCAAAGTAATATACCACTTGGGGTAAAAAATGAGAGCAAAAGAGTACAAAGGCTTGTACCCGACCATGATAACGGCAATGTCTGGGCCAGGGGGATTCTCTGGATCTTCTTATGGCGTTCACTTTCATCCCGAAGACACCACGCGACAGCGGCTGTTTTCCGAGCCGCGTCCCGGCAGCCATCTTGTCTCTGACGGGGCATAAGGATGTCATGATCTCACGGATCGAAGTCGTCGTTTGGACGGCCGACCACTTGGGGGCGCTTTCCGAGCGGACACAATGCCAGCCGATCGCCCCGGTTCGGATTCTAATTTCGTCGTCGCGGCGTGACGACGGGGCGTGAGGGGGGGGGGTTGATTCGGGCGAATCCGGAACGATTCTTGAACAGATACGTTTTCCGGTAACAGATTAACTGACGCATCGTTCAGCCAATCAGATCGGTTCTCGATGGTGATACATACTTCGTCGCAACATGGCCGCCCACTGACGACAGGAACTGGTCGTTTAGTGTAATGGAAGATTTATTTAATATCATTCACAGACACGAATCGAATCCTGAATAACTCCCAACAGTTTCACTCGGTCCGAGATTTGACTAAAGGGTTAATTCTTCCCGGTTTTTCGGTGTGTGTGTGTGTGTGTGTGTGTGTGTGTGTGTGACCCTTTTACACAGTTAATGCTCTCTGTTCAAAATACAAGATGGTTGTCGTTTATTAGACCCACAAAGTTCTGACGATATTGTAATATATTTCTTCCAGTTTGGGGCGGCGACTATTAATGCTATGTCTTTACGAAATCCAAGATGTCTGCCGTTTATAAGATAGGCACATCATGATGATGATGATACTGATGATAACGTGTAATATAATTCTGTCCATTTTGGTCATTAGTTGTTATTGCCGGTTATAGAGGTATTTTGTCCAGGTGTATGATATGTCAGCAACCCCCCCTCCCTCGACAGGAAGTGACCTCTGTTGACCTCTAGCTGTTGATGGGATGGCGGCAGTCGATCGGGATCTCTTCCTTGAGCTGTACAAACAAACTGTCTGGCTCCAGAACGGGGGGCTAGCCTTCAGCCTGGATCTATCATTTTATGTGTGTGTATGTGTATGTGTGTGTGTGTGTGTATGTGTGTGTGTGTGTGTGTGTGTGTGTTGTAGTGAGAATATGTACATGTACGTTTGTATGTACGTTTAGCATGTTAGCGTACACAAATGTTATGTTTACCATAATATATATTAACTTTAGTTTGTTCGGTAATTCATTACCTACCTACATACATATACATACATATATATATATATATATATATATATATATATATATACGTACATACACACACATACATGTATATATATATATATATATATATATATATATACGTACATACGTATACACAGATAGGCAGAAAGACAGGCATATACCGATATACGTTAAATATAATGAGACCTATATTGAATTATTGACTAGAAATATATGTTGTCATTCAGCACGATTGTGTTATAATAGTTCTGATGTAAACATAAAATATGTTTGATACAGATTAAATTGATGGCATTTGTTTTGTTTATTTAATTATTGGTTTATTTCATCATCCGTGTGTTTGTCTATCTCTTTGTCTCTTTATCTTTTTCCAAATGAAATCTTTACTTTCCAATACGAAGCAACGTTGGACCAGATAATCAGGGTAAGACAGCTGTCAGCTGCTTTACGAACACCCGGTTATTGGGAGGCAGCTGGTTGCCAGCTGCTTTTAGAATATCGGACTTCGTTACTATGGCCGGATATTGAGGCCAGAAAGAGGAGAAATATTTATGATTATTATTAATAATTTTGTTACCTGATCGTGTGCGTGTGTGCTCGTGCGGGCGCTCGTATGTGTCTGTGTGTGAGCGACTTAAGCTAGGTCAGTGAACCCAATGGGTTTAACACACACGCATATATACGCGCGCCAACCCAACAAACAAACAAACACCACACAAACCAGACAAATATGGCGGTCAAGGTTAGCGCTTGACCTCTACTCTTCCAACACACCGTCCGGCAAAAAGTCAGTTACCGCTCGTTAGTGTCTTGTTGCCGTCTGAGACGGTCCCTAAGGACACCGAGAAGGTGTATTGCGTAATGTTAAAATGGCGCTGAATTGATGATAAACACACAAGAGTTTTTGATCTCTGCGTGTGTGTGTGTCTGTGTGTGTGCATTCGTCCCCCCCCTTTCTCTCTCTCTCTCTCTGTGTGTGTGTGTGTGTGTGTGTATGTGCCCATTAATATATATATATATATATATATATGTCTCTGTGCATGCGCGTGTGTGCATTCAATTCCATCTCTCTCTCTGTGCGTGCGTGCGTGTGTGTGTGTGTGTCATAATAAAGGCGTAGACTCAGGTTTTCCTGACGTATATAAATCTTACACAATTGTGACCAAATGAGCACCACCTAAATAAAATATAAAGTATATATTTATATATATATATATATATATATAATATTGCCTATGATATAATCTCGCAACCCCCCCCCCCCATTCTCTCTGCTTGTATTTACTGCTTGCTATCTATCTGTCTGTCTGTCTATCAATCTGATAGTATGTCTGCGTGTTTATCTGTCTGTTTACTTGTCCGTCCGTCTGTCTGTCTATCCGTCCTCTATTCAGTACGTTACTCCCATTTCTAGGATACCGTAATTTCTGTTGACGTCATAGTCAATATTTGGTCAATTGGCGTGAAAATTCGATTAGTAAAGTCAAACAGAGCACTGGGTAAACACTGGTCCAACACCAGCCCAAGACTGGCCCAAGACTGGCCCATCATGGTTATAACACTGACCCAACAATGGTCCAACATTAGCTCGTCTTGGACCCAACATGTGACTAGCCAATACTGAACCTTTGAGGTTACACACACACACACACACACACACACACGAATGACCTTGGTAATCATTTCTTTACGTATGTAAATAAAACAGCTGTTGTAGTTGATGTTAGGAAGGTGGCCATGATGTGAAAGTGGCCATAAATGTGAAAATACTGATATCGTGAAGGCGGCCATATTGTAATGGTGGCCATACTGCAAAGGTGGCCATATTGTGATGGTAGCCATACTGCAAAGGTGGCCATATTATGATGGTAGCCATACTGCAAAGGTGGCCATATTGTGATAGTGGCCATACTGCAAAGGTGGCCATATTGTGATGGTGGCCATACTGCAAAGGTGGCCATATTGTGATGGTGGCCATACTACAAAGGTGGCCATATTGTGATGGTGGCCTTACTGCAAAGGCGGCCATATTGTGATGGTGGCAATACTGCAAAAGGTGGCCATATTGCGAAGGGGCTATATTTTGTATGTGTATTATATTGTGGAGAGGGCTATATTGTGAAGGTGGCCACGGTATGAAGGCGGTCACAATGGCGAAGAAGGCGGCCGTGCCATGTGACATATGCTGTTACAGAGCACACCTATTAAAAACATCATATTTACATAACTTAAAAACTGAACAAAAAAATAAATAAACTGTTAATGTGCGAGTATGTTTTTTTGTTAAGTGGAATTATGCTAATTTTTATTGTGTTATGACTTCAGCTGTTATTGTGTCATAATTATGTCTCATCTGTTAATACGCCACTGCGCTATCGCGCCAGTTGTCGTTATAACAGCTGTTATTGTAACAGCTGTTATTGTAGTATTTTATGACTTGTCCGGAGTTTATGTGCCAGCTGTTATTGGATCAGAGGTCTGATCGTTATTGTACTGGGCGTAACTTTGTTATGTTATTCGATTCCCTTCTGCTAGACGTTATTCAGTAAGATTGGATTATTGGGTATCAGCTGATCCCCGACAGATGATGTTATGAATCCAGGATCCGGACAGGCTTCCGGATCAGTAAAAAACACTTCGTACACCGCCGAGAATCTTCTGGTACGCTATAATACAGCGACCATCGATGTGTACTTTATAGGTCAGCCCCTAAACGATGTCGTTGTCATTATCGAAGTGAACGTATAGATTCAATAGGATGCCATTGTACGGATGTCATAAGTTTTAGCCGATGTATGCCAATCCTTGGGCGTTGGTCGCGGATATCAAAATACGTATTAGTGCAGTGGATGTCAGTGGGAAAGTCATCTGGCGGATGTTTTATGGATGTCAGTATATGGACATTAATGTTCTGATATGTATATTTCAGGATGTCATTGTATGAATCTCAGTGTACAGCTGGAGTGTACTAAGACAGTGGAGTTTTTTAATACTCTATCTAGAATGGAGCTTTTTTAATACTCCGTCTAGAATGGAGTTTTTTAATACTCCGTCTAGAATGGAGTTGTTTTAATACTCCGTTTAGAATGGAGCTTTTTTAATACTCTGTCTAGAATGGAGTTTTTTAATACTCTGTCTAGAATGGAGTTTTTTTAATACTCTGTCTAGAATGGAGTTTTTTAATACTGTTTCCAGAGTGTGGTCTTTTAATACAGTGTTTAGACGGCAGTTTTTTTTATCACAGTATCAAGCGTGGAGTTTCTTAAAACAGTTTTCAGAGTCCAGTCTTTTAGTACCATATAAGAAAGGAGTCGTAATAGTATTTCTAGAATGGAATATCTTAATGTAGAATACAAATGGACAGCCTTAGTCCAGTTAGTCACCAGTCTATTAACACAGTGACATCTGTTTATGTGGTCATCTAATACGGCTAGTTGGCTAGACGGGATTAGCTCAGACAGTAATGTGTACCTTTGATACTAATTACAGTGGTTGTAGCCAGGTTCGTTCTGCTAACTAGGGGTAGACTCACGTAATGTAAACACAATTAACAATAGCTCGCTCTCTCTCTCTCTCTCTCACACTCTCTCTCTCTGTGTGTGTGTGTGTGTGTCACATACACATGCACATACAAACACGCGCACTCTCACTATAAGGCTCTCTCATTCACTTATTAACTCCCTGATTGACTGACTCACTCAATATCCCACTCATTCGCTCTCTCTCTATGTATGTGTTTGCGGTGTGTGAGCGTGAGCGAACGATTCCTTGCGATACTCCAGTGTCTGTTGAGTTGTTGTGGAAATACCAACATTTGTATAGGAGACAGCATACTTTAATGGCAAAATAAAACAGAAAAAACAAACAACAATAATAACATTCTGTATCTTTGTTTACTGTTTCCATGGATAATACGCTCATCCTATTATCGTCCAGCGTCGATCAGTCCTTAGAAGACCCCCCCCATAATCGCCCATGCCACACTCATATCACCTGCCAGTCCCCATCCCAACAGCTCCCTACCAACAGCTCCTTATCAACCTCTCCTTATCAACCTCTCCTTATAACATCGATTGCGGACAGATAACACACATCCGGGGATGTGCACGTGACATGACGTGTCAGTCTGTGACATCATCGCCTAGATATAGCCTTGTTATGCGTTGTATGCCTCTCGAGTGGCGGAGATGTTTTGTTTTAGCGGAAATCGCGAACTGTGATCTCGGTACGTTCATCTATAATAACTTGGTTCTAATGTGTGTGCGTGTATGTGTGTGTACATGTGTGCGTGCGTGCGTGCGTGTGTGCGTGCATGTGTGCGTGCATGTGTGTAATGCATTATCCGTTCATAGAGTTTGAAATCAATAATTATAAACCGTTGTGATATATATATATATATATATATATAATTTCTCTGTTTTGTAATTTAAATATATTTAAATATAATATGAATATTTATTTTTCGCCTCTTATTCTATTTCGTATTCGTCGTACTCCTCACCAATTTGTTCTCCTCACCAATTCCGTCGCTCACCAAATTCTCCTCGCCATTATTCCAGGCCAGGGCTCTCAGGACGAGGACAGGCTGGTCGAGTACCTGTTCGAGCGTCAGGGCTACAATCCCCTGATCCGGCCGGTCCAGAACCAGAGCCAACAAGTAATGGTCGACTTCGGCATGGCCCTAGTGCAGCTCATCAGCGTGGTAAGTGCGACCCAATAGCACGACGGTCCTCTATTATCGCTCACCGAAATTTTCTTTCTCTCTTCCTCTCCATTTCGCCCCCGTCCGCCACGTGCCCCCCACCGACTCGTTCTACCGGATTCATTCGGCGTTTACTTCACTCCCCCTCCCCCCGCCTCTCCGCCGCCCCGTTCAGGATTGGGAAGTGACGATGAGGTACGACTAGTCCAATATCTATTTGACCGTCAGGGATATAACCCGCTCATCCGACCGGTCAGGAACCTCACCGATCACGTGCAGGTCGACTTCGGCTTAGCCATCATTCAGCTAATCAATGTGGTAAGTGGCGAGAGAACCTAACGGGGTCAAGATGGCCACCGCCGTCCAATCGGGTAAGTGTCGGCCGCCAAAAACTGGGTCAAGATGGCCAAGCGCCGCCCGCTTATCACAGAGCGGCCGCTTACGACAACAACGGCCTCGGTGTGGTGGTAGTGTTGGTGATGATGATGATGATGATGATGGATGATTGCTGCTGATGATGATGATGGTGGTTTGCGTGCGGTTTTTGACTAACTGTTTGATGTTTGTTGTCTGTATGTTTGTTAGAAGACATGGTATGTTTCGGAGTATGCGTACTTGGGTATGCAGTGTATTTATTTGGGTGCGTTTTTTGGGGGGGGGGCGTGATTGGCTGTCAACTTGGGTACGTATTTAGATGTATGTGTTTGGTGACATAGAATGCCGGATAGGTATATTAAGTGTATATTATTATGTGCTATATATTGTGAAACATCCCGTAAATATCACTGAAATGTCATATTGCGAGGATTGGTATATATAACATATAAGCGTGTTATGTGAGTGTATAATATGTGAGTGTATAATCATATGATATTGGATACGTTATATACTGAGGGTGAGTGTATTATGTATGTCTGGCAGTGTTGTCTCAGCATGGAAAGTCGGCCGTTCTGGATTCAGTGCGCTGAAGAATCGTCCAGAGTTTGAATTCACGTTTCGAGATTCTCTGTACCTTATTATACACAGCTAAAACACACACGCACACACACACTTTCTCTCTCACACACACACACACACACATACATACACACTCACACACACACCTGACAGTGTGGGTGAGTATTTTATATACTATGTGGTATGCGATAGATTTGGATGGGTATGTGAAATATGTGCATAGATACGTAATATGTGTGGGTGGGTGTGGGGCGTATATGTGGGGGTAATTTTCTGCACCTTAATGACCCGTGGGTGAGCGATAAAGTGTAACGCCAGAGCCTCTTGGCGAAATATGGAGAATTTCAAGAATCTTGGAATGTGTTAAAACTCGGCCAACAATTAACTGTCTAAATCCACAACAGCCAGGATATATATGGCCCTGTATACACAAACAAACAAACGCGCGCGCGCGCGCGCTCACACACACACACACACACACATAAAGACTACCGACAAGACATTACACTAAGTAGTATGAAATTAACAGATGAATCGCCCAGATATATTATTGGCAATTTGTGCTTCTCTGTGCCGGTGCCTTTTCACTCCCTCGTTGACCACAAAACGCTAACAGCTGTTTTCCAATATGGCCACCAGTCAATCCGTTATTGTACCGTACCGGCGCCATATTGTATTTCGCTTCCGGTCATCAGCGATCCGTCGTATACGCGCCAGAAGTGGCACGATGAAGGATTGCCGTGTACTTATCCGTGTATCCCGATCAGAAATCCCACTCCCCCACGTGTACAGCGGTCTGATATCCTGATTGATTGACGGCCAAATGGTAACGATAAGTGATGTATCCATGATTTGTATGTGGAGGTGAATCTAGTTGTAGTTATTGCGTGTGCGTGTGTGTGTGTGTGTGGGTGGGTGGGCGCGCGCGTCCGCATGTGTGGAGTGTTGCATCCGGGAGTAGAAAGGAATGTATCCAGGAACAGAATGGGAGTGTATCCAGATTCAGTTGTAAGATTTCGGTTTATCCAGATGTATGACGTGAGGATCGATCCAGAAATAGAATCCCGATATATCCAAGTGTAGAATAAAAGATTCGGAGCGCCGTAGACTGGCGGATGATTTCGATACTTTAATTAGATCCGGAAGGTTTATAGGACGTCTGTTACGGTCCGAGGATACTTTCACGTGATGAGTATCAAATTGATCAAACTAATTCAATGGAAAAATGACCGACCACATCGCTATTAAACATGAATGCATATAACGCTCTCTGAGGCGCTATCCCGAATGCCGTTCAGAGATCCGGAAGTATACTGGGTCGGTAAAATCCGCTGTGCATTCCTCAATAACCGGATATCGGCCTCCGGTGATGAGCTCTGGCCCTGATCCGGAACGAATCACGGCCAGCCGTTCGGGATCGGCTGGTCGTCAGCTATTGGCCAATCGTTTCCTGGTCCGATTAACATCCGGGCAGCGCTTGGGGATTTTTCCTCGAAAATATCTTCAATGATTATCTGGACTTTTCAATAAGCTGATGTCTAATCCAGAATATGCCGGGATACTCTGTCTGGGTCTTAAAAAAGAGATTGTTGTTTGAGTCGGGATAAGGCTTACAACGGGTTGGGGGGGGGGGGGCTGCGGAGGATGGCGGTAAAGATCCATAATGAAATCCCATTATGGGGTAGGGTTCAAAGATCGTCGGGATAGCAAAATACGGCCTCTGACCTTAGGGCCTAACATGCTGCTGTTTATTGATGCAACTCGACCTTTAAGTAGCCCACCGAAGGTCACCCGGATTCTGGATCGATACGAACGGAACACCGATCCGTACTTGGCGGGACGTGAAGGAGGGGTTGGTGGCGTGTTGGTGTTGGGCAAAGCAAAATATTTAGATTTTTATGTCGAAAGAGCCGTAAAACGGGATAGGAATTGTTGTTCAGGATTTATGATCCCAGATATCGGAATGCATCCGCCATAAAAGAAACGCCAGAAATCCGCCCCTCGACGACAATAGAAAAATGCCTTATTTTCTATCATTTAAACAGATTTCTAATCTGCCAACAATAAGGCGTCTGTCCATCACCGCGATCTGGTCGTAGTTCAGAGCGGGGGGCAACGTTGGATGAGTGGTAACGTAGTCGACTAAGAAACGGGACTTCTCAGTTCGAATCCATCAACAACCTGTTACCAACCCAATCATGGGTTTTCGGATCGACTCAGACGGGGATCAAACATTGGATGCTGACGATGGAATGAGTGGATAGGGATGGATGAATGTTGTTTAACGACACATCGGCACAATATAGGCCATTCAGTGTGCTAGAACAGGTTCGATAGGGAACAAGGGATCAGCTCGGGGGGAGGGGGGGGGGGTGGAGTCATTAACAATTTAAATTTCATTTGCCAGCGTCCAGCGGAGCGGTAGTACACGGGTTCAAATCCTGGTCAGCCTGTCTCTGAGGCGTTAAGATGTCGCTTAGAACGTGAAACATCAGACATGGATAACTATATATCGCATGCGGGTCCTCTGGCTTACAATATAGAAAACTATTGTTTACAGTATGGAATACACATGCATACACATGAAGTTTACAATTCTCGTTATATATATATATATATATATATATATATATATATCGCTTGTTGACAACGTGAGAACCTGGCGGTTACAACTGAAGACATCTTGCTTGCAAAGTCAAATTGAAGACCTGCGATTTGCAAGATGAAGACTTGTTGCTAAGACTTCATACTTCCCGTTTATAGTGCAAACAATACCAAATGGCAAGTGTCATTTACAACATCCCGATCTACGATTTACAATATGAAGACTCGCTGCTCACAAAACACGACCGATACTGGTCGCTTCCAGTTTGCTGCTCCTGGAATATGCTTTCGTGCTCAATGTAAAATTGACAATTTGACAATTTGATGCAGCACAAAGACGTGTTGTTTACATGCGACAAAAACGTGTTTACTTATAACATGAAGTCGTGTTGTTTAAAGAACACGAGGACATGTTGCTTATGGGATATTATGGTAGGTCGCTTGCAACATAAACAGCCTTAACATGGCTAGAAATGTGTTATTCAGCGTGCACGTAAGCAAGACGCTTACAGCCTGAAAACATGATGTGCCGCTTACAACACAAAATATCGCCGACCTAAAAACATGTCGTTTACAACGTGAAAACATGCCCGCTCAGGGGACGCCATAAACCCGACGACCTGACCTAATTATCTCCGTTTTCACGCTTCGCTCGGCAGGGCTTGCTGTTGATTGGTTGGCTATTGAGTTAGTGAGCCCTGGTGGAGCTGTCCGATAGAAGCTCAACGCTGATTGGCCGCCTCTCGGAATGGTACAGCCGCAAAACACATTAAATATCTACGGCATCTCCAACAATCCTCTAACGTCATCAGCTGGTCGGGAGAACTGGGAGCTCGTCAATGTGCGCACTAACTAGGGACTGTAGCATTATGGCTGTCATCTGGGATAGGGTTATAAGAGGAGAAGGCGAGCCCCCTCCCGTATTAGAGTAGGCAAAAGGGTATGTGCTAGAAAAGACGTAGTACGCTAAGATAAGTGGTGCAGTGAAATGTTTTAAGACGATGTTTGTGCGCACAGTGCATTGAATAGGCCAAGCGAAATCCAAATGTAATGAGGCGAAGTGAAAGATGAAACACCCTTTAGACTGAGGTGAGGTGGGAACTGAACCCCCGTGCCTGGGGTTTGTGTCTGGTCGCACTACCAGTCAGGGCATGGATGATTGATGATGATTGATCTTTTACGGCCACCCTTGTGCACATGGTAGGCTAAATGGGCCGAGTGACCCTCCAAAGGTAATAAAGCGAAGTCAAACATGAAACACCCTTCAGATATGCCCCCGACGAGATTCGAACTCAGGTGGTAGTGATTTCGTATCCAACGGACTACCAGTTAGACCAAGTTAGGGCAAGGCTGCATTGTGGTAGGACTAGTTTGGGGAAAGGGGGATGGGGGTGGTCGAAGAGATAACAGGAAGCGAGGTATTGTGATAAATGAGGTACTGGTGATAGAGGTACTGGCAAGAGAGGTAGTATGATAGAACAGGTAGCACAGGTAGTATAGGTATAAGTGAAGGTTTGATAAACCGTGACAGTCGTAAGGTGGTGAGTGGAAAGTGACAATAAGATAATACCATATTAGCGAGTAATGTGGTAAAAGAGGTAGCTGTAGAGGAGGTAATGTGGTAAAAGTGGTGGCTGTAGAGGAGGTAATGTGGTAAAAGTGGTAGCTGTAGAGGAGGTAATGTAGTAAAAGTGGTAGCTGTAGAGGAGGTAATGTGGTAAAAGTGGTAGCTGTACAGGAGGTAATGTGGTAAAAGTGGTAACTGTAGAGGAGGTAATGTGGTAAAAGTGGTAGCTGTAGAGGAGGTAATGTGGTAAAAGTGGTAGCTGTAGAGGAGGTAATGTGGTAAAAGTGGTAGCTGTACAGGAGGTAATGTGGTACAGTGGTAGATGTAGAGGAGGTAATGTGGTGAAGGTGGTAGATGTAGAGGAGGTAATGTGGTAAAAGTGGTAGCTGTAAATGAGCTAATGTAGCATAAGTGGTGTCTGCGGTAGGCTAAATACGCCAAACAATTGGCGAGGGCAGTGAACTGACATTAAAGATTAAACCCCTTTTAGACCTAACTGGGCTGGGATTTGAACCCGGATCCCAAAGGTCTGCGGCAAGCCGCGCTACTAATGGTAAAATATGGTCGTGCGGAACGGGGGAAATGATGCTGGGTAAGATGTTTTGATAAAATAATGACAACAAATCTTCGCTGCTAGCATCCTTCACCCACCTACGTGTGTCTCTGGCGTCAGTAGCTAGTGTGCCGTGACGTCGTGTAAGTCACGTGGTGTCAATCGGTAGCACGTGATCTAGTGGTTGTTACATGATTTATTTATGGACAATTATAATAGTAGTGGCGAGGCCGATTTGAGTGTATCGTTGACATTACTAACTATGCATTTCTGACAATAATCATATACAATAATACTAGCTTATTTGCAATAAAAAATAACAATAACAATAATGCATAATTAATGATAACCTCTGTAAAACGGCAACTTTTCCATTCCGGTCACACAACATAAAACCTTTGTTCCCGTCAGTGATATAAACAATTGGTGACAAGGAATTTGTTTCATTGGGTCATAAGTCTAATTAGGTCACCACATGCACGTTTCAATTAACCTGACCTAATTATCCATTCTTTGCTGTACACGGTCTTGGGTCAGCGCTTTTGCTACCACGTCATCTAATCTGGTCTATGACCTTGACCTTCAACAACAAACACGGCAACCAACGTCGTTGTTGTGGCTATTGTTGTTGTGCCTGCCGTTGTTGTCCCGCCTTGTGCAAGGTTTCTCTAGCCGTAAGATACGCGATGTGTTCCGTCACCCACCCACCCAGCACCCGACCAATCCACCCAACACAGGACCCCACCACCACCACCACCACCCTGCCACCCTAGCAACACCGATCACCCAGTCCCAGTCCGCACCTACATCTTTCGGTTTGTATTGCGACCACGTGCTGGCGAACATTCCGCGGAGAGACGCACTTCCGGCTTGCTCGCCGGCCAATACGCCCCCTAGCGGTTACATTAAGTCCATCGACGGCCGCCGGCTGCGGGATGTGTGCGCCGTTCGGGATCCCAGTGCCATTAAGGCAAAAATCCGGAAGAGATTTTCCCGGCGAAGTGTGATCTGCCATTTTTCCCCCTTTTTTCCCAAGCGAATGTTTTTGACCTGAAGGAAGACATCGGAAAAAGGTCGGTGCCACTTAATTGTGTTTGTTCCGTGCCGATCGTTATGTTCTTCAGGACAAGAATGGGGGCGGATCCGGTGACCTCTGGGGTCAGGGGGGTCATTGGAGGCGCTCGTTGTCGGGGGGCTATTTGTGGGCAGTCCCCTCTACTTAGGACATTCTCCTCACTAATGGCAGATGAATATAAAGAGTCACTGGAACAACTCCATCTTAGAGTGGAGGCTTATACAGCTATATATATATATATATATATATATATATATATATATATATAGGGCGGGATAAGCGGGTTGAAAGTATAGCATGAGGGGGCGATTTTTTTTAAGGATTGATGTCTTTTTGTCTTCTGGATCGTTGGCGATCTGATAGCCATAAATTAGCGGAAGTGAATCGGCTGGCCACTTCCGGTTTATGGTTTAGGCGCCCGTGTCACGTGTGGTCATAACCTTTTGTTTTTGTTCGCTGTTATTAATGTTGTTGTTGTTGTTGTTATTGTTGGCATCATTGATTGGCTGCGTGATGGCGCGATTATAACAAATGTCGTTAAGTGGAAATTAATGCGCAAGTCTCGTTAACGCGATGAAGACCGCGATCAGGATCATCACGATCATGATCACGGTCATGATCGAGATCATGATCATCATAATCATGATCATCGGCCTTATCTGTCACTATTGGGATCATTATCGGCATCAGGCCTGCTATCTACAGTGTCACTATTAGTCGGGCTATTAATCCTCATTTCCACTAGGTGAGGGGTTCTGTATGACCCCCCCCCCCTCACCGCGACTGCCACTACCATGAGGCACCCCCCACGCACACGCGAAACTAGATCTCATTAAGCGCACCACCCAATCTACATCATGTCAGCTGGCTTATATAATAGGTGTTGATACGGGTTGGGGGATATTGGGGGGGGGGGTGTTTCTACCCCCAACCTCACGGATCTGACTTAACGCCAAGGTATATGTAATGTATTGCGTGTTATGTTATTAGTTAGAAGGACCGAGAAATACCCCCATTCTCACTCTCTCTCTATCTATCTATCTCTAGAGGTGACATAATTGTAGATATGACGTCACGTGTTAGATGCCCACTTTAGGCAGAGATGAAAATATTACGGAGCGACATCTAGTGGTGGTGCAATTGTCGTAAATTATCCCGCTATATGTGTAAACTAGCATAAAGATGACACCTTTACTTTTATATATATATATATATATATATATATATATATAGAGAGAGAGAGAGAGAGAGAGAGAGAGAGCCGTAAGATAGTCTGTCATTTTACAAGGGTAACTCATTGTCGTAAATCAGGCTAATATTAGTATACAGGAATGCAGTAGTGGCACAATGTTGGAAAATCTGACTGTTTTATATATATATATATATATATATATATAGGGATGTCATAGTGGCACCATTGTCTTAGTCTGTTGTGTAAACTCTATTTATTTGAGTTCAATCAACTTAACAGATGACAAATAAAAACACTTAATTGAAAAAGAAAAATAGGCAGAGAGGCAGAAAAAGTGACAGGTATATAACTCAACAAACAGATGTGAAGACAGACAGAGGGATGGATGCAGCTGACCATTTGCAGATAGACACAATCTGTATAGAAACCTAAAGGACGGACAACCAGACAGACATACATACAACCAGACAGACAACTAAACAGCCATAAAAACATAGACAGACAGACAGACAGACAGATAGAGGGATGGCTTCATCTACTCACTTAGAGACAGACACAAACTGTATAGAAACCCCAAAAGACAGACAGATAGACAGACAACCAGACAGACAACTAAACAGACAGTTAGTTAGAGAAACATAGACAGACAGACAGACAGACAGACAGTCAGAGGGGTGGCTCCATCTACGCACTTGGAGACAGACACAAACTGTATAGAAACCCCAAAGGACAGACAACCAGACAGACTCACAGACGGCCAGACAGAACCAAACAGCCGGCTAGCCAGAGATACATATACAGACAGCCAGACAGCCAGACAAAGCACTGTATAAGACAATGGTGAGAGCTGGGCCACATGTCTCTAACTTAATCTTCGTATAGTAGGCTTCAAGTAACCTGTTTACCTTAACTATAATGACATGCACGGTGAGATGCTGGCGTCTCTCGCTTTCTCTGTCTCTCTCTCTCTGTCGGGGGGGGGGGGTACCCACTGGTTCTATACACACACAAACTTTACATACCAATATTTTCACAGGCTACACACACACACACATATATATATATATATATATATATATACAAACAAACACACTGGGAATGTCGCAGGCTGGACATAGGGTGTACTCTCACTGAACCAAAAGTGTCATTCACATACTCAACATCCTCCAGAACACAGGCATTCCAAACAAGAACACCAAGTAGGCAGTACACAGGTTGAACACACAGGAAAATTGTCAGAAACAGTCGATAAACAGACCAATGTAGTACTAACATGTTGTACAAACAGCATACGTGTATGGTACACATAGGGAATAGATTCAGGTATGACACAGAGGTGTAGTACACAAGAAGATAGTACACACCGGCAGAATCCAGGTAGTTCACACTGGCAGTATTCACATGTAATATACACAGGCAGTATACAAGTGTAGCAAAAAGAAGCAGTGCGTATACAGGTAACACACCGGGGCAACGGTACAGGTAACAAATACAGCACGACCTGAATACACAGGGAGTGATGTAAACAGTAGAGATAGAGAGAGAGAGAGAGAGTACACACAGTTTATACACACAAGCGGTACAGCCTACTGGCCGTGTGTATATCTTCAAATCATGCGTATATTACTGCCCTGTACAGGACATACACATTCAGTGATATGCACAACCAACTCACACACACACACCACGTAGTACGTTGATACACTAATTATCTCACCAAAGACGCACTCAATATCTATTTTGCGGACATAATTAATAATCAATATTGCCGAGTGACAACTTATATTACGCCCTAATACAAGCGAAAATTAACCGAATTTCGCCGCCGTAAAACCTCGTTAACGCGCGCCCTCTATATACCGCGCGCCGTGCGGAACTACCAAGCCGACGACGCAGCGAAATGATCGTAATTCCGACATCAATGTGGTCACGTGCGACGAACGTCCCCAATTGTCGCTCATCGTATTTGCATATATATTGACATTTCGTCGGCCTCCGCGCCGAAGACATTCGCCATTGTGCCAAGTGCCGTCGTGCCCATAAGCCGGGTTACTTCGGCACCACGGCCTCGGCCGTGGCACGTACAATTTCGGTGCAATTTATTTTGTGACCGCTTTGAAGATTCCGCTTTCTCGGCGCCATTGTTAGCAGGGGCGACGCTGGCCGTTACGGATCGGCGTAATTTCGCTTTGATCCGGACTCGTTTACGGCAGAAAGCGGGTTCAATTAGGAGACGGGGGTTTCTCGGTTTGACATCTTCCTGGCAGCCATTTTGTCGCGCTGTATTTATTGCCGTTGTTGTTTGTTGTTGCTGCAGCTGTTTCTGCTGATGTTGTTGTTGTTGTGAGGCGGCGTATGTTGCTGTGGTTGGCTGTTGTAGTTGTTGTGAACGGGGCTAGACGGAGGCACGAATTTGTTTGATTATAATAGACGGTTAATGCTAGACGATGGTTGATACTAGGGAGGTTAGAGTTAGAGTGGTTAAGATTAGACAGTAGTTAGGTTAGACAGGGTTAAACAGAATGAATGGTTAGCATTGGACAGAGTTATTGTTAGACCGGATAGGGATTATAAAGGATTACGGTTAGACAAGGCTCATGTTAGACAAGGCTAATGTTAGACAAGGCTCCTATTAGACAAGGCTCATGTCAGATAAGGTGAATGTTAGACAAGGCTAATGTTAGACATGCTTAATGTTAGATAAGGTTAATGTTAGACAAAGCTAATGTTAGAGAAGGCTCATGTTAGACAAGGCTAATGTTAGACAAGGCTCAGATTAGACAACACACATGTTAAACAAGCCTAATGTTAGACAAAGCTACTGTTAGACAAGTTTAATGTTATACAAGGCTAATGTTAGTCAATGCTAATGTTAGGCAAGGCTAATGTTAGACAAGGCTAATGTTAGACAAGGCTAATGTTAGACAAGGCTGTTGTTAGTAGAGCGAGTGTTCTCATTTTAACCTCGATGATGGTTACACTTGGTACATTTAGCCAAATGGCGTCTCTCTCTAAACAAATAAGACGATCAGATGAAATATCTACCAGATACAGCTAACAGTGGGAATCGAACTCAGAGCTGGCCCCTACTCAGCGTAGATTCTAATCAGTATAGCCTCTGCTCAGTATAGACTCTGCCCAGTATAGACTCTACTCAGTACAAACCTTACTCGGAGTAAGCCGTATTTTGTTCAGCTCAGCAGATAGCCAGCCCTGTTAGACTCCCTTAAGGGAGAGGGAGAGAGAGAGAAAACTGACGGCACATATTTTATTTCCCGCGAGACAACAGCCTTAACAACGTGGAAGATACCTAGACAGGTGTTAAGAAATTAGAAGACATACGGACAAGCTTAAAATATGGGATAGCCACCGACAGCTTTAAAACGCGGAAGAGGGCGTCTCCATGGACTAACTGGTAGCGTGGTTAGCCACAGATCTATAGCACCTGGGTTCAAATCCCGGCCGGGCTATGTCAGATGGGTGTTTCATTTTTCACTTTGCTTCATTACCTTTGGAGCTCGCTCGGCCCATTTAGCCTACGTCGTGCACAAAAGTGGTCGTAAAACACCAATCATCATAATATATATATATATATATATATATATATATATATATATATATATATATTACATTTGTTTTAAACGTGGTAGATGGGCGCTTATATCTGTAACACGTCGGAGATGCACAGGGAACTTTAATGATATGAACGATAAAAAGCCAAGATTAACATTGCGGGAGAAATACATAAGCAGCCTTAACAATATGAGATATTCATCAGCAGCCTTTATGAAATAGTGGCGATATGTATGTAGCCTTAACAAAATGGGGGCGATATATAAGTAGCCTGAACAAAATTGGGGGCGATATATAAGTAGCCTTAACAAAATGGGGCGATATATAAGTAGCCTTAACAAAATGAGATATTCATCAGCAGCCTTTATGAAATAGTGGCGATATGTATGTAGCCTTAACAAAATGGGGGCGATATATAAGTAGCCTTAACAAAATGGCGGCGATATATAAGTAGCCTTAATAAAATTGGGGCGATATATAAGTAGCCTTAACAAAATGGCGGCGATATATAAGTAGCCTTAACAGAATGGGGGCGATATATATATATGTAGCCTTAAAAATTGGGGGCGATATATATATATATGTAGCCATAACAAAATGGGGGCGATATATATATATATATATATATATTATGTGTGTGCGTGTGCGTGCGTGTGTAGTCTTAACAAAATGGAAGATACGTAGGTAGGGTTTAAAATATGTGGTCTACATAGAAGGGCTGAACAATATGGGAGATATATAGCCAGATTTAGCAATGTGGGAAGATTACATAGACAGCCTTAACAATGTGAGAGATTCAGATGTAGGGTTAACAATGTTTCAGATACATAGGTAGCATTAACAATGTGCAATGGTGCATAGGCAGCTTTAACAATGTGAGAGATGCATAGGCAGACTTAAGACTAGGGATGCAGAGGGTAGCTTTAACATAATAAGAGATACACAGGTAGCCCCATAACATCGTGGGGCTGATAACAACCAGCATAAAGAATGTAGAACATTTTAGAGACAGCCTTAATACGAGTGATATACGAACAGCCTTAATATCACGTGACACATCTTTAAAAACACGGGATACTATAATCTGAAGTGGGAGAGTAAGAAGATTGTATAGCTTCGACATTGGTTACACCTCAGATATATAGCCGAGGGAAGAGCGTAGTTTGTACGCTGTATAGTCCTCTTCCTTGTGTGTGTGTGTGGGGTGTTGTCTGTGTTTCTCTCTCTCTCTCTCTCTCTCTCTCTCATTCTGTGTGTGTGTGTGTGTATGTGTGTGTTGGGGTATATGCTGCTATATGCGCTAGAAAATTATGTTAATTATTTCGATGATAATTATTGCTACGAATGCAAATGACCTCATTTCCGTTCCAATTTGAATGACGATCTCATTACCATATATATATATATATATATATATATATATATATCAACACATGTCGCTATACTCTAGGTATCCAATTGGCTACGTATTATTTAGGGCAAATTAAATTCAACCAATGAGCGCAACGAACAGATTCACGTGACGGTCTAGCAACCAATGGCCGACCTTGGACAGGCATTACAGTTTTCCGATCATATTGTTCTTCCTTTAAATCGTCCTATGTTATCTGACAGCATCAATTATTGTCTACTAAACTCTATACTATTTGTGTACTCAATTTTGTCCTGATTGTGTACCAATTAAGAGCTTGTGGAACACTGTGAAAGACACCCCCCCCCTCTTTCTGTTGGTGACTGTTATTTTTTGGTGTGCAGTGCAGTCAGTGCAGTCAGTCTGGCGATTGGTTTGTATATTTTCTATGATGGCTGTTATCTCTTATCTCTTCTATAGTCCTGATGACTGTTATTTCTTATCTCTTATTTAGTCCAGAGACCTGATGACTGTTATCCCACTCGACGAGTAGTAGTCTCAATCGCTGTTATCTTCAGTCATAGTTTTCTCATATGGTCGTTAATTCGGATCGATGTTATCTCATACGACTGTTATCTCTAGTCACTGTTATCTCCTCCACTCAATGTTATCTCCAGTGGCTGTTATCTCATATTACTGTTATCTCCAATCAGTCCTATCTCCAATGACTGTTATCTCCAGTCAATGTTATATCATATGACTGTTTACTTTGATGATCTTGATCTGCTTTTCACGTTCATTATACATAATGACTGTTATTTCTGACTGTTGTTTATATCTGATGACTGTCTACTCTAATATATCCTGTGCCAAATGACTGTTATATCCTATGACTGTTAGGTCAAGTGTCTCGTGTATATTTTATCTAACAAGTGTCATTCGAGACGAATGCTATCTATCTTGACAGACATATCAAATGACTGTTATTCTTCGTGACTGTAATCACTGATGGCTGTGGTCGATGATGACTGTGATTGATCACCACTGTGGTCGGTGATGACTGCGATTGATGGCGACAATGATTGATAACGATTTTATATGTTACTATCATGACTAAAATAAGTTGTTAATGCGTCTCAATATCGAACAATTATATAACGTTATAGCGATAATGTTGAACCCAGATCAATAACGCAGTGAATGATGCGTCGATCAATAATTGATTCCAGCGGAAATATAACCCTCGAATCCTTAGGATGATCAGCAAAAACTTAACAGACACCTCGGAGACGGCACACATACTAACCAGTCTTATCTTCCTGTCCGCGCACACAAGAAATAGCGCTCTATCCATTATTTATTAGAATGGCTCCCATTCTTTGCACACGAAATGTTAAGCACAAATTTCAGACACAACGCGCCGCTACGTTTTGTTTATTTTTCGGATGACTCGGATACAAAGTGTGGTGTCACGTTGATCCTCTATACAAATACAACGAACGAGGTTGGCACGTGATAAAAAAAAAACATGCATAATTATGATCGATTCTGGGGGATATCGCGCTAACTAGCCTAAACGAACGTGCTATTTCAGCTATGATGGTCGCGTTATAAGAGCATTTCCGTTGGAAGGAAATATGCTCGTTTGTTCGCCAGGATCCCGTGTAAGCCGGAAACGAGCCAAAGAGAAGAAGAAGAAGAAAAACCCAGTATGTTCCCTTACGCTGATTCCTCGCCGATGCCGCTGTTACCTTTGCGTCGGGAAAGGTGTACTAGTTCTTGTTAAATCTCAAGCTGAAAGGTTAAGTCTGTAAAATATCATTGCCGGTGAAATGGCAACGGCCCGATAATATTGCAGCGCCATCTGTCGTACGCGCATCTTAGTTGAGTCGAATTACACGCCAATAAAGATCAGGTATCGTGTTAATTAATGGAGTTCAGTATGGAGTAGCGCGTAATTGTAAGAAGAACGAGGACTTCGAGGTGGGATTAAGACCGGCAGACTTAAATATCGGTAGGCCGCCAAAGTAAAAGACGAAGTGAAGAATGAAACACCCTTCAGACAAATTCGTGCAAAACTTTGAAGCCAGGTACTAAAGTTACGTGGCATGCCATCTGTGACGTTAGGGACACGGCTGGTCAAGGTCGGTTAAATTCTTAGCGTGTTTATGTTACAAATTTCAATTCGCCTCGTAAGCTTCGCAGGACACCCGACTTATTTAGACTGGCGTGTGTAGAGAAGTGACCATGAAACATTGAGATTTTACATTTTCGGTTTTGATGTTCAGGCTTTCCCTTGATCACGCCAAAATGCTCTCTCTCTGTGTGTCTGTCTGTGTGTGTGTGTGTGTGTTTTAGTATATATATATATATATATATATATATATATATATATATATTTACACCATACTGGCAGACTAACAGATAGTCACACCTAAATACAGACAGATGGACACATACATACAGACAGGTGGACACACACACACACACACACACACACACAAGAGAGAGAGAGAGTTTCAACACGTGGTAAAATATGTTGCTGTGTACAACAGCATATATTACTCAGTACGACGCACAGCAAGTAGAAATAAAATATTCTCTTCATTGCCGCTCCACATTATACAATTGTTGTGAAGCAATAAACATTTCACTCTTCCGGATAGCTTCGATGCTACACAAAGTGATGTAACATATAATTGTATTCTTACGCGACAAAGACAAAGATCCCACGTACAGCTGTTATCGGCGGATTTTAGTAGAACAATATTTCTATTGAACAATAATGGTTCTATTGGACTACTCACAAACGCCATTATATGGTATATAACCCGGGAATGTTCGAAAAAAGTGGTCACGAAAAACGATGAACTTTGTTCTTATTCTGGCCGGAAACGTCAATACCGGATGTGACGAAACCAACCTAAAGGCTGACATAGATGATGAGTCAGGGTTTATATAAGAAACAAACAAAAACAGACAGTCAGCCAAACAAACAAACAAACAAACAAAACATAAACCAAAAAAAACCTAAAACACTAAAAATTAGAATTTCAATACAAATCTCGCCTGTCTTATTTAGCTTTTTTTTTAAATATGTAAAACATATATTTGGCCGGATAATTCTTGTAATTGCGTTACGTTTTTTTTTCTTTTTCAGTTTTGTATATGATGACTGTTATCTATGATGACTGTTATCTATGATGACTGTTATCTATGATGACTGTTATCTTTGATGACTGTTATCTTTGATGACTGTTATCTTCGATGACCGTTATCTTTGATGACTGTTTTATGGGATGACTGTTATATCCGAGGGTTGTAATTTCAGTTAAGTGTTATCTCAGATAACTGTTATCTATGATGATTGTTATCTATGATGACTGTTATCTTTGATGACTGTTATCTTTGATGACTGTTTTATGGGATGACTGTTATCTGTGATGACTATTATCTCAGATAACTGTTATCTGTGATGACTTTTATGTGATGACTGTTATCTCTGATGACTGCTATAGGGGGGGGGGCTGCCTGTTATCTCTGATGACTGTTATATCTGATTGATGTTATCTCTAAGGACTGTTATCACTAAGGGTTGATATATATATATATATATATATATATATATATATATATATATATATTATGAAGCCTGCTATCTGTTTTGTATTATATCGATATTTAACAATATACTGAAAAGTTACAGTCCTAATGTCGGGATACATTCACTGTCTGTTTATCCATAATGTGTTTATCTCTCTTCCGGATCTGTCAGTGACCTTCTGAGGTGAGATGCTTAGTTCGCCAGGATTAGGTGCTTAATTCGT
This sequence comes from Paralvinella palmiformis, assembly GCA_025642065.1. NCBI lineage: Eukaryota > Metazoa > Annelida > Polychaeta > Terebellida > Alvinellidae > Paralvinella > Paralvinella palmiformis. Next base: position 280,693 of record JAODUP010000374.1, read on the forward strand.
AGGTATTCTAATTTTTTCCAGTAGCCGACTGACTAACTGACTGACTGACTGGCTAACACACTCACACACAGGGTACCCCAGACTTCTAAATGAAACACAAACCAATCCATCCATCCCACCCTCAGCCTGGCTAAGCTCGCAAAGACAATATACATTCCGGATCTTTGTATCTAGGAGAGTTATCCAGGACGAACCAACCAATCATCGGCACCATTGTTCGGGATCTAAGTCCAGCTGTCAGGTTGTTCGGTACTGGCGAAGGTTTCTGCTTTTATTCGCACAATAACTGTCTGGATCTTAAATGGCCAATGATTATATCGTGTGTAGCCTTAAAGGCCACTCCTACCCACCCTTTGTACCAGTTTTATCCCGAACCAGTTCACGCCCTTTTCAACAGCTGTATCCTGAAGTGTTTCTCTTGTGGATCAGATATCCGGAAGCGTTTCTCCGGTGAATCAGTTATATCCTAAATGTCCCACTAGTATCAGCAATATCCTGAATTAGTTGCCCTAATATCCCCCCCCCCCCCAATGTGCCAGTTGGTCCTGACAAGTTTCCGCTGATATGCCAGATTTATTGGGAACTACCCCCCCGGTACTAGTTGTATCCTGAACTGGTTCCAGTTTCGTGCCACTTGTATCATGAACTGTTCTCCCTCGTACCATATCATAATATTATATTATGTACCGAGTTCATCCTTAAAAACCCATACGTGACATCTGGATCCTGAATTATTCACCCTTTCCTAGCTATAGTCTGACTTATTTTTGTTTATGCTACCTGTACCTTAGAATGTTCGCCCCAATGTACTAATTTTATCATGACCTCCCTAACCCCCTTTGTACCAACTGCATCTCATAATGGTACCCCTTCCTTTTATGCTAGATCCTTCTGGATAGCGATCCCCGCTCGTTTGCCGACTATATCCCGAACAATATGGCCGTCTGTTTGCTACCATTCTTTCATCGGGATCTCCGTGAAGTTGTTCTGGATGCCATCCTGAGGTGATAGCCACGGCTTTTGGGAGTGGGAGAAGGATCCAGTATGGAAGAGGTTCGAGCGAATCCAGATAACGTTGGGGGTTGTTCGGAAAAGGCTCTTTCCAGGGGGGGGGGGACGGAAAGTACCCCCGAAGATTTAGGTCAAATCTGACACAGGGACAAATCACTTTGGTTTGATGGTGTGTACCAGTTATGTGTGAACCATTGATATATGTGTGTGTATGTGTACGTGCGTGCGTGCGTTTCTCTCTCTCTCTCTCTCTCTCTCTATATATATATATATATATATATATATATATATCTGTGTGTGTGCAAACTGAGTTACACATCCTGTGTACGTAGGCTTGTTTATTGCTGTTTGTGCTGAGCTCTGCTGCGTACAATAACAGTCAAATATATCAACAGTGGAACACCAAATGTTATTAGGAAGATACACGCGTACATCTCTCTCTCTCTCTCTCTCTCTCTCTCTGTGTGTGTGTGTTCTCTCTCTCGTCAGACATTTATATGAATTATAGGAAAATTAGCGATCTTCGGTAGATTCTCGATGTTCGCACACTACCTTTAACACACACGCAGACACACACACGCACGCACACACACACACACACAGAAAAAGAGAGAGAGGGGGGGATCCTCTACTCATCTATCCATCAATAATACCCCCCACTATGTTACACCTGTAGTGTTACAAGTTCAATTAATCACTATCTACTGATGGATGGTCACTTTATTGGGAGTATTGTGGCGGATCTTTGTTCGTGGGAGTGGGGTCCTCCTGATACATATATATATATATATATATATATATATATATATATATATACCGTGTTTCTTGTAGTGAATATGTACGTTTATTTGTATATTATTTGTGATGTATATATATATATATATATATATATATATATATATATATATATATCTTTCCATTTGTCCGTGACTTGTCCAGTTTTCAATTGCCTGTCTCAGTCGGTTGGTGGCGTCCCACATGACCTAATTGGCAGCGCGGATGGCCACGTCTGAAGGGTGTTTCATCTTTCACTTCGAGTCACTACTACCTTTGAAGGTCACCCGGCCGAGTTAGCCAATCGCGTGCACGAAGCGGCTTCAGAGCAGCCACGTCTCACGCGTTTCAAAGTCGTCGGGTCGAATCTGATTGTCGACTGTTACAAGTTTCATCCGTCGGTGAAACGCCTCGGCCTGATCTTTCCATCTCCCCGGGAAATAGTCCCTCGACCTTTTGTACCACACGTGACCAACGTCGATGATAAACAAGACAAGCCGCTTCCTTGTCCAATCAATTTATTTTCATGGTTGCTTGCCTGTCTGTATGTTTGTTTTTACTCGGCTCTTCCCATCACCCCTCCGTGGTCTAACTGGTAGCGTGTTGGATCACAGATCGCTACCACCTGAGTTCGAATCTCGACGTGGGCATATCTGAAGGGTGTTTCATCTTTGACTTCGCTTCATTACCTTTGGTGGTCGCTCGGTCCATTTAGCCATGTGAACAAAAGTGGCCATAAAATACCAATCATCATCATCACAAACACACACACACACACACTCACAGTTTGATCGACGGGACTACGTCCTGGCGTAATGATACGCCACTGGCCCAATCACCCACCACCGCCCGCTATATAAACACAACCTAGTCGCTTACAACGAGCAGAGAACGCGAAGTTGTGCGCCGAGGCGAACCTGCTCCACGTACCACCTCCACATAACATACCTACTCTATTAACTTCACCCTAGAGCTTTACTGGAGCTTATGTCGGGTGAACGCAGCCAAATGCAGGCCATTTATAACTTAACTGCCATTTAAAACACAGATTACCGCCGCTGGACGCGATACAGAAATCCCTGCCAGGATAACTTGACAGCCTTGGGAGGATACGAACCAGTTCGGCATTCCAGCGTAAAGCGGCCTCGATGGGGAAACGGTTCGGCTCCAGTTAGCGGTCACAACGGGAATAATGGGAGCGAATATGCTATTATGATAAAGGGACGATGCAATTAGAACACTTATCAAAATTATCATGATTACTATCTGCTCGTCTTATTGTTGTGGTTATGGTCTTGTCTACGTTAATGTTATGTTCACCGTTTCGTGGTTTTGTTGTTATTCTATTTATATATATATATATATATATATATATTCTGGAATGGTGAGAATGTGCAGCTGGTATCCAGAACGATTTATCTGGATCTTCCTGATTACCCAGAAAGCATCGCCTTGATCTCGTGTTCCCCTGCTAGCTGATAATACATCGTATCCAGAGATAAAGATCCAGAATGATAAACAATATCTATGGATTGTTTATTGCACTTTAGATTATTGTTTATCATAATTGATGCTAGTTTTATATATATATAAAAAAAGATAATTGTTTTCGTGTCTTATTGTTTATCAGCTCGATTGTTCCAGGAATGTTCAAGGTATATTTATTGATGTAGGATGTACTGATAAACACCTGTGTATAACTAGAACCAAACATAAACCTACTTATAACTAGACCGATATACACCTGCGTACAGCCATATATATATATATATATATATATATTGTGTGTGTGTGTGTGTGTGTGTGTATGTGTGCTACACTTAATCTGTATAATCAGGTAATATGTATATTACCTGAAATTTTCAGGTTATATGTATTAAATCTCAGTTAGCAATAGACGTATTACCTGAATATTTCAGGTAAATATACATATTACCTGATTATACAGATTAACTGTAACATATATATATATATATATATATATATATAATACCTGATTATACATATTCACTATAACACACACACGCACACACACGCACACACACACATGAGATTGTTATAGTATTTTTGTTAATATTAGAAATGAAAGGTATTCAACCACTTGTTATAATCAGTGATGTCATGTATTGTACGTGTATTATGTGTATCGTAAATATGATAAAATATTGTTAATGTATTCAATCATTTTAACTGTTAGTACGCTAATGATATATAAGGCAAATGCTATAAATCGTAATAATACACAAACACACACACTGATATGACCTTTACACCGACCTATAAAGCCACAGGTGCAGTTCGGTTACCATGACAGCAGATTGGCTTTGTTCTTAACGTGTTCTAGTTTATGTTTTTTTTTACTCCGTTACAGGATGAAAAGAACCAAATTATGAAATCAAACGTCTGGCTTCGTATGGTAAGTACCAGATGGCATCGGGTGGTACTGGTATCAAGAGAAAACACCGTAATTTGTAATTGTTTAATTAAAGTCATTTATCTGTGTGGGTGGGTGTATGGGTAGGTGTAGGTACGAGGGTGGATGGGTATGCGGCTGGCTGAATGTGAGAATGGCTAAAGTTATTTGGTGTAGTATCTAAGAACATGATTGTTTTCGGAATAATCTCTTTAAACGGGTTATGTGTCGATCGAATATTAATGCACCGACACTAGTACGCTTGACACACACAGACACATACGCACACACACAGACAGAAGGAGGGGGAGATTTTGAATCGTACAAATAACTCGTATTCTATCACAGAGCACCGTCCTAATCACGTGTTTGCGAAGCGTATACGGGTAGGGTTTATTAGGTCAACGCGCATGCACAAACACGTTGGTTATTTCTCATTCGCCATTCCGCTATTAAGACGTTTCGGGAGGGAGTTTCATCTGGAAACAGTCCCCTATCGTTAGCCCAAAGGCCACCGAGCCACAAACAGTTGCCCAAACGCTCGCAGAGACAGCTGTTAGGTAACCAAGAACGCCCGAAGCAATTAAACGAACATGACCCAATAACGCTGTAAAATCTAGGTCAAGCCAAAATGGCGGCACCACAGCGTGGCCGGCCTAGCTAGGCGGCCATAATGGAGAGTTATTAGGGCTCCCGAGAGAAATCATGCGATAACAAAACAGATTGGTGTCGGTGTCAGTGTCACTGTCGACGTCGGCTCTTTACGTCGTGATGGATCGGCGCTGGCAGCCGCCACACGCCGAACTAATGACGTCGATAGACGGAGCCACAATCGAGGCAACATCGTCGACCAGTAGGACGACAACCGGCGCGTGTATACACAGCAAGTTACAGCCGGGCATGTTTATTCCGACGCTTTGGTTTCCCGACCGGAATAATATGGAAACGAATACGTCTCGCAGCATTTTGCCTGTTCAAGCTCGACTGTGCTGTGAGCTTATAAAACCGACAATTTATTTCCAATACCAAGAAAACATGTTTTTAATGGATAGGATGGATATTGATAGTCTTGGATGTTGTTTTAATATTTCTGTTGTCTTCTTTAATCTAAAAACAAATAACTCTTGAGATGAGGCGATCCCGAAGAATGGGCGTAGAAAGTGGCTCCAGCTTTTCTCTGATAGCCCACTTCGCGTACGAGTGATGACCAACGTATTCGGTCTCGTCGTGTGTTACTGTAAACGCCCCGATCGACCTTTTAATCCCTCGTATTGCAAGTATAATTTGAATCATACGAACAAGCCAACATAGTTATAGCAATATAAATAGTTTACGTTTATGATATAATCTGGATTGTTATACCTGGATTTGAATTTGAATGATTTGAGGTTAATAGCATTTTAATATATTAACAAATATCACGACAGTATATTGGATATAGAGTTATTTTATGTCTCAGCTTCATATACGTCAATGGCGTTTAATATTATTAGTTTCAATTTGTTTGAAATATTACTTTATTTTCAAAAAATGGAATCCCGTATCTTTAGGTCACGGAGGAGACACTCTGGGTTTGTTTCTAACGTACGTAACCTTTGGTCGGATAAACGAGTTGCTGTCAATAAATATATATTTAATGGCGACTATTTTCACCGGATTTAGTGCGTCGCCGTTGTATTAAGGAAGAACAAAAGAGTTCAGACTTGCTGAGTTTTATCAGCTTCAGGATCACCTAATGTCGTGCTTAGCCAATGAGCTCCGGACAAATAAATTATTTAAACTAAGCATTACCTTTGAAGTAGCTTTTTGGTGGCCAATACCGTTTTCGAACGATTCTAATTACAATAATTTTGTAATAATAATAATAATAATAATAATAATAATAATAACTTATAAATAAATTATCTGGGTTGTTTTTATTTTTGAGTAGAAACGTCGAAATAAGTTTATTTTAACGCGGATCACTTTGAGCCGGCCACCACACGAGTGGTTAATTATACAGCAGAAAATGCACGCATGCTCAGTGTTGGCACGCGGAAAGTGGTGACGTTTCACACATAACCGTGCAAAACTCTATCAAGACACATGCACGTTGTTGACGTCTGTATGCAACTCTGCGTAGAACGCGGAACTTGCCGATTAAAATCGGACAGAACCGAATATTCATGAGGATGCTTTATATTGCATCCGATTGGTAATCGGGATTTGGATATCTGATTATCCGCCATTAAAATATCCGCGTATTATAATATCTTTAGCATTTAATTTTTGGTCAACTTAATTGATATAAAATCACTAGAATTAATCTTATCTCCAGTTTAACTAAGGAATAATACTGTTATTACAGATATTTTGGCGTGTTCTTAATTTCGCGAATCCCCCCCACCCATTAGCAAATTCGCAGAGCTTACTTTTCGCGTATGGTCAAACTTAGTTGATGAACCACACACACGAAACTTGTAATCGCCTGTCATATTTTCGCGAGGTCAGTGACGGAAATTGACAAAGAATCGGTTTGCTTTAATTGACATTCGGTTCATAAAACTGACGAGCTAAGATGGTCGAAAGCCTTATTGAAGTATAGGAATTTTGTTATTCAGCATTCGATCACAGAAAGTAGGCGCAGTTTCTTTCAGCCGTTGACTCCAAGCGGCCGTATATCAAATGGACGAGCAATGCTTTTGATATTTCTCGATTCTTCAGCATCATTACGAAAATGTCCACGGATATTATCCTTATGTGGGCAACGTTTACAAAAAGGATTATTTTTAAGCCGTTTAGACAGCCAGCTTTCCATATGCGAGGCGGGTTGCGGAAATTGAAAGACAAACGCGTGTCATCCGTCAATATTAAGCTACGACAGGTAATGCTATTGGCGAAGGATGGAAAAGAAAAATGCCAGACACACATTGATTATGTTAAGGATGTTATCTTGATATAATACATTAATCATGGTCGCTTCCTCTTTGGCGGTCACTCTGCCCTTTAAGAGTGCCACGTATCAGAATACACCGCGAAACAATAGTATTTAACCTTTTCCCTCATATTTCTCCTGTTAATTAATGAATATTCTTTCACTGGTAGGGAAAACGAGCACGTAACATCCAAAATCTGCCCCTCCTTTAGAAGCTATATCCGAGGATATAGATCAAAACACAGCCTTCGATTCTGTTTGATAGGATGACACCTGCTGCCTTCAGACTGTCCGTGTACAATATTGACATGTTGTTGATACAACCTACCCCCCCCCTCACCGGATGAAACACTCCCGAGTCTAACTGCCGATGTAGGAGATTGTTCGACGAAACATCGGAATCGGCATTTAATAAAGTGTCAGGCTATCAGGCTGCGAGAACAGCGTTTAGTCGGTAGGGCGAGTCGTCGGAATAGTGGCCTGTCGGAACGGTTAGCTGTCGGAATAGTGGTTCGTCGAGACGGCAGCATTAAGAGGTTATCATCGGGATTTTTGGAAATGGCTTAAAACTTTATCTTATATCACCGAAAGAAAGACAGAAGAACGGGAGACTTTGTTAGGTTTTAATTAGTTTTATCGGTTGATTATTTTATTAACCGAAGAAGAAAAAAAGCCCCGATTTAATTCAATTATTTCATTAAGCAAGTTGTTCGGTGAGCCCCTTCCTTGTGGAAGTTCAATCTCAAATAGCTTAGAGATATCATAGAAAAGGAGAAAAGTGTGTTTAAAAAAAAACAATTTGAAAGGGAAAATTGTGAATTCGAAGACAACCATTTTTCAGTGGGAAGAAGCTTCTAGCAGAGACAACCTTTCAAAATCCCATAGAAATAATTCTCTTCCGGCAGAAATCCCCATAGTTTTGGTTCCCAAGATCCCGTCACCGGATGGACAAATATCCGGGCATCCGTTATAATGTCCTATTTTGTGGACAATCCGTTGAATTGTTTAGCTGATTTAGCCGGCACTGGGCTAACACCGAATCGTAGATCCGGTTTGGCTAAACGCTTTGGCTAATAAATTATGGGTGTAAGGGATGAAACATGATAATCGTTTATGATGAGAGATAGTAAATAGGTAGTTGTCTTTGTCGTTGAGCTCCTTCTAAATGAGACGCCCCCCCCCGGAAACGTGTTCACGTAATTTTAGAAGGAAACTGAAAAAAAAACTTATCCCAGGGCACGGGAACGGTTTGAAAATAATTCGTTTCGCCTCGGATGAGCTAAAACGTAACATTAAAATCCGAAACCGAAACCCCCCTCCCCAAAATATTAGATAAAAACAAAACATAAACACAAAACATAAAAAGAAATGATTGCCTACAAATATCATAAATAGGACATCAGCACACACACACACACACACACACACACACACACACACACACACACACACACACACACATAGCAAAACCGTGTTAACCAGCCATCTTTGATTAAATGTACATTATTATTATTATACGACAACAATTGCGACCCATTCCGTGTAGGTTATTCAATGCTTTATTTAGTTCGTGATAAATATAAACTTAAATTCATATCATCCGTTCTGTTCTGGGAACAATATGCGACACGAAACCCTCCCCGTTTCCTTCAACTCCAATAATTATGTCCGTCGTCGTGGGAACCATTCGAATGACGGCATATACGGTAAGTTCTTGAGCGCCACCTAGCCGTCGAGCGGATGGCGAAGATCGGCTACGCTCGACCACCACCAGATGGCGCTAGGGGTCTGGTGTCGCTCGCGTCTATCGATCTCCGCCAAGTGTCGCTCGCAGTCCGCTGTCAAGTGATCCGATGTGATGTCGTTTCAGTACTGGTCGGATCACCAGCTGAGCTGGGATCCGTCCGACTTCGGCGGTGTCAAGGTCATTCGCATCTTGCCGCACAAAGTCTGGAAGCCCGACATAGTGCTCTTTAACAAGTGAGTATCGTTGGTGGTTCCCCTGGCGGCCTTCCAGAGGGCGGCCTTCCCCGCGCTCAGTCAGCATGGCTACTTGTCACGCACACGCACTCCGATGTCCGTGCTAACATACCCGGCTAACCGATCCTTCGATCCTGAATCCCCACTTGACCCCCTTCCCACCCCGATCCCAGTTTCGCCGTCTTTGCTTATATACCCTATTTACGTTCTGGACACCCTGTTTCAGCTGTGGAAGGATTATCAGTTACAGTGGGATCCCTCGGAATATGGCGGCATCAAGTCAATCAGGATCTTGTCACAGAAGGTCTGGAAACCCGATATTGTTTTGTTTAACAAGTAAGTACTCACTCGCTTCAACTAACAGGCACGGGCAGAAACGCGCGCTCACATACACACACAAACGAAATCTACACACCTACATACGAACACACATGGACAATTAGAAAACCTGTGACGTATGGTTAACGTACAGAGTTAGACAAAGCTTTCATATATCCACATACATGCATCCATACACATATACTCATATAAATACTCACACACAAACACACACACATACATACGTACACTCACATATACAGATACTCATAAAACACACACATACACACACACGCAGATGTACATACATTCATAATTATACAGACGCGCCCATGCGTACACAAACACACACAGCATGATCTTTTGGTATCGTGATATCTCATTGATCCTGATACGTTAGTGTTAACCCAGTCCAGAATGGGCTTGCTTTGTGGATACCCTAAATCCTGCTTTAAGTGAAAATTTGACAAAGCATGTTGCTAGTTTGTCTAACTGACAATGTTATGGATTTGCTTATGTCAATTAATATCATTTTGTAATGAGTTAAAAAGGCATTTGACTCATTTAATTGCATTACCAAATAAAACTGCTTACTGTAATTATTGCATTCTGGGTCTTTAAAAACACTGAAGACTTTCAAGGAAGTTTCCAAAAACAGTTTTATATGGAAAATAGATCTACCAGTATATATATATATATATATATATATATATATATTGCAAATTACACGAAAATTATGAAATGTCACCAATCCATTTTCTTTTCTTAAAGATATTGCAGTTGCTACGAGGAAATTGCCGTAAATGCATATTGGCTTCGATCTCGGTCCTCTATGCATTAGAAATTATTAATGCTGAACTTTAGTTTCGCTATTTGGGTAACTTCAATATCATTATGTATAAGTCGCATAATACAAGAAAATCCATCTGTTTTTTTTTTTACTGTACCTTAGACATAGCTTACGCTGAAAAGTTTAGACTCTTGGGAGACTTCAATTGCATTATATGACATTATTGAAACAGTATTTCAGACATTATGCAATAAAATTTATTACCATTACCTTATATATAGTTTGCAATAAGAAACTTTGATACTTAGGAGACTTCAATGCATTCTAATTTTCTATTACTGCTTCGTTAGTATGAGCCACGTAATGCCAGAAAAAGTATTACATAGTCATAGGCTTTCAACCGTAGTAGACATTTCTTTATCCACAAATATAATCATATATATAATATGATATATATATATATATATATATATATATATATATAATATGTTATAGTAATTGTATAATCAGTAATATTATATTACTGAAATTTTCAGGTAATACGTCTATTGCTAACAGATTTAATACAGATTACCTGAAAATTTTGATAATATACATATTACCTGATTATACAGATTAACTATAATATATATATATATATATATATATATATATATATATATTTGGTTAGTTTATATATTAACTCTATGTTTTGCGTCTTCTTGTAGCGCCGATGGCAAGTACGAAGTGTCTTACAAGCCGAACGTCGTCATCTACTCAGAGGGCAACGTGCTCTGGATCCCTCCGGCTATCTACAAGTCGTCGTGCACGATCGACGTCCAGTACTTCCCATTCGACGAGCAGGAGTGCGAGATGAAGTTCGGCTCGTGGACGTTCAACCGCGACCAGGTGAAGCTCGGCTACTACGAGGGCAAGCAGCAGGTTGACCTGCGCGACTACGTCTTCAGCGGCACCTGGGACATCATGTCCTGCCCGGCCACCATCGACAACGACAACGGCGAGGAGAGCGCCAAGCACACCAGCTCGATCATCACCTACACGCTCCGGATACGGCGCAAGACGCTCTTCTACACCGTGAACCTGATCATTCCGTGCGTGCTCATCTCGTTTCTCAGCGTCTCCGTGTTCTACCTGCCAGCGGACGCCGGCGAGAAGATGACCATGTGCATCTCGATCCTGCTCGCCCTCGTCGTCTTCCTGCTGCTGGTCTCCAAGATCCTGCCGCCGACCTCGATCACGATCCCGCTCATCGCCAAGTACCTGCTCTTCACCTTCATCATGAACATCTTCACCATCCTCATCACGGTCATCATCATCAACTGGAACTTCCGGACGCCGCGCACCCACCGGATGCCGCGCTGGGTCCGGGTGGTCTTCTTGAACTACCTGCCGCGGATATTGTTCATGAAGCGGCCGAACCACGCGGATCGCTGGTCGGAGAAGAGTTACAGCCGGATGAACGCCGCCGCCGCGTCTGCGGCCGCATCCGGTTCCGGTTCCGGCGCGCTGCCCGACTCGCGCGCCTACACGCCGCTGAACGCCCGACAGCGGGACCTGCTCGAGCTGTCCGAGGTCCACCATCCCAACTGTAGGATGAGTCGTAAGCGAGGAGGGGGCGCCGGCGGGGTTGGTCCGGAAGAGGCCGGTAGTCGGCCAGGTGATCCGGACGGCGAGCCGGGATTGAACTTCCAAATGACGCCAGAGACTCATAAGGCGATAGAAGCTGTCAGGTTTATAGCCGCTCATCTGAAAAACGAGGACGATTACGCTGAAGTGAGTAGACCGATTCGGTTGGGTGCGTCCGTCTGTCTGTCTGTCTTTCTAACTGTCTGTCCATTTGTCCATCTGTATCAGATACATGGATGACTAATTATTTCTCTCTCTCTCTCTCTCCTCTCTCTCTCTCTTTCTCTCTCTCTCTCTCTCTCTCTCTCTCTCTCTCTCTCTCTCTCTATATATATATATATATATATATATATTTCTCTTTCTTTGGAGGACTCATATATGCCATAGTTGCTAGAGCACTGTGATGCAAGCCTCAGATCTGAGTTCGAATCCCTGTTATACCTGTGTTGGTGTGAAATATCCCTTCGGAGTTGATTCTCGGGTATCTCCAACGTGTAACCATGATCGAACTTAAACAAACCACTTAGTTAACTTTCAATCTTCCCCTTTCTCAATAAATAAATCAATAAATCAATAACATATATATATATATATATATATATATATATATATATATATACACACCTCTCTGTTTATAATTTTCTCGCCCTTTGTGTGTGCTGGCGCGCGCGCTTGTGTGTGAGTGAGTGAGTGAGTGAGTTAGTGAGTGAAATTTCACACTAAATAAGAGAAAAAGTAAATTTTCAATATTAGTCATTGTGCTAACGAGATAAATAGTTTCAGATAACGTGATCAACAACAACAACAACAGTTACATACTCAACAACAAAAATAATAGCAACAACAGCAGCAGTAACAAAACAATCAACAAAACAGTTACGGCTTTCCATAACATTTGACCTACATAACAAAAGTCCTCCATTTTGTATGCCGCAAACGAGGTCAGGACTAAGCTATCCCAACAATAACAACAACTTATCCAAGTGTTGATTCGCCACAAAATACGTCGCCTTTTGTTATCTGCGGAATTAGGAACGTGTTTAATTTGTCCTTAAGGTAACCTTTTTGTCCACAGATTATCGCTCTCCACCACGTCGCGGCCATGTTAGTATCTCGAGTTGATATCACATCATTTCCACATATGATATGATGTTGTACCTATCAGTCCCTTGAAGAGTTTTATCCCCCTCCTCCCCAAAAGTTGTTTTCTAGTTCAAATATTTAATTCACATTTTACCAAAATATGTTTTGCCTCCTGTGGGATTTTTCTTCTTTTTTTACAAATTTTTCAAGCATTTCTGTTCGTTTATTTTCTTATTGGCGTTTTCTTTACATTTATGGATAGTTGGAATCGAAACTTTCGCTCCAAAGACTTTCTTCATATGTCCGGCCTGTTAAATCTAAGGATGTTACTAGTTCGCACTTTGACCTCCTATCGTAAACTTCTACTATCCATTGGTATCTTTAGCGTTCCGGTGTGTATCCAGCTGCACACTTACAAGCTCATAATTCGTATTAATCCATCAAATTGCCGCATCTGGCGCTCAGTCAGTCAGTCAGTCAGTCAGTCAGTCGGAGCTCCAGTTGGTTGATCCGAACCCAGAACACGCCAAGGTCTGACTAAAATCATTGTATTGTTCTTATGGGACCAGCATGCAAATAATGATGAGGTCATGGTCATTATCTATCTGCTCAGGTCATAATTGATAATTTAGTGATATCGAAAATCACAAATTTGTTCCTGTCTCCTGTGACCACATCTCTTCGGTGATGATGATGGCGATGATTGATGTTTTACGGCCACTTTTGTGCAAATGTTGGGCTAAATGGGCCGAGCGACCTCCAAATGTAATGAAGCGAAGTTGAAGATGAAACAACCTTCAGATATGCCCGCACCGAGATTCGAACGCGGGTGGTAGTGATATGTGATCAAATACGCTGCCGGCTAGACCAAGAAGGCGCCCCTGTCCCATCTCTTCGAAGACAGCCACATCTAAAAAAGCACCATGATGGTCCTTTCCCCATCTCTGGTCTCGTTAGACAGGGTACTACTGTATATATATAAATAAAACCGTTAGAACTTTGTAGCGACCCCTAGCGATTTGTTGGTGAACGCGTTCAAACCTCATTTGCGATAAGCAACAGGTTTAATTTGTTTGGCCGTTCTACAAACAAACAAAAAGGCAATCAAACAAATAAACCGGGGGGAAAAGTAATTCCGTTTTTTGCATGACGTCATATTTCGGTACGGATTTTTTTTATGGCCAGTACCCGGCAGCGACATCTGGCGGCTGTATTTAACACTAACAATTTAGCCACATTTATTGTTATTTTCCCATAATGGAATAATAACTGGTGTGCCTTATCGATAAACGTGCCCCCTCACCGAAAATCCAGAGATATCGATGTCAGGTCACGCCGGTTCAATGTGCTAGACCAGAAACTCGGAGATTCTTGGTTCGAACCCGCTGTCTGGCTGGTAATCAGTCATGTGGTCAATGGTTCTCTTAGTAATAATTAAGTAATTGGTTAAACATGACGTATTGTTATGTGTATAACAATACTTTTGTCAGTAGCGAGCACGATATAATGCGTCAAGGATACAAATTTTGAAAATAAAACAATAGCATCATAACACTGCACTAAAATTCTGTACATCCAGGTTCGAACCTGTTCATTGGATGTCTTCCTTAAGGCGTACCTGTTGTCCATATCTCTCAGGTATGATCGACACCAACTACTCACCAAGCCACTCTAAGATACTCAGAACCCCGACTGATTGACTGACTGATTCACTCACTCACTCACTCACTCACTCACTCACTCACTCACTCATACGCGTAAATAATTTCACTGCAAATCATAGAAAAACTAATATAAACAAGGAAGTACTAAGAACCCCCCCCCCCCCCGAAAAAGTCGTGAATGATAAATTTACAAGTATATATACACAATAACCTGTGTTCATTGTCACCTGTATCAAGAGACCATCTCTCTATTCTGACCACTTTACGTCACAGCTCGTTTCTTATGCGGATGATAAACAAAATCTTTACCAGAAATTAGTGTAATCTAACATGACGGATGAGTCAGTTGTCTGTCCGGATGAATGAGGTTTACCCGTAGCTAAAGTGTATGTAGACGTCACGTGGTACAATTCTTTGTTCATCACCTGGCTGAGGTCAGGTTGATCGGATATAATTACGGTGTTGCCTCTGTATGTGTGCGATGTTTCATCCAAAGATAATGCTTTATCCTGATTATATTATTACCCTAGGAAATCGTACATATTTTATATTCAATTACTCACTCACTCACTCACTCACCTACTCACCCAGTCAGTCACTGACGCCTCCGTGGTCTAACTGATGGTGAGTTGTATCTCAACGTGGTCATATCTGAAGGGTGTTTTATCTTTGACTTCGCTTCATTACATTTGGAGGTCGCTCGGCCCATTTAGCCTACCATGTACACAAATCATCATCACTCACTCACTTACTCACTCACTCACTTCGTTGTTAGTCATCATTTGCCACCTGTCACTAGTAGATATATATATATATATATATATATATATATATATATATATATATTGTGTGTGTGTATGTGTGGGTGTGTGTGTGTGTGTTTCCTTTTTTCCGTTCCCCATTTGTTCCCCATTTGTTCCCCATTAGTACATTTAGTTAGATCAAGAAGTACCCCAACTCAGCCTCTTCCATAAGTTTCATATTCCTACCTTGTTTATTATATACACCAAACTTGGATAACGCAGACTCTAGATGGCAGCACTTAATACTGGAGATTCGGCTTTACAGAGAATGTTTCCTCAACAAGAAGAAACCCAATTTTGAAGTGTCCCCGTGACGCCTAAGTGACTGTGTCACAGTGACACATTAGTGTTATTTGTCCACTGAAACGTTAACGGGTATTGGGTTTTTGTCAAATAACGAAATTGGGGTGGAATTTTGAGCATTGTGGGTTACACCCCCCCCCCCCCACGCACACACACTATCTATCTATCTATTTATCTAGCTATCTATCTATCTTTCACTCTCTCTTTCCCTCTATATCCCCCTCTCTAACACCCTATTCTCGCTATCCCTCCCCTCTCTCCTTGACCCATTTTTCTCCTTTTTTCCCTTATACCCCCTTCTCTCACTGACTGACACACACACACACACACACACACACACACACACTTTCTCTATCTATCTATCTATCTATCTATCTATCTATCTATCTATCGATCCATCCATCTATCTATCTGTCTGTCTATCTCTCTATTTGTCTGTTTCTCTCTCTCCATTCTTCACTGTACCCTCTTTAGCTCATTCTTTCTCTCCCTTTCCTCTCCTCTCTCTCTCTCTCTCTCTCTTGCTGTGTGTGTGCGCGCGCCTGTCTGTCTGTGTGTCTGTCTGTCTGTCTATCTGTTTGTCTGTCTGTCTGTCTGAATGTCTCACTGTCTTGTTCTCTCCTTTCTTCCCCCTCTTTCTCTTGTTCACTTGCTTGCTTTCTCTTTCTCTCTATCTCTATTTGTCTTTCTATTTACCTATTTATCTGCCTGTTTATCTAACTGATAAACAAAGACTATAACATCTCAACTTCCACAATAAAACCAAAAAGTCCGTTTGTTTACACGAACCTATTTGGTACAAATCACTTCTGCTGCTTAACTCAAACAAGTCATGTTAGGACAATCATAAGTTAGGACAATCATAAGTTAGGACAATCAGAAGTTAGGACAATCAGAAGTTAGGACAAACAGAAGTTAGGACAATCAGAAGTTTGGACAAACAGAAGTTAGGACAACCAGAAGTTAGGACAATCAGAAGTTAAGAGAATCAGAAGTTAGGACAGTCATGAGCTAGGACAGGCATCAACTAGGACACTAAGTCCTCTAAAGTGCAGTTCGTGACACTTTATTCCACCTTCAACAAATTGTTATCTTCAGCATATGGTCACATATCTCCTGCCCACCTCATATCTTCCAAACAGGGCGCTTCCATGGCCCAACTTGTAACGTGGTTGGCCACAGATCTATAGCACCTGGGTTCAAACCCCGGAAGAGCTGTGTCAGAAGGGTGTTTCATATGGTCACATATCTCCTGCCCACCTCATATCTTCCAAATAGGGCGCTTCCATGGCCCAACTTGTACCGTGGTTGGCCATGGGCTTTCTTTACGCCTTCCTCTCCGCTTCACACTTCCGGCACGCCTACTAATAATAATGGCCGAAACGACAGTTATATTTAGCTAGCTCAAATGAGGGAGACTCATATGATCTGTAATTTACTGCCAATTTAGAATTTACAATACATGGCATATTCGGGGGAGAAAACGTTGTCAGTTGCCTGGCTGGATGAAAAACCCCTCCTACTATAGTGTCATGGCCTATCTGAAATCAGTAGCATAGATTCTTCACGCCTACGTCACAGATTGTTCGCACCTTTCCATCGGCTTTCTGATACCTTCCTCGCCGCACCTTCTTGACACTTCTATAAAACACGGTATGACATTTGATTGTCCATAAAACAGGCCCCTCCATCACTCATAAAACGGTGTCACCGCTTGTCACTGCCACATTTGACACCGTCAATTGTGCTTTGCATTCTCGGACCCCTTGCAATGGCTTTCCTTCTTAATTGTCGAACTGAACATTGCCAGTATTGTAATGGGATTTACTTGGGTGCTTATAATGGGGGAACCTCGGATGCCCATAATGGGGATATTTTCACACACGATTATAATTAGGCATATTAGGCTAGAACCAATATGATGATCTTCGGTGCTTGCAATGGGGCGTTTATAATTGGCCGTCGGATGGGTTTAATGGGATACCATGGATTGTAACTAATGGGCTAACCTTCCACGTTTATGATGACGATATTATAGTGGGATATCCTCGAGTGGTTATAATGGGCGTATCAGTGGGCGACTATAATGGCAGTACCATTGGGCGGTTATAATGAGAGGATCCTAGGCCGGTTATAATGGAACTATTATTCACATGGTTTTGTTGGTTCCTCATCACCGGGTAGTCATAATAGACTATCTTCCATTAGTTTTAATGCACGCACAAAACAAATTATGCGTCTAGGCTATTCCGATGGGACAATTGTTAGAGGGCTATGACGCATATATCCAGGTTGTGGGTGAGAATC
The DNA here is from genome assembly GCA_025642065.1 of Paralvinella palmiformis. Taxonomy (NCBI): domain Eukaryota; kingdom Metazoa; phylum Annelida; class Polychaeta; order Terebellida; family Alvinellidae; genus Paralvinella; species Paralvinella palmiformis. The sequence goes on from JAODUP010000374.1 coordinate 298,679, forward strand.
CGTCTTCTACCTGTATTCGTGGGATTTGTTTGCCAGAACGAAAGCCCATCGGACGAATGTTCCAGAGTGACCATCACTGAAGTTAAAGGAAAGAAGACAAGTACACATGGTCTAGTTGGTAGCACGTTTGACCACAGATCACTACCCCCGAGTTCGAATCCCGCCGTGAGCATATCTGAAGGTTGTTTCATCTTTGACTTCGCTTCATTACCTTTGGAGGTCGCTCGGCCCATTTAGCCTACCGTGTGCACAAAAGTGGCCGTAAAACATCAATCATCATCATGATCTATATATTGGTTTATAATATTATATATCAATATTTATCTTCTCTGTCATTCACTATCTCATAAATATTGTTATTAGGTTAACATTTCGGCCAATAGCATGCCAGCTAAACGACCATGCGGTTTCCCAAATTGTCACGTGATCATTTATGCAAACGAGCTCGTCTTTAGGAACGATATCGGTGTTTTGATGGAATACGGTCTACTTATATGTGAATGTGTCGGTTAATTCTCCTTGATTTAATAATTTGTTGAAGGGTCATTATATACAGAAATCACGTGACACAACATCCCCTCCTCTCCACTAAATCACAGACACACACTCTCTTTTCTCTCTCTCTCTCTCTCTCTCTCTCTCTCTCTTTCCCGGGAGAGTGTGCACCCGCAAAAACCACCTAACGCGTCTTTCTGCCATGGTTACATCTGAATCTTGCGACCTTGAAACAACAATGTCCCGTTATCGCCGATTCCCTGGGGTAAATCCGTGTCTATTATCGTTCTGGATTGTTCTGGACATCTGGCGTCCTGGGATCAAAATTCCGGATCCGCGCAGCTTCCGCTTAAAGATGGCGTCGATAGATAAGTAATGAGCGAACGGAAAGCAATTGTCGGTAATTAACATCGAACATGTAAAGTGCCGATATACACGTGACCGGAAGTCTGTTAACGTATCAATTGATAGTGGGAGTTAATTAGTGGCACCGCTATTTTGCTTCGAGTGAGTGAGTGAGTGAGTGAGTGAGTGAGTGAGTGAGTGAGTGAGTGAGTGAGTGAGTGAGTGAGTGAGTGAGATATCTGCCATAAACGCAGCTCGAATGGTACGAGATGTAAAAAATGCCAATAAACAGGTCGTGATTTCGCCTTCCGTGTCACATGTCTATCTATGTCATACAGTCACGTGGTTTGTCTGACGGGCGGTCATTTTGCCTGCTGCCATGTTAAGAGCAGTCGTCTGAGGCCGGTTATCTGCTATTATCGCTCATGTGGGGGCCTCACGTGACGACAAGTTCCCCGTTTATCGCCCACAGCAGCCAAGAT
>JAODUP010000374.1:305000-330000 GCA_025642065.1 Paralvinella palmiformis
ACACACTCACACACAAACACACACACACGCACATACATATATAATAGCACTAGCTTAGAGATAAGCACATACAACTTTATACACATAAACTCCTACATTTGATTGAGGTATGGGAGGTTCTTTGGTCGGTAGTACGCATACCATCAATATTTCGTACTTGCCAAATACGCCACTCAGCCGATGTTCAGATTTTAACCGCCTCTAAGCTTACCAGATACATGGAACCTAACCCGAAGGAACGTTTCGTGATATGTGTTATATAATTTGGCACTACAAGCTGCAGTAGACAATAATTGCCCAAATATATATATATAAATATATATATATACGTGGACGAGAACTTCAGGTAGAAACTGTGCCCGAATAATGCAATTAATAGCTTCAGCACACAAATTCTTTAAAACAATAACAAACCTGATAATTTCAACAACCCCTCAGCCCTTCCATATACATTTTGCAGCTAACAGGATTTTTTCGATACACAGACAAATGTAGGAGAAACTGTACTACGCTTGGTCAAGTTCTAGAGAGATCATGGTTTGGACACCGGGATAATTCCAAAAGTTTCACTCGTCCTTGGTCCAGTCAGAAGTTGCGCTAGATTCGCCATCAAAGCGTATACCCTCGTGGGCAGCCTAGAAACGCCTAACCGGCCAATGAACGAGGCGAGAAAATTTCATAATGAAGTTTGCCGATTCCTGATTGGTCGGTGCGCCACTGGACGCGACAAAGTCAAGGCCAGACGGGGAGGCGCATGCGCAGTTAGCCGTATCAATGTATGGCTGGTATATGTTATTATCTCTACCAAACAGATGTCGTGTTGCACAGATAACGCCTAGATAATAGATTGATAACACGGAGATAGGGGAGGTAGATAAAGGGACATCATTATGGAAGAATCTCTAACGATCGAAGACGCTCCATCTGGGGAGGAACTGCCATAGAAATTGTCGCGGAAGGTCAACGGGAAAAGTCATCCAGAGGTCAATAACTACGTGACAATGTGTTGATGGATATGTTTGCGCGTATGTATGTATGCATGTATGCATGTGCGTGTGTGTATATTTAGTAGAAAATAAAAAAAATTTAAAAGTACAGAGAACTGCGAATGTGTGTATGGACTCGCAGGTGTCTATGCTACTGTGATTGCGCGTGCATGTGTGTCAGTTGATGGATGACTGGATTTGGGCATGTGTATGTGTGCATGGGTAATCGCTCCCTACGCGTGTTCATGTGTATCTATGTGCAAGAATCTGTGCGTTTGTGCGTGTGTAGATGTATATTTTAAACATTAAAAATCACAATTGTTTAACCCTCCCAAATCCCACAGTTGTATAATGCTAAACATTGCAGCTGTCAAACAAAGTAGAATCAGCTGCGCAATATAAAACACTACAATTCTTCAGCAGGAAATAATGCACTTGCATAGCACTAAATATTACACCTGTGAAATACTTATCACAACAGCTGTATAACGCTAGCTGCATAACATTAAATTTTAAATCTGTATAATACTGTAGTCGAATAAGATTAAAAGGTAAAACTGTATAACGCATAATTCTACTGTTGTATAACACAAAATACTACAGCTGTTTTATACTATATATATATATATATATATATATATTACAGCTGCCTAATATAATATGCGACACCGTTATAGTATAATACTCATATTACAGCTGTGTAAAATATATCCCCAACGTATACAGCTACATAACATCAAATATTACAGCTGGAACAATTTAACAGTACAGCTCTATAACACCATATTGCTGTAATAACATTAACAATGTAACAAGTACTACATATAGAACACGAAATAGTACAACTGTATGACAATAACAGCTCAACAGCATAATACTAAATAATCCAGCTGCATAGCGTTAAGTATGGTTGTTATATAACACTAAATACTAAATTTATAATATTTACATACTACAGAAGTAAACTACTAAGTACTATAAAGATATGATGATGATGATGATGATGATAAATGATTGATGTTTTACGGCCACTTTTGTGCACATGGTAGGCTAAATTGATCGAGCAACCTTCAGATATACTACATATGTATACTACTAAGTACTACATATATACAATACTATACAATTAGATGGACAACACTAAATGCTACAGCTGTTTAATAGTATATACCACAGCTGCATATTACTAACTACTACAGCCGAACAATATTATATTTTACCTTAGTATAACACTAAACATGAGAACATACTAACATGATATAGCACAGCTCTCTGTGATATCGTATATTACAGCCGTCTGACAGTAAACACCACAGCTGTCTGAAAGTAAATATCACAGTTGTATAACGGTATATATTACAATTATGCAACACTACATAATACAGGTGTAGGATATTAGATCATACAACTGTATTACTCTAAATAAATTAATTGTATAATAATATATATCACAGTTTTATAACACGATATATCACAGGTGTAACACTAAATTATGCAGCTGTGTAACATTCTTGGAGCCGATAAAGACCAGGTAACGCATATATATATATATATATATATATATATATATATATATATATATATATATATATATATATATAAATTAAGCAATTTATATGTCTAATGCTAAACATAACAGCTGTATAAGACAACACACACATACACACCCGCACGCACCCGCACACACACGCACACACAAAAATGATAAAACCAGTATTAAGCACTATTTGTTGTCCATGTCTAGCACTATAGATGTCTCAGACCAATTACTTTTGCGGCTTAAGAATATAAAATACAACTGTATAACACTAGGCACCGTATAAACACCGATTGCCACAGTTGTATAACATACAACAGCTGTATACCACCACGTTGTACCTCTCTATATACTATAGTTGTCCAACGCTACACACTACAGCTGCCTGACACGAAACACTACAGCTTTCCATCGGAATATACAACAGCTGTCTAATACTAAATTAGTTAAATACTAGATGTCTGTAACGCTGAATACTTACACCTGTTGAATACCGAGTGTTACAGCTGTATAACACCGTCAATAACAACTACTAAGAGGTTTGTACGACAGATGTATAACGTTATAGGTTACAGGTGTTTGTTTAACACTTTATCATTACGTAGTGTTACCTGCTCCATAACGTCTAGAATGATGTTGTAACTGCTTCTGTATAACCTCAATTATCACCCACCTCAAAATTGTACACAAGTACTCGGTGTAACTACAGTAGAATGTGGACTGAAAGATGAATACGCTGGTTACATTGTGTACTCTCTTGACAATGTACTGTTATTTCGACTGTTTCATCCCATAACTGTGTACGTTGTGTACTCTCTTGACAATGTACTGTTATTTCGACTGTTTCATCCCATAACTCTGTAGGTTGTGTGCTCTCTTGACAATGTTCTATTATTTTGACTGTTTTATCACTAAACTGTGTACTCTGTGTACTCTCTTGACAATGTACTGTTATTTCGACTGTTTTGTGCCATAACTGTGTACGTTGTATAATCTCTTGACAATGTTCTGTTATTTTGACTGTTTTATCACTAAACTGTGTATGTTGTGTACTATCTTGACAATGTACTGTTAATTCGACTATTTCATCCCATAACTGTGTACTCTGTGTACTCTCTTCACAATGTACTGTTATTCCGACTGTTTCATCCCATAACTCTGTAGGTTGTGTAGTCTCTTGATAATGTACTGTTATTTTGACTGTTTTATCACTAAACTGTGTATGTTGTGTACTATCTTGACAATGTACTGTTAATTCGACTATTTCATCCCATAACTGTGTAGGTTGTGTACTCTCTTGACAATGTACTGTTATTTCGACTGTTTCATCCCATAACTGTGTACGTTGTGTATTCTCTTGAAAATGTACTGTTAATTTGACTGTTTCATCCCATAACTGTGTACTATGTGTACTCTCTTGACAATGTACTGTTATTTCGACTGTTTCATCCCATAACTCTGTAGGTTGTGTGCTCTCTTGACAATGTTCTATTATTTTGACTGTTTTATCACTAAACTGTGTACTCTGTGTACTCTCTTGACAATGTACTGTTATTTCGACTGTTTCATCCCATAACTGTGTACGTTGTGTACTCTCTTGACAATGTACTGTTATTCGGACTGTTTCATCCCATAACTGTGTACGTTGTGTACTCTCTGACAATGTACTATTATTTCGACTGTTTCGTCCCATAACTGTGTACTTTGTGTATTCTCTTGACAAAGTACTGCTATTTCGACTGTTTCGTCCCATAGCTGTGTACGTTGTGTACTCTGTTGACAATGTTCTGTTGTTTTGACTGTTTTATCACTAAACTGTGTATGTTGTGAACTCTCTTGTCAATATATTGTTATTTCGAATGTTTCATCCCTAAACTTAATGTGCTGTGTACTCTATTGACATTGTACTGCTATTTTACGTGTTTCATCCCTAAGATGTGCACGTTGTGTTATTCAAACTATGTATTATTTTGTTTGTATATTATGGACGCTAAGTGTTGCGTACACTGTGTAAAGGTTAGACTGTACGCACTCTTCGCTTTGAACTTTTTGTATTATATACGATGTACTTTATATACTCTCTCTCTCTCTCTCTCTCTCTTATATATATATATATATATATATATATACCTTATGCTATATTACTTGTGTACTATAAAAGTCAGTATATTATATTCCCTGTACACTCTATTTGTACAATATTGTATGTGTATTATATTACCTGTATACTATACCGCAAGTGTAACATAGTAATCAATTGGCTATGTACTGGGTGTACTCCGTACATTGGATATTTGTGTACGCGGTCCAATTTAATAGCGGTGTATTGTGTATAAGACATCACTCTACCTTCCGTTTCTGGTATGTTCCGTGTACCGCGTACTCTGTGTACCTAATACCTTTATGTGTACTATATGATCACTCTGCAATGTGTGTATTCTGTTGTATGCGTACTCCGCTCGATCTGGATCCACTCGACTACTGCCAACTCGCCAAAACGATCAGCTTTCATCTCGGCTCGAGCTGACGTCAACAATCACGTGACGCAAAATGGATTCCCCAGAAGACAAGCGATCGCGAGTTAAGTTAATTTCCTCGAATTTCCGCTCAGAATCAAACTTTTATCGGTTTGTTGCCATCGTCTTCTCCCTCAAATAAAAAAACCCCATCCATTATGGAACCACAATAGGACGCCGTTTATTTGTCCATTCGCGTCCGCTCGCGTGCGTACGCATGCGCAGCCAAGTCTAAAATGGCGTCGTCGCCGCTTCCGGTTGGCCCCTCTCACCTTATTACGGCGAGCTATCACCGGTTGATATCGGGCAGCAGGGGGCCGGCTCGCCGGGCCGACAAACGCCCAGACACAAATCATTTTCTCCGTTCCAGAGCCCATAAACCAACGCCATATTGGATAAGCGGCGATGACGAAACGGCGGGCCGTAGCCTCGGAATGGCTTTCCGTAATAAACCGTAATTAAACAGAACGAGCGACGCATTTCGTCCCTCGTTCATCCAAATTTCGACACCGAGTTCGGTGCCGAGTTTCTGGTGAGTTTCGCGTACGGCCAACATTCTGGGGGGGAGGTGGCAATTGAGGGGGGTCTGGGAGGTGTTCTTCGAGACCAACTTCCCGATTTGCGGCTATATACATCGAGTCTAATTGGGGGCAGCCGTCAGATGGCGACACGCATTCACTCTCTCGGTGATTAAATCGGGTCATTTCGGCTAAAATTCCGGAACTTCTTCGCCGCAGATTATCAGCTCGATGACCCGACCTAGTTTTATCATTTTATTAAATGTGACGCGTGCGACTTTCAATGGGGGGACGCCTATTCCACTCATTTTGGACGTCCAAGCATTTATATCGCGAACTATTATAATATGAAATTAATATTAATTGTTTCTAAACATTCATGTACGTTTGTCCGGATCCGGTCGTTTGATATTCTATCACAAAACTAATCCAGAAGTTTCAATTGAGAGCGTCGCATAAAAGTTTAGCATTACGTCATGTGGTAAGCATATTATGCTAATGCTTGGCGAAAGAGGAAAACACACACACGCGCACATACACACATGCACACACACACACACACACACACATGCACACACACACACACAAATATGTGAGCAGAGAGAGGGGGGAGGGGGTTGGTAATCAGATTTCTCCATGACGTTGTTTCTTCGTGACGTCATCGTACTAATGGATCCTGAACACTAGATGGCGCCCTTCAGCAATGCGGATCATTAGACTGGGACACGTGACAAGTTTAAAGGTGGTCAGACAATATCTGTATAAATGGGACAAGGTCAGAACTAAAATGTCACGTGATATTTCATTTACATATTAGATTCATCAATGTTGTTTGATATCATATATATATATATATATATATATATATGTGTGTGTGTGTGTGTGCGTGCGTGCCTGTGCGTATGTGCGTATGTGCGTGCGTGTGTGTGTGCCTGCCTGTGTGCCCCCGAGAAACGATATAAATTGGGTACTGTTAAGTATGAATTTGTATGAGATATTCAACTCTGTATATCGACGTGTGAAGCTTTATATATTGAGATGTGGAGCTTTGTACCATGAGACGCGGAGCTCTGTATCACGAAATGTGGAGCTTTATATATTAAGATGTGGAGCTCTGGATGGTGAGATATGGAGCTCTGTATAATAAGATGTGAAGCTCTGAACCACAATAAATCTGCAGTACAGTATGGTGAGATGTGGAGCTCTGTATGGTGAAATGTAGAGTTATGTATGGTGAGATGTGGAGCTCTCTTATGTTAAAATGTGGAGTTCTATTATGTTTAGATATAGAGCTCTATACATTCAGATTTGGAACTACTTTCTGTGAGATATACAGCTTTATATATATATATATATAACACAATGTTCTCTGCTACAGACTGCCCTATCACTGTGCTGCCACCTGGTGGGCAAGATATACATTACTTAGCTTTAGATTAGAGCCAGTTGTTGAGTCCTGTGTTTGAGATAACCTGGCTCAGAACACTAAGACTCATACATCATAGCAACCTTATACTTCCATAAATCGATGCATTCATAAGCTAACACCTTCATAAACGTGTACATACATAACTATATGCATACATAAACCAATACAAGCGTAAATCTGTAAATACAAAATTCGATATATACATCATAAACTAATATATACATATATACATACATATTTAAACACATGCATAAATAAACCTATACAAACGTACCTCTATATATACATGAACCTACCGATCAATAATACATCTGGGTTTTTTGGTGGGGTAAATGATAAATACTGTGTGTGTGTGTGTGTGTGTGAGTATGTGTGTGCGTGGGTGTGCGTGTATTCGTCGCTCCGTCCGTCCGTTTGTCTGTCACACCATTAAATGATTTACATACATCATTAAGCAGTGTGCTCATCAGATACGTCAGCATTTCCATAATTAATAAAACGATATGACAATTATGATGACGAAGATGATGATGATGATGATGGTGGTGTTGATGATGGTGTTGATGATGATGATGATGATGACACCCTAATACGCGTATTAACATATAATCGACATCGAAGCGCAAAGCACCACCCTTACCAAACACAAACAATCACGTGATTGCGTGACGTCACACAAACGTCGGTCGCCACGTACTAATTACGGGACGGAATCCATCTCAAAGAAGTTCCGTCTCGAGCCAGAAACCCCGAAAATAAAGTCTCAAATGACGAGCCTCTGTTAGAATAATAATATTGGGAGAGAGAGAGAGAGAGAGCTCTTTGGGGGAGCTGCTCTTATCGTGTCGTAGGAGCGATGGAAAGACAAGTGAACTATGAAATCTAAGGAAGATTACAAGACCATCTACTTGGGACGAAGTGTGTCTCCTTCTCTCTCTCTCTCTCTCTCTCTCTCTCTCTCTCTCTCTTGCTCTCTCTGTCTCTCTCTCTCTCTCTCTCTCTCTTGCGACCCCCCTCTCTCTCTCATTCTCTTGCGACCCCCCCTCTCTCTCCCCCCTCTCTCTCTCTTCTCTCTCTCTATCTATCTCTTGCTATCCCCCTCTTTCTCTGGCTATCCCCCGCTCTCTCTATCTTTCTATCTATCTATCTATCTATCTATCTATCTATCTCTTGCTATCCCCCTCTCTCTAGCTACCCTCTCTCTCTCTCTTTCTCTTGCCACCCCCCCCCCCTCTCTCCCTCACCCACTCACTGGAACGCTAGTAAAACGTGGCGAATAGTACCGCCACAAAAGTGGATTTGTTATTGTCGGGAAAAATCAAATCGTTTTTGTGCGACTGACGGAGTTGGTAGACGGGTGGATGAGTCGTGAACTGTGTGGGTGGTTCAATGGCGAACGGGGTGTGTGGTGGTAGACCGTTAATTTCAAGAGAAAGGTGATGGATTGCAAGGTGGGTGGAGCATAGAGTGTTGGGTGGTGACTGATGTGCAGGGCGGTCGGCATAGGAAATGGATGATATAAGTTGGATGGCGAGTAGATTAGTGGAATACTGGTTAATAAAATTGTGCAATATTGATGAGAAATGAGTAGTGTGTGGTGTGGGTTAGGTGGTGGGCAGCACAATCAGTAATGGCTAGTATATAAAATAAGAGATGGTGGATTGGGTGGCTGATAGTGGATTGTGTCGTGATTGTTAGATTGGATGGTGATGCGAGATTTAATAGCAAGTAGGAGATCGGATAGTAGTTGCTGGATTGTATGGTGGGTGGCGCCTTCGGTAGTGAATGGCATACGAGAGATTGGGTGGTGGGTTCGATGGTGTGCGTAAGATCGAATAATTCATGCTGGATTGGGTGGTTTACATAAGACTGAACAATGGGAGGTGGATTAGGCCATGCACGGTAGATCAGGTTGTCGGTGGATTTCATAGCAGCTCGCAGTTTGGGTGGCGTATGATGGATTGGGTGGTAGTCGGTGGATTAGCTGGATGATGGTAGATTAGAATTTCGTGCTAGATTGGTTGATAAGTAGAGGATTCGGCAGCGGGTGGTGGATTGAATCCTGGATAATGGATTAGGCAGTGGGTGGTGGATTGGGTGTTGGGTGTCGGATTGTTGACTGGTGGTTATTTAGAGTGGAGTGTCGCCAGAGAGTGGTCGCTGGTCGGAGTAAGGTTTGGGGGTCGAGTGGTCGCTGTGACCTCATAGTCATAACGAGCGGTATGTGGTACATACGCAGCGGTGGTACTGCTGTGACGGCTCGGACAGTGAAGTGGTTGTATTTGTGTGAGGCGGTTGTGGTGCGTGCGGTTGTGTGGTCGTCAGGTGGTCCGATGGTTATGTGACGTCAGTATTTGTCGTGTAGGTAAAGCATTTAGCTTTATTTTGGTGTGACTTGATAATGTTAGAAAATTAGAAATATTAAACCGATACATGATGATGATGATGATGATGATGATGATGATGATGATGTTGATGATGATGTAGGTGATGATGATGATGATGATGATGATGATGATGGTGGTGATGGTGATGTCGGTGATGATGCTGTCGGTGAGGATGATGATGATGATGATGATGATGATGAGATGATGATGATGATGATGTCGTCGGTGATGTCGATGATGATGTTGATGATGATGATGTCAGCGATGATGATGATGATGATGATGATCACGATGATGATGGTAATGATGGTGATGATGATGATGATAGTGACGATTAAACAACAGCAACAGCAACAACAACAACAACCACATCAACTACTACTGGTACTACTTATTTAATAATAATAATAATAATAATAATAATAATAATAATAATAATAATAATATCAAAATAGTCGACAACAGATAATAGAACAAGAAAATCGAAAGAGAACAACGACTATTGTGTAAGAAGAGAAACAACAACAATAATAACAACAACAACATGTAAAATTAAATTTTAAAAAACAACGTAAACTATATCATCATCATCTTCACATAATGACCTATAACTACAGTAACAGCAACAATGATAACAACAGGTTGTGTAAAACAACAACAATAATTAAACAGCATATAAACGTAAAATAATACAACAACAACAACGTCAAAAGCAACAGCAACAAAAAGAAAAACAACTAACTACGACAAGAAAATCAATGGCGACTTGTAAAACTTCAACAACAACAACAACAACAACAAATCTTCGTCATACAACCTAAAATAATATCATACAAGATGATCATGCCCCCAAACAAATACAATATTATCATTACATACAATATCATGAGAGGACAAGAAAATGGCGTCAAATTGCCGTATTGATATAAGCGGCTGTATATAGAACAAGTTGTTGTATTAATACAAATATTTTCACTCTTGTATTCCTTTGTATTTCCTTTGTTGTTGTCATGTATTGTATTGTTGTGTTATATTGGTGAGTTGCCAGCTGTCTGTGTGTTCATACAGCTGGACGAAAACATCTCAGTGAAAACAAGTTATTGGATTGTAGGAGAAGAAATGCATTAATTATACAACATCAAGCCGATGACGCAATGAAATAAAAACCACTTGTATGCATGGGGGGGGGGGGTTAATGCAAGATGGCGCGATCATTTGGGAAGAACAAAATGAAGGTATTGATTGAGAGACGTGAAACGGAGAGATTAATTATTGAAAAAATACAACATGGACAGATTAATTGGGAAAAGTAACATAGGGGTGGTTGATGGGGAAATACAATATGGACGACCACAATAGGAATAGATTGATTGAGAAATGCAACATGACGAGATTGCATAGCGGGAAATTCACGGCGGGCCCGATTGAATTGGGAAATCCGACGCGGTGAGATCGACTGGGAAATACAACATGGCTAGATTGATTTTGAAATATATCATGTCGAGATTGATATTTATGAAATACAACATGGATGGGTAATACGTGGAGAGTGTATGGGTTTATATCCAGAACGACTCTGTATTTTAGGGGCTTTACATTTCTGGCTAGGAGGTGGAGGGGGTACTCAATTTGATGGGGGGGGGGTGACTCTGGGAGCCCCTCTTGTTTATTGAGCGATTAAATTCAATGTCCCATCATTTGCCTATTCTGAAAGCATAATCCACACCTTAATCAATACAATATTTCATACAGCAAACCATACAATATTCCATATAATAACATACACAAGTTCCTATTAAAAATCCATATAATAATCCATACAACATTCCATCCGGTAATCCATAGAATAATCTATGCAATAATCCATACAAAGTTCCATACAATAATCCATACAATAAGTCATCACCACCATCCAACCAGGTAGTTAGCAACCAGTGATCACCCATATGACTAACAGCCAGTCGGTGGATTCGAACACATGGTTTCTAGTGCAGCACTTCTGCAGTCAGAAGAGTATACTACTCTGATAGTTGAGTTGACCTGTAGCATCTTATTAATATTAATACATGCGTTGTTATTGACTATCGCAACATTAAACTTTGTAGAGCACAACAACAACAGCAGCAGCAATAACAACAACAACAACAACAACAAATTGTGAAATAATATAATGAAATATTATAATGAAATATTATCGAAGAAAATTATAAATACATATTTATAAACACAACTGACCTTGTCATCGCTAAGGCGTGTACTGCACCACAGCTGTAGAGTTGTAAACAGATACAGATCAACAACAACAGCAATAACATTAACAACAACAACAACATAAAGTTAAAAATAATACTAATAATACTAATAATGAAAATGTTAATAATAATAATACTAATACTAATACTAATACTACTACTACTAATAATAATAATAATAATAAAATAATGATAATAATAATAATAATAATAATAATAAAATAATAATAATAATAATAATAATAATAATAATAATAATAATAATAATAATAAAGTAATGATAATAATAATAATAATAATAATAATAATAATAATAATAATAATAATAATAATAATAATAATAATAATAATAATAATAATAATAATAATAATATTATTAATGATAATAATAATAATAATAATATAATAATAGTAATAATAATAATAACGTTGTATAATCGAAAACAATAGAAAGCTATACAACAAAAATAACAACAGTTCTGATTTTGATATTAAGAACAATAACGACAATGTTGACTTGCGATAGAGCAGTAGCACCAACAACAACCACATGAGCAACAACATCAACAGCAACAACAACGACAGCTACAACAGTAACAACCTTGAAAGTTTTTATTAGACCACAATGACTTACACAGCAACAACGTCACATAAAATAACAAAAATAACAACGTTATGTCCAAAAACAATAACAACAACAATAACAACAACAACACCAACAGAAGAAGAACAACCACAAAAACCATAACAATATAACAACAACGGAAGAACAAAAAGAACAAAAAGAAAAACAAACACAACAACATAACAACAACAACAAAAAAATAATAATATAGTAATACCATATATTCAACCCCACCCCCACAACAACAACAACAACAACAACAACAACAACAAACTAATGATTACAGCCAACATGGCGATACCAGCGCCAAAATATTATCACACCAAAATGACCATAAATCACCGGACACCAAGTCTCTGGATCTGAGAGGAATGTCTGAATGACAACAATGTTTATGATGATATTTACTCCAGATTGTATGTCGGCGAGCCATCAATGGTGAGAGAGGGGAAGGTGAGAGAGAGAGAGAGAGAGAGGTGAGGGGGAGGGGGATGGGGAAGAGAGACAGAGAGAGAGAGAGAGAGAGAGCGACGGAGAAGGCTTATTCCCTATATAAGATAACAACCTCGTGTCATGTCATCGGCGAGTTTCGGATCCGTTTCGCCGCCGTCGGATCCCTCGCCCGCCATTTCGAAGTAGTTTTGATCCCATCTTTCTCCCGCCCAATCCCGTCTCCGGCCAGCAGCGAGTCAGTCAGCCAGTCACCCAGTCAGTCAGTCACCCACCCGTCGGGCCAGGGCAGCAGCGTGTCACAACTCGGTGGCTCCCGATGTCTCGGCTCTCGTAGTTTCGATGCCGTTTGTCTCGCGGTAGCTTTCCGGTAGCCAAGCTTCGGCCATCGAGAGGAGAGAGAGAGAGAGAGAGAGAGAGAGAGAAGAAGAAGGTGGCTGCTGATACTGGCCACAGACATCGTCTCCAAGCTCCGCCACTCGACCACTCTCCTCCTGTAATGGATTACTTCCATCTACCATCCGACGATACTACTCGAGCAGAAACCACTACCACGGTCCTGGCCGTCTTTGGACCGCCACCGCCACTACTCCCGCTGCTGCTACTGGTCCCGTAGACTGGCGGCTTTTAGTGGCCTCTCGGCGAAGTTAACCAACTGGCGATCGCGGATGGACTGGGCGGTTGTCCTGACCCGAGGAAGACCTCGGCGGCAATTGCCAGACGAAGGAAGACTTTTTCTCGTCCTGATTAGAGGAAGATCATTTGGGTGTTCTCGTTGAGTAACACTTCGGGGTAGGAATACTTTCTCGTCGCCTTCTGAACGAGGACATACTGGAGATGATCCGATGTCAGATAATCTTCTCGGTCTTCCGATCAGCGAAGACTTTAATCTAGGAAGACCTTCTCGTTTGAGGCTTTCGCATTGTCCCGATGCAGATGTTTGGAGAAGGAAGCCCATAACATTGAAGGAGACCTTCACAAGAAGCAACCTATTATTCACAAATGAGGATGGCTTTTTTACGCAAGAAGATTTCCCTGTCGTCCTGATGTGGGAAGGATTTGTTGCCTCCTTGTCTCGTCGAAGTATTTTCGTTGGTTAAAAGTAGGAAGATGCTCCCAGAGATCTAGTTTAAGAAAACGTCGCTGTCCAGGATAGGAAAGAAAATCGTTTATCATCCTTGTCGTAGAATACTTTGCCGCCGCCTTTCGAAGCGAACCAAAACGACCACAAAACAAACGGTTCGTGGTTTTAACGCCCTAAATACTTCCGGTCTTCTCGACGTGGCAACACCGAACCATCCGGAACTCGTCCATGAAGACTTCGTTTTCACAACCAAAGAATACCCACCGCCGCATGTCCTGGCGATGGGGAAGACTCGGCCGTTGATGGCAAAAGTGCGAGATGTTGAGGACATGTTGAGGATCAGAGCGACCCAGTCCACGGCCAGCCAACTAGTTGGTCGGCCTCAACCTCCCCGGCTCAATACTCGTCTTGGACCGACGACGTATGGATTGGCCACTTCTAGGCTAGTGCTCCGACGCCTCAGCCGACGTCGACGGTAGACCCGATGGCATAGGAGAAGGATGAACCTCGT
This sequence comes from Paralvinella palmiformis, assembly GCA_025642065.1. Classification (NCBI taxonomy): domain Eukaryota; kingdom Metazoa; phylum Annelida; class Polychaeta; order Terebellida; family Alvinellidae; genus Paralvinella; species Paralvinella palmiformis. The sequence continues at coordinate 319,296 of JAODUP010000374.1, forward strand.
CCGTCGTCGACAGAAAAACTAGCTCGACGTCGACACAACAACAAACTTTACAGTTGCGTCGGTAAACTGAACGAAGGAGTTGGCGTTCGGTGTATAGAGATCGATACACGCACACACACACACGCACTAACACACAAACAGAAAAAAAACGATACACATACGAGGAGACAGAGAGGGAAAGAGAGTCCTAACACATAGAGACAAAGAGGAATATATCGAGACAAAGAGAGGGAGACAGAGAGGGAGAGAGGCGAAAATATGAAACGGACGTTAGTTAAAGAGAGTGTAATATTGTTGGTGACAATACTTTGGAACACAAAAGGTGAGTAATCGCAAATCTAATTGATGTTTACAAGCACGCTATAGCCATATATATATATATATATATATATAATATATATATATATATATATATATATATATATATGTTGTTTCTACAATGTTTCCACGATCTATGTTTTCGTAACACGTCACCAAACGTTTCTACTAGCCAAATATCGCCCCACCACCAGATGGCATCTTCGTCAATTCGGCGATATTCCTCAATTTTTCAGCCGATTTAACTCTCCCCGCGTCTGCCAGAGGTCGCCGTGTGACACTTGTGTTCCGCCCCTCGCGTTCATTTTCCACAGCCAGCGTGACGTCATGTTCCGGATCACGGCGATCTCGCCCGACATCGCTATCAGAGCGCTTCCGGTCTAGAGGAACGCTGATCAAATGACGATACGTCCTCGAATTGATAACGCTTTGGCGACAAATCCTATCTGGATCAGCTTTATCGGGCTAGATACGAAATCCGGAACACCGGAAATGGCCCCCCCTAGAACAAAGATGGCCGCCGCCGCTGTTTAGAGATGACGTCAGTATAATGTTTGTGTTCGGGATTTGGCGTCGAGGCTGGGTCGTTCTGGAGAATGAATCTGATCCATTAGACGGTGCTAAACTGGAATAATCCCTCATATTGTTTTAGTATAATGGAATGTGTGTGTGTGTGTGTGTGTGTGTGTGTGTGTGTGTGTGTGTGTGTGTGTGTGTGTGTGTGTGTGTGTGTGTGTGTGTTGATACGCGTATACTTGTAAATGCATGTATGTATGCGTGTAGGTTGCTGTGTTTGGAAGTATATGTAAGCATGACTTCTGTGGGTGTAAATAATATTTCTGAACTCTTGAGTAAGATGTACCAATGCTCTCTCTCTCTCTCTCTCTCTCTCTCTCTCTCTCTCTCTCATATATATATATATATATATATATATATATATATATATATATATATATATATTTTTGTCTGTCTATCTGTCCGTCTCTCTGTCTGTATGTACGTCTGTCTTTCTATCTATTTGTCTGTCTGTCTGTCTGTTAATCTCTTCTCCTCCCCCCGTCTACTAATCATTATAAACCACTTTCGTCATAACAAGATAAATTTCTGCTCTTCAGGGAAATCTTAAGACGTTTAGTTTAAATTCTAAGAATTAAATATATCAAAAGATTATCTTAACAATAACAATAACAACCTGTCGTGTGTAACAACAGCAACAACAACAACATTATACATAACAACGATATCTGTTCAATGGCAATATTGTGTCCCCGATACCACAAAATATATCACAACTTGAGGAGTATTTCGTGTGAGATAACATACATACTGCTACTGTTATGACCCTCATATGATACAATATAGCAGCGATATCGCATAATATATTATGATTTCATTGATATCGTGTAATATATGTCTATGATATCATATACTATATCACTTTATTTACTCTGCTCAAATTATACGATAATATTATACGTCACACCATATATCACGGTTGATATACCACTGATATAACACATTATGTCACCAAGGTTATTGCAATTATTTCACGCAGTATATCAATATATCGCCACAATATCAGTCGATATATCATCACTTTTATGACATTAATAGCATACAAGTATATCACCACTGTTATATCACGAATATCACACAATATATCGCCACCACTTGTCAGTAAATCACGTTAATCGCGCAATAAAGATATTCTATATTACAATAGCTGACAATATATGATGACTTCATTTAGTTCTGTTGTTATCTTTAAATGGCTCATCATCTCCCCATTATTATCATAAACATCAGATGGTGGATGTGGGCGGGGTACTTCAAAGGGGAGATGTTAGATGTAATTTTTATATCAAGGTGGTGGGTGATTGAGTCTCTTGTGGGTGTTAGATAATGGGTGGTGGGTGATCTAGGTGGTTTATGAAGTATGGTGGCGTATTTTTATGTTATATCGCGAATGGGTGGAGTAGGTTCACATGGTGATGGGATCGTGGGTGGTTCCAAGTAGATAATATAATATGGGTGCGTTTATTTGGGTGCGATTGCTTCGTGGCTAAAGGTCGCAGTGGGTGTAGATTGGGGGGGGGGTGGTTATGGGTGACAGTGGGTGGTTCTTGGTAGGTGGCATAATATTAGATTTAATTTTACCCATCTTCGTGAAGGGGTTGGGTATATTTATATGGATATTGGGTGGTTATGTCTATTAATGCGTGGTGGGTTGTCTTAGGTGGGTGATATAATGTGGGTGATTGTTTTATTTACCCCTTTCGTAAAGATAATAGTTGACTGTAGGTAGTCGTATACACTACCCAACAATTAAGCACTACATATTAAAGTTGTGGGCGTCTATGCGTCGTAATGGGTGGTGGGTGGATAACACATTATTGGTGCTGCCGCCTTGTGGCAGATCTATATACAGTCATAACCGGTTTTTCTAACAAAAGATCATTAACAATCGCTAATAATTAAAAAAAGTCACCGCCAGATAAAAACAGTTACTAATTGTAATTGACACTAATCGCAAGTCATTACGCACGTACGCACGCGAGAGCACACACATACACACACACAATCACACACTTTCCCCACGCGACATCTATATATAAATTAAAAAAATTCTAGGTAAGTGAGTGAGTGAGTGAGTGAGTGAGTGAGTGAGTGAGTGAGTGAGTGAGTGAGTGAGTGAGTGAGTGAGTGAGTGAGTGAGTGAGTGAGTGAGTGAGTGAGTGAGCGACATTTTTCATCCGTTTGAATACAGTAACAAATAGAGGCTGGGATGAGGGGGTAAGGTGATAACCGGAAAAAATTCCAATAATCGGGATCCAGATTAAGATGTCACGGAATTCGTCGAAAAAGCGCCACAGAGTTTCATCACTAGTCACAATCAACAGCTCGAAAAGTGTCACCTCTCACTCCAGATTTTGAGATGTTCAATACGCGTCTGTCAGCAATACAATATGGCGGCCCTTTCCGCTAGAAAGAATTTACCGTAGTACTTCAAATTGGCCCCCGAATGTAATCACCGCCCGGCACTCTATCGTCATATTATCTCCTGGATCAGCAATCCTGAGGCCATCACCTGTAGATGACACGTTTTACGGTGATGACATCACGTGATTCGACATAAATATCATCTCGCTTATATAGCTCCATCTATTGGGATGGTCACGTGATGCGGAAAAACCGCTGACGTCAGCATAGAATACTTTTTCTTGCCACGTCGCTGGTGGAGTTTATGGCGCATAATGGCGCCATTATCGGGGCTAAAATGCTATCTGGGTAAGGATTTGAGTTGGTAATGTGGTACGTGCCTGCGTGCGTGCGTGTGTGTGTGCGCGCGCGCGTGTGTGTGGTGAAAATTTCATATCTCTTACAGAGATTTATACGTCATAAACATTGATATTATCACACTTCTGTGTAACAGTATTGTTGCTGGTGTTGATGTTGTTGTTGTTGTTGTTGTTGTTACTACATCTTGCTTCAGCTATATGATGACATGATGCAAACAAACATATTAAAACTGTTATTGTTATGCTGATAAAACGACTAACAATATGGGACGACACACAGACAACTCTGGATTCAGGCCCCTGAAGAAACGTCCAGAGTTTGAAATCAACGGTTCGAGATTCTCTGTGCCTGGGCCTTATTATACACAGCTAACACACACACACACACACACACACACACACACACACACACACACACACACACACACACACACACACACACATATATATATATATATATATATATATATATATATATATATATATATAGATTACATGATCAACCGACACACAAGTGTATATGTTGATGAGACGTCAACAATTCATATATGTTGACATAACATAAATAAACAGATTAACCATATACACCTGGACGCCACATAAACCGGCCAATTAACAATACACGTCAATATTATACAAACCAATCGATCACAAGTAATATGTTGACACTGCAGAATCGGCGACCAGCCTTAAACTGTTGACAAAACGTCAACATTTCGCCGTCTTTCAGACCATTTACTTAATGACGAAGTGTTGTAGCCGGCATTAGAGCGGCTGTCGTCGTTTTTCCTGCTCCATTAACTCGTGTTAATGTTGTTGTTAATCGATGAAATCATTAACATTCTCTTGTTGTCTGTTCTCGTGGCGGAGATCTCTCCAGAGACTCGGCTCCTCCCCCCCCTCTCTCTCTGTCTCTCTCTCTCTCTCTCTCTCTCTCTCTCTCTCTCTCTGTGGAGCACTTCCCTCGAGTCTCCGGACGATTCCTGGCGTTTACTGACAACTTATCGTGACGAACAATCATGCGCTAACCATGATTTATGGTCGCAACAACAGATTTGTTGTTGTTTGTTATTGTTGTTGTTATTATAAATATTGTTGTTGTTTTTGTTGTTAATATTATGTGTTGTCGTTGTTACTATTGTCTTCATAAGCCTCGTTACTGTTATTGTTGTTATTATAAGGATTGCTATTATTATTAATGTTATTGTTGTTATTATAACTATAAGTATTATTATTATTATTGTTGCAGTTATTATAAGTGTTATTATTGTTGTTGTTATTGTTCCTGTTGTTGTTGTTATTATTATTATTACTGTTATTAGTGTTATTATTGTTGCTATTATTGTTTTTATTGCTGTTGTTAATGTTGTTATTATTTCTATTGTTATTATTATTTTTGCTGTTAGTGGTGGTGTATATTATTATTGTTGTTATTATAGTTGTTGCTACTGATATTTTTTGTTATTGCTGCTCCCGCATGCGATGATAATGATGATGATGATAATGATGATGAATGTGACAAATTATTCAATCTTTTGTGCATGCCTGTGTGCATGCTTTCATGGATGCATGTGTGTGTGAATGCCTGTATGTTTTCCCGTGCGCTTCGTGAGTGTATATTTTAACAGAAACCAAAAAGGGCACTGGCACAGAAAACGGAAATAGTGAATGGAACATTTGGATGATTCATCAGAATACTTAACATATATTTTGAGACATGTAATGTCCCATCAGTCTACACTCTACCTACGTATGACAGGATGATTGTTGATTGTTTGGTTATGATTGGTGTGTGTGTGTGTGTGTGTGTGTGTGTGTGTGTGTGTGTGTGTGTGTGTGTGTGTGTGTGTGTGTGTGTGTGTGTGTGTGGTGTGTGTGTGTACACATACCAGTATTATCTTTTTCTTACAATCTTCGAAAAATGCCGAAAAATCGAAACTTCTAAAATAACTCGTCACATACATTCTGTTGCTATGACAACGAGTCCCTTGTTTTGAGTGCAGTATTGAATATTTGAGTGGATGTTATATATATAGAGCATTATTATTTATAATGGATTATATATATATATATATATATATATATATATATATATATATATATATATATATATATTATTATTGTGTTAATATGAATGTCCCAAGGTACACATTATGCATAGCTGTGATAGTATGTCTCTTATAAGTTGATGTCATGACTGTCATAACATAACTTTTAGATGTTGATGTCTTGGCTGTCATAATATGGCTGTGACAACTCGAAATTATGCTTGACTGTTATAAGTGAATGCTTCGAGTAACTGTCATATATGGGTGTCAGCGTGCCAGTCACGTGTAACTGTTATGGCGATCATGTGGAAGTTACATGAATGTCATACGCCTGTCAAGTGTCTATCATATGACTGGCATACGGCTGTCATATGACTGTCACGGGGATCTCACACGCCTAGGGCATGATCCCCAATTAGCTATCAAATGGCTGCCACATGACAGGCATATGGCTGTCATGTGACCGCCAAATGGCTGCCGTGTGACTGCTATATGGCTGCCATAACACAGAACGAACGGACCGGACCGTCCATTGCATCTCCAGCTGGCTCAGTGATTAGGATGGCACATCGGGAAGCCGATGGTCCCTGATTCGAATCTCACCAGCTCTATATCGACCTTTGATGTACTCAGTCGGAGGCTTACTCATAGTCTCTGCGGATGGTATGGGTCCATATACCAGAGGGAAGACTTAGAAGTACTTAGAATAGAAACACACAGAAGTACGATTATCCGTTTGAGAAAAGTTGGTGCCGAAGTCTAATTTATCTGTCTGTTTGATCATTCGTTTGACGGTTTGTCTGTATGTTTGATGGTTTGTCTGTATGTTTGATGGTATGTCTGTATGTTTGATGGTTTGTTTGTTTGTTGGGCTTTTCTTTATTTGTATATTTCTGCTTTATTTATTTATTTATTTATTTACACATTCGTTTATGGACGAGTGAAATTCGAAATATGAAATCTTAATTTATTAGAAATATAATTATCTTTCATAAAGCTATTATAATCTACATAAACCAAGACTTTAGTAAAACGGCCAATAAACAGTTTACTCCGGACAAAATATCAGACACAGAGATGATCCGGAATGATCCAGGAACTAAACCGGGAAATAAACCTTCACAGATGGCGTTAATCCGGATTACAAGAAGTGACCTGGATTGATGACCTAATTTCGAGGTTATGCTTCTTAGGGTGGGGTGTATTTCGGATTCGTATGCTGAATAATCCTGATATAACCCCTTCCCTCCGGCAATACTGTTATGTTGGTGACCGTAATACAGAGGGAGGGGGTATTAACTGTGAAAGTGGGACCACCACGTGTGATGTTAGTGAATGAAACATGATTCTCACTGAGCACTATGTGCTTAAATATGATATTTACTACACACACAAAGTGATTTGGCTCAGTGGTTATAGGGGTAGACTAGAAATTGGTGGGTTGTTGGTTCGATTCCACTCACTGGCTACTGCTTTTGGAAGTGTTCGTTGCGGCAGGCTCTAATGTGTCAAAAAACAACAGATACTGTGAATGTGTACCGAATTACAATTAAACCTGTCTTAAGACTACCCGTCTTTATATACCATCTCTCTCTAAGAGTCCATTAGCAATGCGGTTACTTCAATTAATTAACCTTAAAAGCAATCAGACCAACCTTCCAGTACCATCTCTTACTTACGGAACACATAATTTATGAGCCTTTTTTATTTGATATCTTACGAGAGATTTTAGTACTACTACTACTACTACTACTACTACTACTAATAATAATAATAATAATAATAATAATAATAATAATAATAATAATAATAATAATAATAATAATATTAAATTCAGGATTTATAAATCGTTCACATAATTTAGGAACATTTTGGTTTGGTCTTTTAAGAAAGATTTGATGTTAATAATAATAATAATTATAATAATTATAATAATAACAACAACAACAATAAACTCCTCTCTCTCTCTCTCTATATATATATATATATATATATATATATATATATATACACGCACACACACACACACACACAAACTAGTATATTCCTTTATCTAGGCCTGTCTCAGTAGTATCTTATAACAAATACAGTGTCAGTATCTGTAGCCAGCCCCTCTAAGAGCTGAATTCTCTCTATATTCGAGAGCCGTCTAATGCCTTGGCCTCACTATTCCCTAATGTCTCAGTGGCCGAGTGGCACGGCTCGCTTTGAATCGGCGTCGTTTATCTAAGCGTGGATCATGTTTCTGTGCGGAGAGCGACAAACGGGGCCGACATCCGGATAAATTGATGACACGTAGATCCCGAACGGACTTCGGATCAATGGCCCATGTCACGCCCGAGGGCAGGTCGTCGACGAGAGAGCGGCCGCAGTCCGCCCGTGGGTCAACAATATTAGCTCTGGCCGCCTCGAGATAAGGGCGAGCGGGCAAATTTACATGACTGGGTGGGCACGGCAGAGGGGTGGGCAGGGGGGATGGGTTGGTGAATAGAAGAGTGGTTGGGTTGTCGTTTTGTGGGAGGGGTCTTCGGTCAAGATGTGGACCGTGGATGAGGGGGGAGGGAGGAGGGGGGCGCGGGGTGTGGTTGTTAGTGTAGTATTTGGGGTGTTTTAATAAAATCTCTCGACGTATTAATGATCCGTCAGATATTGACTTGAGGAGATCTCCGCGTCTCGTGGTATGTCTACAGTCTGGATGTTGGAGTGGTATCAATTAAGGCGTTTGTGTGTGTGTGTGTGTGTGTGTGTGTGTGTGTGTGTGTGTGTGTGTGTGTGTGTGTGTGTGTGTGTGTGTGTGTGTGTGTGTGTGTGTGTGTGTGTGTAAACTATTGTGCGTTTTATAAGAGTATACTGCACGTGTTTCGGTTCAAACTCTGTTGAACTTTCAGAGACATATTTTGGCACGCACGTACAAGCCCACACACAAACAAACACACAAACAAAGACACACACACACACACTACCCATCATTAGCCCACCAAACCTATTTTCCTATCCCATTTCTATCCCATCAACCAAAGTCAATAATCGATTAATCTAGACATGTTAAGTGAGTCATTTTATTACAGTCGCCCCAAGATCTAATCTAGTCGTCTAAAGTGAGTCATTATGTCCCGATGTTGGCAGGTTAATGTCTCCAGAGACAGTCATAAGCTCGTCAACATAATTAGACAAGACAACTAGACGGCTAGACAACAACATCATCAGATGGGATGGTTAGGCAGATTGACGGCCAGGCAACATCATCAGACAAGACAACTAAACGGCTACACAACGGCATCAGTTGAGACAACTTGACGGCCAGACAACATCATCAAACAGTTGAGCTAGACATCACCCATAACATCCTGTGACATCCCTTAGAACATCCGATGTTGCGGGTCTTTGTTGTTGATAAACCATGCTGTTACTCGTTGAAACATCCCCTACCGCACTCGAGGCTTTTGCGCCAAACTGTAACACCCCTCAATATCGTGGCGGAAATTAACATTCTGGAATGTTCTGAAATGGTATGACGCAACATCTTGTAACGCCATCTAATTTGATACGGCATCTCACAAAACAGAGATGGGGCGCCTCCGTGGTCGAACTGGTAGCGTGTTTGACCACAGATCACTGCCGTCTGAGTTCGAATCTCGGCGTGGGCATATCTGAAGGGTGTTTCATCTTTGACTTCGCTTCATTACCCTTGGAGGTCGCTCGGCCCATTTAGCCTACCATGTGTACAAATGTAGTGGTAAAACATCAATCATCATTATCATCATCACAAAACAGAGTAAGATCTTGAACTGTCACAATATAATACCCTCATATGTTGCCGAATCTTATAGAAGAGACTGCGTAATAATTGTCTGTAACACTCGATAGTGCTCTGCTACAACAAGGAACATTCTGCAACATAATCGAGCATTTTGCGACATCCCATAGCAGCAGGAAATTCTGAAATGCATCTTATATGACGTGTTTTGACGTCCTCAAACATCTTCTAAAACATCTCAGTTGACCTAGAAATACACTTCAAAATAATACGACAATATCTTGTAACATCCGCTAACTCCCCGAAACAGCTGCGCATCTAGTCAGAGGTTGTGACGTCACGGTGGAAATCGTAACATTCCGCAACACCCCGTAACGGGCTTCGAGCACCACCCCCAACTCGCGCTCTGGCATTGCGGAATATGCATGAGAACATTGGCGATAAAATTGTCGCTTAGCCCAGCCGGTTGTGGGTCGTTACCGCGGCAGGGATCGGCACCAGAGCCGGCTGTAATCGGCTAGATTTGCCGGCGACAAGTCCCCGGATCTGGCGGCACGTGACAACCGTCGCCGACGATGCCGGCGCCGCCTGGTGGTGACTAGATGAAGTGGCCTGGGGTGGCCGGGGACAATTGGCGGCTGTTAATTAGCCGCAAACAAGGACGATTAATGACTGTTAGAGACAGCTACCAGTGTGTGGTGCGGCTTTGGCCGTGCTAGGTCGGGTGGGGTGCGGTTGGGGGGAGATTGGCCGTGGGGGGAGGGGATGTACGGGGTGGATTGAGACACGGCGGAGAAGAAAGTCCCCCTCCTCCCCGTCTATAATGCCGGATATGTCTTTAGCGACACCCCGTAGCTCCCGGGCTAGCTCCTTCGAGAATGATAAACACTGAATATATTTCCATAAGCTTAGCCTTGTCGAAGGCTTCCGTAGAGGTTGCGGTGGCCGTGTTGTGCTTTTTTGTTGTTTTGTTATTGTTGTCGTTGTTGCTGATTTAGATGTGGATCTATATTCGGTGTTTTTAAGCGATGACCACCCCGACCTTCACTCCCCCCCCACAATATTAGATCCATACACAACCTAGATGATCCGTGGATCTCTTCTGATGTCCATACATCTCCCGTGTGATCCATGAATGCCCCTGCCTGTGTTGTCCATAGTTTTCTGACATTATTTCCGGATCTCTAAAGCGGTTCTTAAATCTCCAGGGGGGTCAATGGCCCCCCTAAGCGGGCGATTGATCTCATCATAGATGGCTCGGGGATCTTCTAAATCACGCAGTC
>JAODUP010000374.1:332500-355000 GCA_025642065.1 Paralvinella palmiformis
GAAATGGGGCGCTTTTGTATACTATTACTATTTTTCCAGTCATTAATTAATTCATAGGATATTGCTGATATGTTAATTAATTAATAATATTAATTAATTAATAAATAAAGACGATTAATTATTAAGGATAAGTTTGTGATAAACAATATCCGATGAGTCGTGTTCTGTCTTAGTTTGTGTGTGTTTCCGAGTTTGGTGTAGGGGGTGGGGGGTGTTGTGGGGGGTGTTGTGGGGGTTGGGGGGTGCATTTTCGTTAACTTTACACCTTAATACCATCCTGTCATTTATGATTTATCGCCCTCTACAATCCGGTGCTAATACCAACACCCGGGCAGCATGACATTGCCAACCACAGGTCGCAGTAGCATAATCCAGAACAATCCGTCATCGTCAGTCCAGATCCTGATATCCGGCTGTATCCGTTCCCGAACACGCGGCCACGAATCACGGCATCATTGGATGAATTGTACGCTGATATGCCGAGGAAATTAATTGGTATTTAATGACAGGGATCTATATGATTAATATTAATATTCCCTATGAATATCAAGATTCGAATTATAATAAATATAACACACAGGTAAGCGATATTATTATTAACGCATCAGCCGTTTGATGTAGATAATGATCCACTCCCGTGTATGTTGGTTGTAAACAACATCCCGCAATCTATCGATCCGTTCCAAAAGCACAGCGGTTAAAGCATTACGCTGCAAACCGCCAAGTCGTGGGTTCGTATACGACTCATGCCCGTGTTTGTATGGCGAGTTTCCCTTGACAGCCGCCCCTCGTCCGTATGATCCAGATGTGAGTGGTGCTGAGGATAGATAACTCAACTCAATTCTGATATTTTCTCATTGGCTGGATTTTGTTTATGATCCGGTGACGGTGTCAAGGACAAACGACGTTTATAACAATAATTGGCGACTACTATATGTGTGGGCCAGACTGAGGGATATGTACATCCATCAGTGGCATTGATGAGTTCGCAGTGACGCATAAATGTTGATTAAGGATCGAATGAAGACCGATTTTAGAGCTCCGGAACTCTTCACATGTGGAGAATTCCGGGGTCAGAAGTCAGAATGGCGAAACGGGATAATTGATGAAACGGGATAATTTGAACCATAAAACAGCGGTGTCTACCTGATGGGTGAATTTGAACCGTGAACCTTTCCGTTTTATCAGAATGTAGGTCAGCGCTCTTCCATTAGGCTTTTGGACTGCGGGGTAAATCCAATCAGCGCTGATTATGGTTTTAGCCCATACAATGATAAATCTACATTATTAGATTAGATTATATGTGTATATATATATATATATATATATATATATATATATATATATATATATATATATATATATATATCCCCCCACCTCTCTCTCTCTCTCTCTTCTCTCTCTCTCTCTCTCTCTCTCTCACACTCCTCTCTCTCTCTCTCTCTCTCTCTATCTATCTATCTATCTATCTATCTATCTATCTATCTATCTATCTTGCCTCCCTCCCCTCTCCCCCTCTCTCTCTCTCTCTCTCTCTCTCTCTCTCTCTCTCTCTCAGAGACAGAGAAAAAAAGAGTCAGAGAGATTTCCAATCCTTGGTAACCCCTGTAGGTGATACGCAATAAACCTGCCTAACAGTACCAACTCTCTTTATGTTTGGCCTTCGTGCCAAGCGGGGATAAGCTCAGTTATAAAAGAAACATTTATTCAATCACCGCACTTGTTGTCCAGCTGTCACATCACATACGACACTCCGATAGCTGCCAGCTGCGAGATAGCACCCAGCTGACAGCTGATGTATTATATTTATCAAAGCTGTCGATTTCCTGTCGAGAGATGACATTTATCATTTCATATTTTATAATTACGATACCAATTGGAAAAGGTTTCTCCCCCGGTTTGTCAGATATTATAAAAGGGAAGGAAAAGGGGCAGAAAGAATCGGAAATTGATTTAATTGTCAGTTGATTTGTTGTACACAAATATTACGCTGATCGTAAAGACACTTAACATAAACAAACTTGGTACACCTTTAATGGACGATGTGTACCAGGAAAATATTTACTTCCGGTTGGAATAATTTCCTGGAATCATATCAGCTCCATCGATGGGAATACGTTATCTGACAGGATTAGACTTGTGACATTGTCTTTATATCGCCATAGCCGTAATATAGAATATTATGATTATTTAGTCATTAAATAATAATAATAATAATAATAATATTATTATTATTATTATTATTATTATTATTATTATTATTATTATTATTATTATTGTAATTGTTGTTGTTGTGGCTGTTCTTATTACTATATTATAATCTCCTGTACTGTGATGGGATAGTGAAGATGTGCTATAGTCGGCGACCCCCCCCTCTCCCCCTCCCCGGGGTAATACGATTGGTTTATTTAACGTCTGTTCACCATGGAGTCGGTGAAACGTGTCAAAAGTGTTCAATATTGATCCGGATTTTCTGACTCCTGAAATCACAAGACAGGACGTCAAATTTCAAGGTGTCTGTTCAACTGCAAAGGTTTGCATGAATGAGTAAGTGAATGAGTGAGTGAGTGAAGGTGGCAGTGAGTGAAAGTGGCAGTTAATGAAGGTGGCAATGAATGAGTGAGTGAGTTAGTGAATGAGTGAGTGAGTTAATGAATGACTGAATGAGTGTGTGAGTTAGCGAATGACTGAGTGAGCAAATGAGCGAGTGATTGGGTCAGTGAGTGAGTGAGTGAGTGAGTGAGTGAGTGTTTTGTGGAGCTTCGTGACCGGTCTCTGTTGATATCTCCGACCGAGTGATTACTCTCATCTATTGGTGGGTTAACGAATCTACGTTACCAGACCACACACGGGTTCGATCTAATGGTCTACAGTGTAGAGCACACCCAACTCTATTGCATTCAGTTCAATACTAGACACACTAAACGTAATATATATATATATATATATATATATATATATATATATATGCATAAATACAAACATAGAGTTCGTGTGAGTATTTGACGTCGCAATACGATAAACGTTGCCAATATTTCAAAATAACTGATTACGTCATTTTCGCGAAACCAATGGGATAAGCCCACGAATGAACTGTAGATGACCTGACATAGTTTATTCGTATTTGTTAAGAGACGCTGCTTTTGATTAGATATATATTGTTCTAGACACATCTCCCACCCACCCCCTCTCTCTAATCCAGGAATCATTCAAGAAATACTTCATAATGTCTACAACAACACCAACATACACTGAGAGGGTGATTGTGACCTGTTGTTGACCTTTTCCTTCCGTCTTTAAGTGTAGTCGTCAGTAATGTCAGCGGGGTTCCACTAGTAGCCTGGTCTCTCTCTCTCTCTCTCTCTCTCTCTCTCTCTCTCTCTCTCTCTCTCTCTCTGTATGTGTGTGTGTGTGTGTATGTATGTGCGTGTGCATGATTGTCTGTGACTCTCTGTCGTTTGTCTATCTGTATGTCTGTCTGTCTGTCTGTTATACTTTATATATATATATATATATATATATATATATATATATATATATATTTTTTGTGTGTGTGTTTATTCTAGTTCTATCACTGTTCCTCATTCTCTATCCTCATCAAACCCTCATCCCATACATTTTATTGCTCAGTGACAGAGCTTTAACATATCAGATGATGATGATGATAATGATGATAATAATACTAATAATCAACACATATCAGCCCAACGTGCAGACCCCATTACGGGTTGTCTAGGCTCCGAACTACAGCTAATTAAAGCAGTGAAGACTAAATTGATGAAACCAACTTGATGAAGGCTAGGTTGATGAAGACTAGGTTGATGAAGACTAGGCTGATGAAGACTGTGTTGATGAAGACTTAGTTGATGAAGACTCGAATTGGTAAAAACAACTTGATGAAGGCTAGGTTGATGAAGACTAGGTTGGTGAAGACTAGGTTGACGAAGACTAGGTTGGTGAAGACTTGATTGATGAAGACTAGTTTATGTCGTGATCCACACTTTCTTCCAAAGTGCTACCAATCTGAAAGGTAAATATCGTTATATGGCAGGCCTTTATGAGGACAAATATCAACCAAGATATAATATATATATATATATATATATATATATATATATATATATATATATATATATATATATTATATATATATATATATATATATATATATATATATGACCGATCGAAAGGCCTCTATCAGGGAAAATGGGTCCTATACCAGTACATAGTAGGCTTCTGTTAATGAAAGAAAGTCCCATGCCAACATATGGCATCCCTCTTTGAAGACTCTCACCTGTAAAGAGTTGGTCAACTCTTTACAGGTTATATGTCCCAGATGTGATCATTGATGAGGTTAAACCAACCAATAAACAAACAAACAAACAAACCAGCCAACTAAACAACCAGACAACCATCCAGATCACCAGCCAACCAGCCAGGGAAACCAACCAATCAACCAACCAAACAACGAACTAGACAACCTACCAGAAAACCAACCAAAACAACCAACCAACCAGACAATCAGCCGACCAACTAGACAACTAATCAACCAACCATACAACCAATTAACCAATAAATCAGCCAACCAATCAGCTAATCAAACAATCGGCCAGGCAGCCATCCGCCAACCAATGAACCAGCCAACCAACCAGCCAGACAATCAACCAACCAGACAACCAACCAACCGGACAACCAACCAGACAATCAGCCAACCAACTAGACAACCAACCGACCAATCAGCGAACCAAAACAAACAATCAACCAACCATACAACCAATTAACCAATCAATCAGCAAACCAATCAGCTAATCAAACAATCAGCCAGGCAGCAATCCCGGCCAATCAAATCAATCAATCAACCAGACAACCAACCCAAGCCTTCTTTGTAAGTTCAAACACGTCTGTGACCATCCAATAGCAGGCTGCCATAAGGATCAACATATCTCTGCCTATATGATAGCCCCCCCCACACCCCCATAAGGTTGACATGATCCATAAGGACCATTATCAGTCGTATCCTTGTTGAAACCGGAAGTTGTCGTAGTGGGCGATAATGGGAGATCTTGGTGTGATGGCGGATGTGGTTTTCCGGCTTGTTTTTCCATTGTTCGAAATTCGATACGCGGACAAGGTGTTTGGTGCTTGTTATAGGTGCTCGCCACAGGTGTTCTCTATTCACAGGTGTCTGCCACAGGTGTACCATTATCAGGGGTGTCTGATTCTGGCAAAACATTCACACGCATGTCTATCATAGGGACATTTGCCACAGTTGTTATTGCCATGGGTATCCTAGATGGGAATATATTTGCCACAGATGCATTTGTCACAGCTGTTACGCACCTTTTGTCATATATCTTGTTACCTACTGTAACCCTGTCACATGCCACAGGTGTCTATAATGACGAATTCCTACCGCAGATACAGCTTCCCCTAACTGTAATTGCCACAAGTGTCATTATTGCCTTGGACACATACCCCGTCAAAGGCCATTTGGTTTACCACAAGTGTCTAAAATACCTCTTTTCTTGCTACAGGTATTATTGCCACAGGTAAGCTTGCCACAAGTGTCTATGATGGACGTTTAGCTGCCACAGGTATCCACAAGACATTTATCCTTACCACAGAGACCCTTGTCATTGGCACCTTTGTGACACATTTTCCAGTGGTAACACTCCCACAGATATTACTGCCACAGGTACCTTCGCCGTAGCTGGTCCCGCTTTTGCTAGACTGTTACCTCATCTAGGTTCTTAGTTCGAATCCCTCAACTAGCTGTTGATTGCACTCCGGCTTGCTGTGCCATAAATAAATTCCAGATTGGACACTCATCAACAATTATGGATCATCCGCCTATAATTGAAGGGGCGCCTCCGTGGTCTAACGGTATCGTGTTGGATCACGTATCACTACCAACTGAGTTCGAATCTCGTCGTCGGCATATCTGAAGGGTTTTTCATCTCTGACTTGGGTTCATTACACTTGGAGGTCTCTCGGCCCGTTTAGCCTACCATGTGGACAAATTTGGCCGTAAACCATCAATCATCATCATCATCGTGATCATCACCATCATGATCATCCGCCTGTAATTGGCAGTCAGAAGCGGTATACTCCCCGGGACAGATGAAGATGGCGTCGGATTGTACGGTTATGGAAACCAGGTGGCAAAGGTTAAAACACCTGAAAACTGAAAGATCGTCGATTGTCAATGATCGCTCGAACTTACGGATGGATATCAGTTAATTAAAAAATAAATAGGTTCTTTTATTCATAATTTTTAGGGAAAAAAACTTAGAACACAAAGATCAAGAGCAGTTTTAAAACGCTAGGTCACGTGACATCGAACGTATAAATAAGCATCTGTTATTTAGACAATTTCATTATTATCATTATCGTCGTCGTCCTCGTCGTCGTCGTCGTCGTCATCATCATCATCATCAGCATCATCATCATCATCATCATCATCATCATCATCATCAACATCATTATCATCTTAATTGTTATTTAAAAATAATGTTATATGAATCTGATTTAAGCGACTCTTGATCAATCTTACTTTCAATTAACCAGACAAGATAGAAAAAATGTCTTCCTTATAATACCCGAAAGATGCTACAATTTGTTAATAATCCTATAAAAGCTTCGAATTTCTCAAAAATGTACGGACATCCAGCGGTCTGGCCATGCCCGTTAGACTAGTATGGGACCTTTTTACAACAGCAGCAACAACAAAGACAATAACAACAACAACAACGAAACGCCATAGGTCTAGTAAGGGGTAATGCTATTGGCTGTCACTGGCAGCCATTTTCGTTTGTCAGATGAACCAAACGAGTTTACGTTAGCGAGGGTTCGCGAACGTTTCCCGACAACGAGTCCGACGAACGCCTTCGGCCCGGAAACGTTCCCGATATAGAGCCCTGTCTGAGGCATAGAGCCATCGAATTACACGCGAAATTCCAGTTTCCGGCTTCATCAAACAAACGGAAATCGGCCCTTAAACATCCGGTGTCGCGAAACTAATGGGAAATATCGAAATCCAATATGGCGCCGAGGCGATCGAAGGCGGTTAGTTCGTAGATTGCGTTGTGCTAGAAAGTGTTATTGACGCGTCGGAGGTGAGAGAGAGGACAATGAGAGAGGACAATAGAGTGGCATCCCGGCTGATAGACACTTGAGGAAGCTAACAAAGGAGAGGACAACATGTAGCGGATCAACATATTTAATTGTTTTGTTGTTCTTAAAGGACTCGGTGTTAACACAGGACATACGGCATGGAGGTCTATTATCGCCTCCCCACCCCTCTCCCTCCCTCTCTCTTTCACTCATTCCTTCATCTCTATCTCTCTCCCTCTCCCTCTCTCTCTGTATGTATGTCTGCCTGTCTGTGTGTCTTTTCGTCTGTCTGTTTCAACACACCCTCATAGTGATTAATCTCAGCCAGAAAATGAACTGAATAGCAACGACTGAATTTATAAAACAAAAATTAAACCCAAACAAACTAATTTTGCCAATAAATATTATTTACACAATATTTTAATCTGGTCTTTTTTTAAATCTATACAAATACACCAGAAGCAAACTAGAACATCTCTAGTTTCTAGAGTCAATCCAACATCGACGACAGTCTACCATCATTGTTATCTAAAACATATGTAAACAATAACAATAACCAATAACAACAAAAAACCAAACTAACTACAGGCTGTCGTGTAAACATTATGTTTAGATTGTTTGGTGGCGAAGGTGACTTGCGAAAGTAGGCATTCTTGCAAATATAGTCTTATATATTAGATTGAATTAATGAAAAATTGACATTGATTGAAATATATGATTCTTTAAACACAAATTAAAATTGTTTAAAGGACCAGGAAGGACTAGAAATATATTGAGTACGCCAGGCATGGACTTGAGTCTAGAGGACGTGACCAGCCCCCCTCCAAAACCTTACCTTATTACCCCAGTTACAGTCGGTCACGTGTTAATCGCACAACTTCAAATCCAAGCTCACACTGGATCAAATACTATATCTGGATCACGGTTGGCGGTGGCTGTAAAAGTTAAATGTTGTCGTTTTAGCCACATTTGTGCACACGGCACTCTAAACGATCCAAGTAATCTATGAAAATCCGTAAGCCGAAGTGAAAGATGAAATACCCTTCACAGGTGACTAGGGTGGGATGTGGATTTCGAAGCTAGAGATGCGGGTCATTTCATCCCCCCAAAACATGATTATTACAGGATTTAAAAAAAAACGACCAAAAGTTTAATGTTTATTTCGTTTTGAATTACCTAATCATTGGTAAATCTGCTCATTCCTATTGTTTTAATTACGAAGGGAATACCTATATGATGACTAGTTATCAAGTAATATCGGATTTGAGCTAATTATTGTCAGTGGGAAATCACAATATAATTACAATATCGTAAAATTGTAGTCTTTAAAGTAAAATATGTAATTTAATTCGTGTTATTATTCCTGATTAGCGGAACCGGATGTGAGTTGGCGTGAGTTGATACGGCGAGTGCGGGCGCGAGTCGGTGACTTAGTTGATCTACTCACTTTAAACATGTTGTCAATATGATATGACTTGGGCTCTGAACTGACTGGGAATTATATTAATTAACTTAACAGAATTATATTATATTGACTTCGGCTTTATTTGTTAATTAGGTTAATTAGTTTATTTGTTATATAATGAGAAAATAATATCAGATTCTTCTAGTCATTTTGTAATGATTTGGTTTAATACTCGCTCAGTCGTGCTATATATATATATATATATATATATATATATATATATATATCTTATACCGTGATATACGTAATAATACAAGGCCTCCATAGACACAAAACCTATACATGAATACACATATATACTAAATTCATGTATACAAGTAACACGCACATACAGATACACGCACATTATCATTGTCAAATTTAAGACATTGTCACATATATGTTAGAACATGTAACAGTAATCAGCTGCTCATTGGAAAACTATCATCATCATCATCATCATCATCATCATCATCACAGTAACTAGTCACATGATGCTAGCTCATCAGATAACTACAGATTATCTGCTACAGCCAATCACTGGCTAATGACGTCACTGATAAGGGACCGTCTCAAACGTTAATTATCTGACACGATAAGGATTGTTGATGTCCTTGTTGCGGGACGTGACTCAGTGACCCAATTGTCTGTAAGTGACTCGGTGACTCGGAACAGTAGACAGGATTTTGACAAAATAACTTGAAGATTGTTAGAGATGTGACCTGTTCCACCTGTATCCCCCACCCACACACACACACACACATACATACATACATACATACATACATACATACATATATACATACGTACCTACATAAATACACACACACACACACACATATATATATATAGAGAGAGAGAGGGGGAGAGAGAGTGTGTGTGTGTGTGCGTGGTTCGGTTTTCATGTTATCCCTCTTACATTAAAGTAATCTGTTCTTCCTACCAGAGCCCCAGTTATTTCTTTTGTTCCCGATAACTAAAACTACTAATTAATCATCAAGGCTTCCAGGTACCTTCATATTTGAAGGAAAAAATACCGTATTACATTATATTCATGATTAAATAAGTAAACACAACAATCACATACACCTACATACACACAGGTAGACACGCACCTGGGAAAAATTTTGTATTTTTCTCAACCAAAACCTATATACTCTTTGGGCTGAGCTCAATATCTGCTTGTGATACTGTCGCGTTCGTCGGATATAATTATATATACACATTGTCAATTACAATTTTATATATATATATATATATATATATATATATATATATATATATGGAAAAAATTTTGACACTAATCAGCTGCCTTTATCTCGCTGTATATATACTGAGTAAATAAAGGACATATGTACTGTGTACATCAGCATAAATAAGTGTACAAACACCGCGTTTAACAGTGTACAAATGTTCTTCACATTATAGCCAATAACTTGTTATGTTACGAATGTATTTATTGCGAGTGTGTATACGTCACTACCGCAAATACTGACGTGATAAGTGTACAAATATTTTGTATATGCTATAATAATAATAATAATAATAAATATATATATATATTTAATAAAGCGCCCTTACCACCAGGAGCCATTCAAAGGCGCTGTACAAATAATATGTAATATAATAATACCCCAAATAATTTCAGTAAAAAAACATGTAATGATTTAAAATATAATAATTATTTATCTGTGAATAGGTGTGTTCTTAGAAGAGATTTAAAATTTTCAAGAGAAGACGCATTTCTAATATCTGCAGGCAAACAAATCCAAAAAGTGGGGGCTGCAACACTAAACGCACAATCACCATATGACTTGAGCTTGGTATATGTCATTCAAATAATGGTGTGCTCCACACCTTTGACGTCACAAAATATTAGACTGGCTTCTATGAAAATGGTCATGAAAATATTTATTGACCAATGACCATAGACCTAGAACATGGATATATATAAATCTATGTTATATTCAACGTATGGTTTTTACGTTACCATATATTAGCTGTTTTACGGTAAACGGATATAATCCCCTCAAGAAATATCATTATATTACATATTATTTGTACAAGACAAAAATCTCCTCAAGACATAATCCACTCACATGAAGAACAAAACAAAGCAAATATAAAAACTAAATATTTTAGCATACATACATTCAGTTTAATTCAAAACTATGCCGACATTTCTTACAAGTCTATGTGTAAAACACGTCAATAGTTATTTCCATCAAATCAACTGACTAACCTCCCTCATAACTTGAGGATTTGTTTTGATATCCTGGTTCCTGTTTGACCGTGTACCATTTTGAATGATCTTCCACCAGGGCTTGATCTTTGCGTAGACTTTCAATGGCTTTTCATATATATATATATATATATATATATATATATATATATATAATGATAATAATATATAATAATGCATGTTTATATAGCGCCAGAACCAGGTAACCCTGTTCTGAGGCGCTGTACAGTATTATTATCCCTGACTCAGACCTGTTTCCACCCAGAACACATCTCAACTCCCAAGCGAGCATACAATGCATGCTGCCATTATTGGTAAATTGAAATCTTAAACTTTTTATATTCTTCATGTGAAGAAGATTTTTCCCGAGGGAACTATGTCCTGAGGAGATTATGTCCTGAGGAGATTATGTCCGGGATTCATATTTTACGCATCTACTAAAAATAGACGGTGACATATTAATTAATTTTGTTAGTCAAATTTGGCAAATAATTAAAAGAAAAACTTCTTACGAGTCTAAGATAATATATATATATATATATATATATATATATATATATATATATATATATATACGAAGTACAGAATTCAAACACAGAACCATACAAGAAAACACACAAAATGTCAATTTAGAATTATGTCAGAATTAGTCGCAATTTAGTTGCGAATAAAATTACAGCAGAATGGTTTGACGTGTGAGGAATTCGCTAACAGATTTCCATGCAGGCGTATGCTATGTGTCCGATTCTATTAGCACATATTTATATGTTCCAGTGTGCTATTGATCTTTAGAGGTGATATATTGTGTTATGTGACCTTTTCTGGGTCCGTGTAACGACTGTTTAGAGAAATGTTAATAAAACCGTCTTGTCGTTGGCGGGCCGAGAGCGGCCCGCGGTCTGTAGACTAACTCTGGTTGTCTTATGTCAGCGCTGGGACTTTATACTAGTGTGGACTTAGTATGAGTTTGTGTATGTGTGTTTGTGTGTTTGTGTTTGTGTGTGTATGTTTAAATATCAGTATGCGTTTAAACACGTACGCATCAGTGAGTGAGTGAGTGAGTGAGTGAGTGAGTGAGTGAGTGAGTGAGTGAGTGAGTGAGTGAGTGAGTGAGTGAGTGAGTGAGTGAGTGAGTGAGTGAGTGAGTGAGTGAGTGAGTGAGTGAGTGAGTGAGTGAGTGAGTGAGTGAGTCAATAAGTCAGTCAGTCAGTCAGTCAGTCAGTCAATATACTCCAAGGTTACGCCATAACTTTTAGCCGATCCTAAATACCATCGTAAATTGTTACTCAGTCGGAAATGCCGACCGTCGCTGACCGGAAGTAACAATATCGCAATTCTACGTTACTTCTGCTAGTATATCTATGTGCCAGTGGCGACTTCTGGTGTTGGACATTACGGGTATTAAGTAGACCACACTCCGACAAGCCACGATATTGAACGCACACACACACACACACACACACACAAACACACACACACAATCCTCTCTCTCTTTTGTTCGCGCGTTCCTGTAATATCGCTCATTTAAAACATTCCTCGAATATCGCTCAACCCAAACTTGGCGAGGCAGTAACAATGAGCGATTTAGTCCTGACCTACCGCCTCCATTCCGACTCTCCTATACTATCATACTATCCTATCATTCTATATTATCGTCCTATATTATCGTCCTATATTATCGTCCTGTCCTATCGTCCTGTCTTAATCACCTCTCCTCACATGAATTCCTTATTCCTATTATATGACAAAGTGGAAGCCTCCGTGGTCTAGTTGGTAGCGCGTTGATCACAGATCACCGCCACCAGAGTACCAATCTCGGCGTTGGCATATCTGAAGGGTGTTTTATCTTTGACTTCGCTTCATTACCTTTAGAGGTCGCTCGGCCCATTTAGCCTACCTTGTGCACAAAAGTGGCCGTAAAGCATCAATCATTAGCATCATCAGCATCAATCATCAACAATCATCATCATCTAACACAAAGTCCTATTGTTCTTTTCTGCTTTCGGTTCCAGGTGTCCTACTCCATTGTCCTGACCTAACGCCGTGCACGACTGTTCTGTGTTACCTGTCCTAGTATTCTGTCCTAGTGTTCTGTCTTACAGTCCTCTGTTAGTGTCTCATTTTAACATTCTATTCTCGACACCTGTCGTATTATCCGGTCCTGCTATCCTAGCCTAACCTCCTGTTCTACTGCTTTCTCCTATAGTGTATTGTCCTATCGTCCTGTCTTGTCCTAACGTCATTTCCTACCATCATGTCTTACCGTTCAATCGTACTGTTCTGTCCTAATATCCTATCTTACTATTCTGTCCAAATGTGTCATACAGACATCTAGTCCTGATATCCTGTCCAATCATCCTGCCCCAGTGTCCTACTCTCTTGTCTTAACCTAGTGTCGTATACTACCATCCTGTCCTACAGTCCTTTTCTAGTGTCCTGTCTTACAATCTTGTCCCATTTTCCTGTCATATTGTCGTGCCCTGTCATTCTGTCGTAGTGTCGTGTCCTACCGTCTTGTCCTAGTGTCCAGTCTTTGTGTCCAGTCCTAGTGTCCTGTCCTAGTTTTCTGCCCTAGTGTCCTTTCCTACCATTCCGTCCTAGTGTCCAGTCCTAGAGTGTAATCCTAATTTTCAATCCTAGTGTCCTGTCGTAGTGTCCTACCCTAGTGTCCTGTTCTAGTATCCTATCATAGTGTCCTATCATGGTGTGCTAGCCTGGTGTCCTGTTCTAGTGTCCTATTCTGGTGTTCTATCCTAGTGTCCTATCCTAGTGTCCTATCCTAGTGTCCTACCATATTGTCCTATCCTAGTGTCCTTTTCTAGTGTCACTTTCTAGTGTCTTATCCCGGTGTCCTCTTCTACTGTCCTATAAAGTGTCCTGTCCTAGTGTCCTGTTCTAGTGTCCTATCCTAGGACCCTATCCTAGTGTCCTTTATATTTTCCCTTTCTAGTGTCATATCCTAGTGTCCTGTTCTACTGTCCTATAAAAGTGTCCTGTCCTAGTGTCCTGTCATAGCGTCCTGTTCTAGTGTCCTATCCTGGTGTCCTATCCTAGTGTCTTGTTCTAGTGTCCTATCATAGTGTTCTCTCCCAGTGTCATGTTCTAACACCAGCTTCATCCCATTGTCTCCTACTATCAAGTTATCAACCGTTCTCAGATCAATGTTAGCGTCAGGGGACTGACCATATATAGACAAGGATATGGGGAGGATGGGAGAGTATGTGTCATATCCTAGTGTCCTGTTCTACTGTCCTATAAAAGTGTCCTGTCCTAGTGTCCTGTCATAGCGTCCTGTTCTAGTGTCCTATCCTGGTGTCATATCCTAGTGTCTTGTTCTAGTGTCCTATCATAGTGTTCTCTCCCAGTGTCATGTTCTAACACCAGCTTCATCCCATTGTCTCCTACTATCAAGTTATCAACCGTTCTCAGATCAATGTTAGCGTCAGGGGACTGACCATATATAGACAAGGATATGGGGAGGATGGGACAGTATGTACTCCCCTGGTACTCCTGTAATCACAGCGTGACAAACACCAGAGTTGACAGTACTCCCTGGATACTCCTGTAATCACAGCGGAAGGATGAGCAATGTATATAGTACCCTCAACCCCGCGGCAGTCTTATCTCCAAGGGTATGGGCGTAATCTGAGTATGTACTTTACTAGTACTCCTGTAATCACCGTTTGAGTACAAACTTGGTACTCTTGTAATCATGCCTTAAGGAATATCGACATAGACGACGATTCTGGTACTCCTGTAATTACAGGTTACGGGAGACATGAGTAAGTACGCCTATGGTACTCCTGTAATCACAATATGGACAAGAACGCAGTAGGTACTCCCTTCATGATACTCCTCTGGACACAACGTCAGCAGGACAATGTATATACTCCCTTGGTACTCTTGTAATCTCTGTGGTTGTAGGTCGAGAAAAAAGACAATAACTCCCTCTACTTTTGTATTTTACTCAACGGTAACTAAATTACGAGGAAGACGTTGAGTATGTACTCCGGCCATGATACTCCCAACACTCCTGTACTCCCCAAACTCTCAGCCATAAGACGTGACAAAGAGTCTGTACTCTGGCCATGATACTCTCAACACTCTTGTACTCCCTACTATCTCAGCCATAAGACGTGACTGAGAGTGTGTACTCTGGCCATGGTACTCCCAACACTCCTGTGCCCGCTATTCTCTCGGCCATAAGACGTGACAAAGATTACGTACTCTGGCCGTGATACTCCCTGTACTCTCAGCCAACATAACACGTGATCAACCCTTACTAGGTCATTGTTACGGTTGGCCAAGTTTAAGAATGATTAAACGAGGGAAAGATATACGGGGGTGGGATTGGGAAGGGGGGGGGGTCACCCGGGAGGTGGGATTGGGACGTGTTTTGGGAGCTGGTGGGCGGGAGGGAATTTGGTGGGGTTGATGGGGGGGGGGGAGGTGGTATTAGAGGGTAAATGTTGATGTAGTGAAAAACAACGTTAGATAACGCCGATGATGTTTTTGAAACGTAGAAACATCTCTCTATTTGCCCATCTGTTGGTTTGTCTGTCCGTCCGTCCGTCTGTCCGCTCGTCGATCTGGTTGTCTGTCTATCTGTCTGTCAAATCCTGTCCGCGTTTAGTCTAACTGTAGTGACCGATATTATATCAGTTATCTGCCTGTCTGTCTATCTGTCTCTCTGTCTGTCTGTCTGTCTCTCTCTCTCTCTTCTCTCTCTCGCAACCCCCCCACCCACCCACACCCACCCACACACACACACACACACACACACACACACACATTCTCTTATCTCCATCATCACCCCCCTCCCCATAATCCCATAATATCAGCTATTTGTTCAGTGGACCGTATAAAGTGTCACTCATAAATAACGACATTTGATTGGCTCTTCTTCAGACGACTTAAGTCTGTTAGAAGTATTACATAGAGACGACTATAAATAGAGGACATCGATCTATCTATAGAGAGGATATAGATACTTATAGAAAACTTATAAATGGTAATAGAGAACATAAATATGTTTATAGAGAAAATAGATATGTTTATAGAAAACATGTGTGTGTGTGTGTGTGTGTGTGTGTGTGTGTGTGTGTGTGTGTGTGTGTGTGGCGCGCGTGCGTGTATGTAGATCGAATATAGGTTTGCTTTCATAGTCCATGATTTAAAACACAGATAAGTTTATGGATTTCCAAAGAACCAGAACAATGAGATGTTAACAGAAATAGTACACACACAAAAACGTCGAAAAGTTCAATTTCTCGACAGACAGAGAGAGAGGGGGGGGGGAGGGAGAGAGAAATAGTGAGAGAGATAGATAGATAGATATATAGATATATAGATAGATAGATAGATAGATAGAAATGGATAGATAGTTAGATAGAGAGAGGGTGGATAGATAGAGAGATGGATAGATAGATAGATAGATAGATAGATAGATAGATAGATAGATAGATAGATAGATAGATAGATTGATATATATATAAATATATAGATAGATTGATAGTAAATAGATAGATAGATAGATAGATAGATAGATAGATAGATAGATAGATAGATAGATAGATAGGAAGATAGGGAAGAGACAGAGAGAGAGAGGAGAGAGGGAGAGAGAGAGAGAGAGACTATCACAAAGAAAGCCATCATATCTTTAGAGGCAAGCCCTCCTCGCGCCATAAGCGGACGCTAACGAACCACAGTCGCCGGCGAGAGAAACCCGGAAGTGTTCACACTCTTGGCGGCCATTTCTGCTCACGTGACTGGAACGTAATAAGCGCGCCGTGCCATTATCTGGAGCCGGGCGCTGAGTGGGTCGGAAGTGGGGCGATAAATGGGGACGATCGACGAGGCGCCTACGCTCGGCAGACGACACACGCATAACCAGGATTAAAGCGGCGTAAATAGATATTAAAGATGTCCGCCGAGCCGCTCACGACACCGATAACAAAGAAAGACGATAACAGTAATAATCGCATCACCACAGCTTCTAAAATGATACATCACCGTTCGGGAGATATCGCCCAGTGAGTGGCAACAACAACAAAAACACACATGCACGGAAAATGGTTCATAAACCCCCCCCCCCCTCCTCCCCTAACATCCAATCCCAATAAGAAATAAATTATAAAAATTAATAACAAATAAGACACCGACATCAGTCATAATACGCCATTTGTGATTCCAGCGTGTTGGTGGCTTTTTTAAAGAAATTTATTTAATTGATTCCGATTACACCACTGCTTTAAGGGTTTGATTATTATTATTAATTATTATTATTATTATTATTATTTATTTATTTATTTATTTATTTATTTATTTATTTATTTATTTATTTATTTATTTATTTATTTATTTATTTATTTAATCTTATATAATTCTATATTAGTTAGGATTAAG
This sequence comes from Paralvinella palmiformis, assembly GCA_025642065.1. Lineage (NCBI taxonomy): Eukaryota > Metazoa > Annelida > Polychaeta > Terebellida > Alvinellidae > Paralvinella > Paralvinella palmiformis. The sequence goes on from JAODUP010000374.1 coordinate 349,705, forward strand.
AGCAGCACCCCCCGCCAACGCAACGGATACTTTCTTTATTGACCAATTATTCGCACACGGCCCCCTCATCATCGACTAACAGCTGGCCGGCGAATTCCAACCGCGAAACCTCGCCCACAAACCTCGCACCCTACCACTGAGCCACGCCATTTATTCGCCCACTCTCATCTCCCCTTTTCAGGCGCGGCGAGCAATCCGGACGCCAAGAGACTCTATGACGACCTGTTGAGGAGGAACGGTTATAACAAACTAATCCGGCCTGTGACGAACAATTCAGAAAAGTTGACTGTGAAGTTAGGACTGAGACTGTCACAGATTGTTGATGTGGTGAGTTAGGGCGATAATAGGGGAACGGGTTGTGTGGTGAGTGTTTGGTCGGTCGTTGTTATTGTTGTTGTTGTTGTCGTCGTTGGTGTCGTTATAGTAATTGGTGGTGTTTGTTGCTGTTGTATTGCTATTACTAGTAATGTTGCTGCTAAAACTAACTGCGCTGCTACACAACCATCACCACTATCATAACAACAACAACAACAGCTACTACTACTACTACTACTACTACTACAATTACTACTACCCCTACACTTCAAACAAAACACAACTACTACCACTGTTACATCCATCACAATCGCCATCACCATCACCATCACTACTACTACTACTACTATTAATACTACAACCACTATTACTGGTGCTAAATTTACCAACACATCTACTACTGCCACTACTAATCTCAGTAAAACAACAACAACATCTGAAATTACCACCGACAACATCAACTACTACTATTACAGTTACTAATTCTATTCCAACAACTCTTATTATCTGCTAAACTGGGACAAGATTGACAAATATGATCATTCTCTCCCTATCACCGACAGATGGCAGTTTGATGGAGAAATATCGATGTTTGATGTCTTATTTCGTTGACAAATCTCCATTATTAGCATAAGCGCAGATTTCAGACGCCTCGGGTGCAGAAAATCGGTTATAATCCATTTTTTCAACGCCTCGAATAACATCATTCGCAAGGAAAAACCACCCATTGGCGAGCAACATGGCCAACCAATCATTTGCCTCGTTGGCGGTCACGTGCCAGGTTAACTCGGCGTGATTGGCCAGCTTTGTTCGGTGCACTTGTACTTATCGACTCGGGCCAATTGCGTGTAGCTGGAAAACACAATTTTGGTTGTTTTTCGTTAGATTTCCCCGTACGTAGCTATATGGATGCGGCCGCGCGTGGCCATGCCGTCTATGTCATAGGCTAATAACCGGATGTTCCGGTGGCGACATTCGCCCGACTCCGATGGGCTTTTGCGCAATCGACGGCGACCGAGCCATAATTGGGGACAAAATGGCGGCCGCCATAATGGCCGATGACGGGCCACTTCCCGTGACCGGCCCAGATCCCGTAAAGTCTCGCGCTGATTGCCAACAATCGGAAGTCATCAAACATGGCGACCGGAGCGGGCTCGAAGCGAGAGAAATCGTTAAGGTTCCTTGGCCGAGCAATACCTCCAGCGAGCAATCATATCTAATATGGAGTCGTGTACAACTGCGGAATGGAGCCCTGGGGAGTCGGAATCTCGAGGAGGGCGTTTCATGGGGAGGAGGGATGGTGGGGGGTGGCGTCCGAGTTCCGGATGCGGAAAAACGTGGCCTCGTTTTCGCTGATGACGCGGTCGTTCGTTTAATGGAGAAATGTTGTCCAAGAAGATTGCACCGAACGACATGACAACTGGGGGAGCTAGGGGCGGGAGGGGTTTGGGTGGATGAATTGGGTGGCGGGCTAGTGATATTCGGGCAATATTATAATCCAGTTAACACCCTAAAGCTCGGTCGACGAGGGGGTAGAGTATCTCAAGTCCCCTCATAAACGGTCCTAGGTGTGTTTACATCGAGTTGTCGGTGTTTACTGATAACTTGTCAAAAAAGATTCATCGCTTTTAATTAATTAATTCCTTTACTTGTCTTTTGCACCCTAGATCGACACCCACCCACCCCCACCCCAAAAGGGAAATACGACACGATAGAGTACAGAAAATAGGACGAACTGAACATAGTAAAATAGGATTAGCAGACCTCAGGTCTGTGAAGTGCGGTGGGGGTGGCTTGTGAACGGACCCCTCCCTCTAATATACCCACCCCTACTCGGCTCTTTCCTCAAGCTGTCTCATAAACGCGTTTCATTTACCAAGTCAGTAGTGTGAGGCGTCGCTAGGGTAAACAAAACATCTCGGGTACGCTTTACCAACCGAACGACACCCCCTCCCTACTTACGATTCTTTCAGTCATTCAAATTCGTCCCGATCGCCTAAACGGGAAGTGGATACTCTGCGCGGCTTGACGTCATGACGGTTAAGCGGTTGGCCCATCTTTGTTCGGCTACCGAGACCCGGATCACGCGACGACAAACGACGCCGCTTCGTGTAGTCACCCATTTATCGCCCACTCGCACTTCGCGTCCCGCTCAATGTTATCAGGTTTCGGCAGGCCGTGTTACGTCACAGGAACCGGAAGTTCGAACTCCGACGTTATTAATAAAATCCCACCGGTCAGGCGATCTACCTGCCGACGTCCCCCCCCCCTCCCCCAATCCCCGAGATATCGGTCCAATTAACTCGAGTTCGTCGATTTCGTTGTTGCCCGTCGCAGATCGGTTCCGAACTCGGCGCCCGCGAACTAATTCAGCACCACATCTGACCTAAATCAGCCTATTGCTAGCCGGTTGGTTAGCTAGTTTACTGTCTGAGAGTGGGGTCTCGTTAAGGCTGGCCTTAGACTGGCCTTAGACTAACTTAAGACCATCGACTACCAGACAGCAGACTTACTGTCAGTAATGGCGTGTCTCGGTAAGGCTTTAGTGAAAATGAAGTGGAAGATTGGACCGTTGATCTGGTTTGTGGGGCTATTTGGCGGCGACGGGGTGGGAAGGGGGGGTGGACGCTATCCGTGGGTCCGTTTGTGGGGATGGTTGTGGAGCTGTTCGTTGGAATATTTGTGGGTTTGTGTCGTGGTTAGTATTTCTTTGTGGAGAGATGTTGGTAGGGATGTTGTTTATATGTCTGTTGGGATGTTTTTTCCGGATGTTTTGTGCCGTTGATCCTGTGGTGTATTTGCGACGATTCTTGGTCGAGATATTTATTTGAGAAAACTCTTCAGTTGGTGATATTTTGGTGATATGTTTTTTTACGGTAGCTATATATCAATATAAATGTCTGTGGGAGTGGCTTATGGAGATGTTTTGGGGGATGTTTTGATTTTTGTATATGTGGGGATTCTATGGGCATAATTAATAAGGAGGCTTTTTGGTGGGGATGTACAGCTGCGGGGTATGTCTACAATTACTGGTATTAGTTTGATGACAGGTTTGACGTCGATATATTAGCGGGTTAATAATGGGATAACGTGGGATACAATTGGATATACTTGGATTTAATGGAACGTATTTGGATATAATGGGATAGGGTGGTGTGTATTAATGTATATAGATTTCATGTTGCGCATGTGCTGAACTACTGTCAATTATATGGCTTTATCTGTGAGTGTGCTCTCTCTCTCTCTCTCTCTATCTATCTATCTATCTATCTATCTATCTATCTATCTCTTGTGTGTGTATGTGTATTTGTCTGTATGTGTTTCCATGCATGCGTGCATGTGTTCGTGTGTATGTGTGCGTGTGCATATATGTGTGTGCATATATGTGTGTGAGCGTGCGTGTGTATGTATATGCATGGCGCGTATATATATATATATATATATATATATATATATATATATATATATATATATATATATAAAAAATTTTATAGGAGAGCGTGTGTGTGCGCGCGCGTGTGTGTGTGTGTGTGTGCTTGTGTGTGTGTGCGTGTGCGTACGTGTCTGTGTTTGCTGTGAATGCGCTCTTGCGTGAGGGTGTACGTGGGTGCTTCCGCGTTTATACATACAGTTAATTTTACACTAAAACTGGAAAGAAAACAAAACAATTTCTTGTAATTCTAAACTTTATCTCCTAATTATGATCCAGCACATTTGATCGAACGTCAACAGTTCGATAATTGATCAATCGATTACAGTTCATGTATTAGGCGTTCAAAATATTATCGTAATTTTTCCAGGACGAAAAAAATCAGATTATGACGACGAACGTGTGGTTAACTCAGGTAAGTCGGCTTTGTTTATCTGTTTGTTTGTCAACAATGTTTACCTTTTTTGTTTATTGTTGATAATTGCCGGTTTGTTTATTTGTTTGATGTGTATTTTCTCTAATAATAACAACACGATAATTAACTACCGGTTATCGACGCGTAGCTAATATAAATGGTAATCGGTCGCCATGGCAGCGGAAAGTTTCTCCAGATTGGGTGATTGGGAATCGGGGTGCTAATTGGGTGGTGTGAAGCGACGGCATCACTCCGTGATTGGGTGTAATTGTGACCGGTTCGCTTTTATGACGACTCGGTGTCTACGACAGCGATTGGGTTGGTGTGACTGTTATCGGGTAACTGTGACCGCCGCTGGGTGGCTATGGCCGTGACTGGGTGGCAGCGACTGCGATTGGGTGGCGGCATCTGCGATTGGGTGATTTTGTGCTTGTTAATACGCATGCCAGGGTAGCACGTGATGTTACACGTAATTCACTTAATGAACCACGACAGTCAACAGTCAACTGTCGTTGGTTACCTGTTACAGTCACGTGGTCCCGGTATTAGGACGCCACCATATTGTAATTAGTGCTGCAGAAGCTAATTACGTAGAACACAAGACAATTACGAAGAGCACAAGATAATGACGTACCAGAGATTATAATTAACTGGAATTTGTCTCCTGACAGCTTATTAACAATCTGACGTTTGATGACGTAGTTAGGAAATTTAGAATGACGTCTATCTGTCTGTCCATCTGTCTGTTCATCCATCAAATCCCTTTCTGTTTTGACCAGCGAACAGACGTGAAATCCTCCAATAAGCATATCCAAAGTCCCGATAGTAACCTTGCTCTGACACAATAATGCCACCAAAACCCCACACAGACAGACAGACAGACAGACAGACAAACAGACAGACAGACAGACAAACAGACAGACAGACAGACAGACAGACAGACAGACAGACAGACAGACAGACAGGCAGGCAGGCAGGCAGGCAGACAGACATCCGTCGAAATCGTACATTATTGTCCCGCAATATGTCTACCTACATCTACCCATAATCCTCCAGCCGCCCCCAACTTCCGCAACCCACCACGTGACCACAGCCGCGACCAATCGGAAACTAGAGGAGGTAAAATGGCGCCGATT
>JAODUP010000374.1:360000-627500 GCA_025642065.1 Paralvinella palmiformis
CCGCCATTTTAACCTTAAACGTCAATGTTCCGGATCTGTCATAATCATGCCAAAAGCTAACTCCTGCGTACCATATTGTCATGCCACTAGTAAGCGATATAAACATTTAAGTTGGCATGTGTTGGCCGTGGGATAAAACACTGAGAAAGCGTTGGGTAGTTTTAATTCGAAATGACAATCTGCGAGTCCAATTTTTATAATTACAGTGTCAGTGTAAGGATTGACTGAAACAGTGAAAGGCACAAATAAAGTGTAATTTACCAATATTATTATCCATAAGATCATAGATAATAATATTGGTAAATAAAGCATAATTTACCATATTATTATATCTATAAATAATAAATTAAATTTACCAATATACTGGACTCTATTCTTCTTCTTTTCATTAAATATAATTTTAGTGTGATTTACTATGAACACCACATTTTAACAGTCTTTGTTGTGTGCAGTGAATATTATTGTACTATGGTTTACAATGTTGAATACCACACTTTACTATCATTTTATAAAGTAGCAATGACGGACGATTAGCATATAGTTATAATCTGATTTTGTAATACAATTTTCCAACAGTGCCGGCTTTTTCGGTGTCGAAGCAAAGTTAAACGGTACACAGAAGTTAGTTTTTGGCATGATTATAACAGATCCGGAACATTGACGTTTAAGGTTAAAATGGCGGGAATATTCCGGTATTATCGCTCAGTGGATCCCCTATAAATCACACAATGCAAAGTACGGCTGGTTTGTTTTGGTTTGTGACGTCATCATGATTCAGGCTTATTGTATATCTGCTGTTGGTGTGTGTGTGTGTGTGTGTGTGTGTGTGTGTGTGTGTGGTGCGCGCGCGTGCGCGCGTCTCTATGTGGTATGTGCGGGTATGTGTGTGGGTATTATTTCTGTATGTGTGTGCTTCGTATTTTTGTTTTGTTTTTATATTTCTTCTATGTTTTTTGTGTGTGTTTTTTTGTAATTATTTTTTTTCTATATATACAGTTTCACTAATTGCTTCACTACCCCTCTTTTAAGGAGAAATATGGCTCTTTTTTCCAGCAAAGCACTAACAACTTGTTGAAAGCCCTATCATTTTTATATGATCATCTCCCGTTTTACTTGCTGCACGTCACGTTCAAGATCACGTGCTTCAAGGTCTCGCGAGACCTCAATAATTTCTGCCTGAATTCAGTCTCCATAAGTCCTATTCATGATTTATGATTTTCCGTGTCAGTGGCTTTTCGCCAACTGCTAAAACGTACATATATAAAATCGTTCTAACAAACGGTATTATTATTATTATTACTATTACTATTTTCTTAATTCATATTTAAAGTTTATCTTTAGAAAAAAATATATTAATTTTGTAGTTTTTATAAAGAAACAGCTGATGTTTGATGGCGGCCATTTTTGCTCGCGAGGCTAACAACCTAAAGTTACGTTTGCGAGAATTTGCTCAGACTCTTGGTTAATTATATTCTGGGCGTATTCGGCTGGGAGTCCAATTTACAATCAACTTTAGTACGATAGACAGACAGACATAGATACATGCAGACAGACAGACATACATGTATATAGCCAAACAGACATGGATACAACCAGACAGACATGGATACAGACGGACAGAGATACGGACAGACATACAGACAGACGCTGAGCTACGCACCACTCATTAATTCGGGGTGCAATCAAGATAAACGGAACAACTAAAAATTATACAAAACGTTTGCTATGCGCCATACTATAACGTAGTTCGTTAGCGTCTCGCCAACAAAAATGGCCGCCAGACATGCGCGTCGTTTGTATTTGAAGATCGGTTAGCACTAAGTAAGTTAGTTAAAGTTAAGGACGACTCCATCATATACCAATACCATCCCCCCCTCCCCCCCGTACATCATTTCGGTCTACGTTAAATTCATCACTTTTCTAGAGTAAATTTCAGTTCAGGGGAAGTCATTACGCTCGAATTTACGTTACTCAGCTCACATCACCTACGTCACAATAAAAAGACGTGAAATAAATAAATTAACATTAAAAGACAAAACCAGCTAAAAAACTATATATAATACAACAAAAACATATTAAAATGTATTTTTTAATTATTTACCTAAACAGGATATTTATGTAAACAGAATACGTCACGGCTTTTGGAGTCAATTAATGACGTAAGGGTGGTGTGTAATATATTATATATATATATATATATATATATATATATATATATATATATATATATATATATATATATATACTGAATATATAAAAACTTCTATAAATCGACGGAGATCTATCAGACTGTTGTTACCCATACAATCTGGAAATGGCTCTGAAATCAAATATCATAAGGCTTCTTCTGGTTTCTACGGATAAATGTAAACACGCCAGGTAGTTGGCGGATTCGAACTCTGGTCTTTTATTATTCCACTTCGCCGATGTATTAGAAAGAGCCGAGTCTTGAAGCATTAGACATATAATATTTATAATAACTGATATAATAATACAGGTAAAAATTACCTAATGACTACATCATTATGGGATACAGTAACGCATGTGATAACATACACTAACATAATGTGATAACATAAAATAACACATGTGATAACATAAAATAACACACGTGATAACATAAAATAACACATGTGATAACATAAAATAACACATGTGATAACATAAAATAACACATGTGATAACATACAATAACACATGTGATAACATAAAATAACACATGTGATAACATACAATAACCACGTACACATCCAGCAATACATCAATATCACGAGGACAACTAAGACAATAACACACACAAACACACAAACAAACACACACACAAACACACACACAAACACACACACAAACACACACACAAACATATAGAGTAATAGCACACACAACAACAAAGCCACACAAAAATAAAACAAACTAACACCAACCTATAACACAAACTATAACACCAAATAGTAAAAACAAAAAACACGCTCAATAACACAATAACGCATTAACACATTTATGCCGAAGCCTAATTTCTCCATACATCTCCATAAAGACCCGATTACGGCAATACACAATCTTATATCACAATTATGCCAATGTCACATACAATTTGATCAAATCACTTTATAAACAATTGGTATCTCTTGGTATTAACAGCAAGACAACATTACGTCCAGTTCCATGGTATCGTCAATATCATACCAATATGTACTACTCAATATTACTATAGTATACCACCATTAGGTACCAATCTGGTTTTTCAGCAAACCCAAAATGGCCGTCACTTGGTACGATCAGTAAACTACCATTACGTTTCAATCGGTATTACCAGCGTACTACATACTATTCGGTATCATCGGCGTACTAAAACTAGGTATTGTTCCATATTATCGGCGTACTAAACTTACGTACCATTCGGTATAGTCGGCATACTAAAATTATGGAACCATTCGGTATTATCAACGCACTAAAATTATGGAACCATTCGGTATTATCAGAGTACTAAAATTATGGAACCATTCGGTATTATCAGAGTAAAATTATGGAACCATTCGGTATTATCAGAGTACTAAGATTATGGAACCATTCGGTATTATCAGAGTACTAAGATTATGGAACCATTCGGTATTATCAGAGTACTAAGATTATGGAACCATTCGGTATTATCAGAGTACTAAAATTATGGAACCATTCGGTATTATCAGAGTACTAAAATTATGGAACCATTCGGTATTATCAGAGTACTAAAATTATGGAACCATTCGGTATTATCAGAGTACTAAAATTATGGAACCATTCAGTATTATCAGCATACCAACAATACCGAGTTATATAGAACGTTGGCACGACTACAGCTGAAGGAGACTTCATTATAATAAAGTACGTGTTCAATTAGCTATCTATCTGTCTCTAGACTAATTAACTCTATATCTCCCTCACTCTCTATATGTCTATCTAGATGGCTGTCCTTCTAGTTCTACATACCTGTCACTATCTTCGAATCCCTACCTCATACCTGTCTATACCTGGCTCTACCCGTTCTAATATTAGTTATTACAGTGTTGTTACCTGTCTGTTTTGTTCAATTGTCGTCTGTTATATGTCTAAAATTGGTTTGTACACGTGTCTGATTATTTATACACCTACCTACCTACCGACCCCCATATATATATAATATATATATATATATATATATATATGTGTGTGTGTGTGTTTGCGCGCGTGTATGTGTGTGCGTATATGTCTAACTATAAACTAAGACATTTGATCACAAAATATTTAATGTTCTTACTTATAAGATGTGGCATATATTTTCTGCTGATATCGGTGTCATACTCGTTCGGTTTATTTCCACGTTTTACCTGTCATCTTTTATCTAATTTTTCTGAATGTGGACGGTTATAAATGTTGTATTTATTGGTTAATTATTATTATTATTATTATTTATTAACAGTAAATCAAAGAAATAGAACATGCTCAACTATGATAAAACTAATTAAAATATAATCGGCAGACAGACAGACAGACAGACGGACAGATTTACATACGTAAATATCGCATCTTCTGGTGTACAAATGTTTAGTGTTATTACTCCAATATTGTTCAATTATTTGCAATTTTATATCTGGTATTCACGCACATTTCCCCGGATAAAGACAGCCCACGGAGAAATTAATACGTGTGACGTGTTAAATAAGTACAGAGGGGAAAAAACCTTACCGTCAAAAACGACACAGATAGCAAACGAATAAAATGGTGGCACAAGATTACTAACAGTATATTAATAAAGTTTGTCGAACAACGAAATAAAGACGAAAGGTAAAGGTTATTCGTTATTTCCCAAGGAAAATGAGCAAAACTTCAGTTAATATCAGAACAGCAGCAACATCGATATGTTTTCCCCTGTTATATATATATATATATATATATATATATATATATATATATATATATATATATATATATATATATATATATATATATATCGTGATATTTAACGTTTGGTCCATTGTAAAATTGTATATCATCAACATATATTATTACTGTTACTATGGCGGGAAACTGGTGCCAGATGATGTGAAGCAGACGATATCTGCAAATGTCACAGTGTGTTCCATAGTCAGTGTTAATGTGTATGTCACATTCAGAGTCGTGATATTGCTGACATAGCCAATGTCATAATTCATGTCGCACAAATAAAATCGCACACTATGTCACCTTATGAGACCTTATGTCACACATGATATTGTAGTATTCTACACCAAAGAGGCAATGTCACAGCTTATAGAACACAACTAATATGACACAACCAATGTCACCATCTATATCGCACAACCAATACCACATAATCAATGTCACAATTTTAATCGCATAACTACAATTAATATCGTACAACCAATGTCACAGCCTATATCGCATAATTAAATATCACACAACCAATGTCATAGTATATATCACATAACTAATATCGCACAACCAACGTCACCGTCCACATCACACAATTAATATCATACAACCAACGTCACATTCTATATCACATAACTAATATCACACAACCAATATCATAGTACCTATATCACATAACTAATATCACTCAACTAATGTCACCGTCTATATTACACAACTAATATCACACAACCAATGTCACAGTCTGTGTTCGTGAAACACAACGGCTGCTACGATGTGACAGATAAAGCCCGGCAGCGACATGTGACAGATAACGGTCAGCTGTAACACGTGACAGATAACGTCCAGCTATGACATCCGACAGATATGGAACCTGTTACACCGGCCGAGAATCGTTCCGGGGATAATTGAAGGTTATCTGTGTTCTTTCCGACACCAGATCGTCTGCTTGATGTCCAGAATCGAACGCACACCCCCCCCCCCTCAGTACGCCATCATTTATAATTCTCATGTCAATTGCTGGCCAAATCGAGGCAATGTGTTTATCATCTGAAAACAGACATCATTCCTTGTTCGTTCTGGTAGCAATACAAACAAATATAAAGTTTTTGTTCAAAGACGGTTAATTTGAATTTGTTTTGTAATTATTTCATACAAAGACGGTTAAATCTAATAACATTTCTTTTGTAAATCAAGCTATTACAATCAGATGACCCGCTGCTTAGTTTGTAGTCTGATTGCCTTATTTTATGGCGTAAAGACGAATGCGAGCTTAATAATTCGAGTAAGACGGTTTTAATTGCAATTAAATCGCATAAATCGTTGGGGGGAGAGAGTAGGCTAACCTACTGCTCCTTAAATCCTTAAATCATTTCAACAATTAATGTCTGCTTTATCTTATCGGGCAAACATAAATACGACCCGGATCAGTTCCAATAATTCAATTTTAATTGCGAGTACGACTATGCGACTGGATGAAGAAACAGGCATATTTGCCTCCGCTTAATTCGAATACTTCCCTAAAAATTACCGCTGTAATTGAAATGCCTGGTTTAACATGTTAATAACATGTTTGACATGTTATTAACTGAACCGTATTTCGATGGCGTCGTGAATAAACAAGATGAAATAAAACGAATCCGTTGGAATCTCGAATTCATTTACGAGTCAGTTGGGGAGTTTTGGATGAAAACATTCCGTGACATTTATGGAGGTCCATAATCGGGTGATTATGGTCACACTGGTGTGAGATGATTCGATTAAGGAGATATTCCCATTACAAATTTACTCTCATGAATTTCATTATTACCGATTAAATTTTACCCTCGCATTGCCACTGTGAACTCTGCCAGCCAGTCAGTCACTTGAGACTTAAGACACTTTTGACCACGGAGAGAGAGAGATAGATAGATAGATAGATAGATAGATAGATAGAGAGAGAGAGAGAGAGAGAGAGAGAGAGAGAGAGAGAGAGAGATCTCCATGGCCAAGTTGGCATGCGGTTGGCCATAAACCTCTGACATGGGTTCAAACCCCGGTCGGTCGGTGTGAAGGGTGTTTCATCTTTCGCTTCGCCTGATTACGTTTGAACGTCCGTCGTTCGACCCGATTAGCCTACGATATGCTCATAAGTGGCCATAAGACATGGAAATTTAACATTTACAAACAAATATAAGGAGATAAAATCGCATCAGATTGATCTCACGGTTGTATTGTTGCTGGCTGTATTTGTATTTTAGTAAACCATTTTTAGCAAATTTGAACGGCCGTTGGATTAGGTGATTTCTTCCCAAGCCACTTTGATAATAATCCTATGATTTCGTCAGTGGAAGCAATGAAAATTCTGCTTTAAAAACCTAGGTGTGAATACTAGATGGAAATTTGTAAATAACGTTGTGTGTTAGATCTCGCTTATCTTGGGCATCGACTGTATGTAAGTTGTGACGTAATATACTTTTCAAAAGCATTCAATAAATAATAACGTTAAAGTTATTCCAATGAACACACCCTAATATTAGCTAAATTAGCGGGGTTTTGGGTCAACGGAGAAAGCCAGAAACGTTATCCCCCCAAAATATGATCACACCTCACCAATACTCCAAAAACGTGCTTTACGTCAACGTGTACGTTTCAGATTTTTACAAATTACCTTTTCAGTGATGGATCATCACCCGGATCTCTCCACGATTTAACGTCGATTTGGAAGTGATCCGGAAAACTGACGGCATCCAATCAAATATTATTGCCTGTGTATCTCGACTCAAGTCGTATGGAGGTTCTACGTCTAGCGTAGGGGCCCTCAATTTGTGGAACAGGTTGTCGACGGAGATTAGACATAACGCGTCTTAAATCTTTTCTTAAAACTCCTCAAATCCAGTCTGTCTTAAAAAGACGGAATGTAAATATTGTCCATCTATCACCTTATCTAATTTTACGTACCTCAAATTGTGTGTGTGTGTATATTATATATATATATATATATATATATATATATGTGTGTGTGTGTGTATACGTATATATATATATATATATATGTGTGTGTGTGTGTGTGTGTATACGTATATATATATATATATATATGTGTGTGTTTGTGTGTGTGTGCGTGTGTGTGTGTTTGTGTGTGTTCGCGCGCTTGTGTGGTATTTGTGTGTTTATATATATATATATATATATATATATATTATAAGGGGGTCACTCTACTAAATATATTATCATACGTAGTCGTAGTAGTATAAGTAGCAGTATTATTATTATTATTAGTAGTAGTAGTAGTATTCCTAAGACAGGTTGTTCAGCGCTGGGAACCATATGCACATAACACCTTCCGACCTGGCTTATAGGACGGTACGATTCAATGACCATCTCAACGTCCTGGGAGGCGTATCGTCTTTGGCTTTAATCCGTTCAATTTTCCATCACCGCCAAACAACAGCTGCACATTGATCGTTGTCCGTCAATCCGTGAGCACGTGTGAAAACCTCGCAACGTTTTGAGGGGATTTGAACCAGTGTCTTGCCGTTTTCTAGTATGATATGCTTTTACTGGGCCACTCGTCCGTCTAGGGTTGGTATAATGTGAGTGAATCAGTCAGTCAGTGAGTGTTTATTTAACCTCGGCGTCGGTCACACCTGCGACACGTGTACGAGGGACGAACCTCTCTTAAGTAAAACAATACATGAAACTAGCTCACTGAGATTCGAACCCCGATTTACACGTTTATAGTGCAGCGCACGCTACTAGATGTTGTATTTTGTTGACAGAAACCAATACTAGACACTGACAGTAACTCATCACTGGTTTGATGATACTGATCAACACTAACAACGATATAATTGGGTCATAGTCTCGTTTTGAAAGGTGACACAAAAATATCTTTGAGGCAAAGTGTGTTATTAAACATTCACGTTTTACCGGTTGACTCAGCCACTGAGTCACCAAGTCTTTGGGTCACTCACTGACTGAGTGATTGTCTGAATGTTTGATTGACTCACTCATTTGAATTCTGACTGACTGACTGACTGACTGACTGACTGACTGACTGACTGACTAAATGAATGACTGATTATTTTTGAATGACTAATTGACTCACTCATTTAATCACTGGCTCAATCTAGCAATCAGTCGCTCACTCATTCACTCACTGACTCATTCATTCACTTATTCGCTGATTAAAGGATTTACTGACTTGACTGACTGACTGACTGACTGACTGACTGACTGACTGACTGACTAAACTAACTTACTGGCTGAATCGCTAACACATTCACTCACTCACTCAGTCACTCAGTCACCCACCTACCAATCAGCCATACTCTCTGCGTACACTTGGCCAACGAGTTCCAATGGGAGTTGGCGATAATAAGGTCAAGTGTGATGCACGCCAGATTCAATTACCTCGCCAGGAGGCGCTGCCTTCCGGTGGGTGGCCGCCGGAGAGAGAGAGGGAAAAAACCTTCGATTTGATCTGTTTTTTGTTGTTGTTGTTCGACCTGAAAAAAGATCGCAATCGATTTCCACTTCGACTTAAATGAATGAGGAGGAGGCGACAGCCACAACCGATCGGGATCCTCCATCGCGTGATGTCGATTTGATTGAGATGAGAGGCCGGCTAGCAAAGGCGACAAAACGGCCGTCTTTTGTTCGAGTTAACCGAACCCCGATGTGAGATTACTAGAGAGACGTCGGCCGGACAAGGTCCCGTACGGCTTCGGCTCTTTCGTCGTTTCTATTCCGGATAATTCGAACTTCGATTCATCGCGTTGTTGCCATTTGAAATGATTTCGTTTCTTCGGATGCTTCAGTGGGCATTCCGATGGCATCCGTTAACGCTGATGTCTTCCGTAAATAACATTTGTATTCGCATTATCCGGAAAAACTACAACGATAAAAACGACAACGACAAAACCAGATTATTCGAAGTAGCTCGTGAAGGATTGGCCTGTGCGTTGTATAATCCCGTGAATGACATTAAACATCGGGATATTATCTCAGCGTCCTTAGCTCCGGAGATTTATTTGTTCAAAAGAGATAGCGCCGTCTCATTCCGATTGATCTTTCACCCCAGCGTCTACGCCGCCATTGTCATACGTCCCTGAGATCTGGATGTCGATAGCGCGTTATTCTGGCATCGGCAAATAACATTGTTGATTAATTGCGGTAATAACGACACGCACAAACACACATAGCGACAGACAGGCAGACAGACATACACGCACGCACGCACGCACGCACGCACAGATGAAAGGGAAAAGTGTTATTTACAAATGTGATTAATCACCATATCAATAATAGCATATGTAAACCCGGCATTCTGCTGCTTGGGCACGCGTACTTAGTGCCAAGGGTCACGGGTTCGGATCAAGCCAAAGGGTGAACATTCCCTCGCCGATTAATCACCCCGGTTTACATCGTCGTAGACGACCAATGGCAAACAATGGGGCAGCGGTCTGGTTTCGGTGAATTAGAAATGTGATATTGAAGACTCCGTGAGAAGGTTAAACATTGTGAAAGTGATCAAATTCCGTAGGTATCCTGGCTCCATCAGTTCCTACTGCTGTGCGTCTGGCAGGAGTGGTGTGGGGGGGGGGGCGGTTAGATAATATCAGAACCGTGTCGTACAGGATCCTGACCGAAAATAAATGGTTCACATATTCGCACGTCGTTTGTGTTACGGGATCCCAAATTGAAATAAATTAAATCAGATCAGGTTTGGACTGCATGTCAACGTTCTCTAGGGACAGTACAGGCAGGTTTTAATATGTTGGCGACCACACCTGGACGACAATACAGTCAGGTGTTAATATGTGGACGACAACACGGGGACGACAGTACAGTCAGGTGTTAATATGTGGACGACAACACGGGGACGACAGTACAGCCAGGTGTTAATATGTTGACGACAACACCTGGACGACAATACAGTCAGGTGTTAATATGTGGACGACAACACGGGGACGACAGTACAGCCAGGTGTTAATATGTTGACGACAACACCTGGACGACAATACAGTCAGGTGTTAATATGTGGACGACAACACCTGGACGACAATACAGTCAGGTGTTAATATGTGGACGACAACACGGGGACGACAGTACAGCCAGGTGTTAATATGTTGACGACAACACCTGGACGACAATACAGTCAGGTGTTAATATGTGGACGACAACACGGGGACGACAGTACAGCCAGGTGTTAATATGTTGACGACAACACCTGGACGACAATACAGTCAGGTGTTAATATGTGGACGACAACACGGGGACGACAGTACAGCCAGGTGTTAATATGTTGACGACAACACCTGGACGAGAATACAGTCAGGTGTTAATATGTGGACGACAACACGGGGACGACAGTACAGCCAGGTGTTAATATGTTGACGACAACACCTGGACGACAGTACAGCCAGGTGTTACTGTGTTGACGTCCACACCTGGACGACGGTACGGCCAGGTGTTAATATGTTGACGACCACACCGGGACGACAGTATAGCCAGGTGTTGATATGTTGACATTAACAGTGTGATCAGAAATTAGAATTGGTGGTATATAGCCCCGGACACCATCAGCTGTGTCGTCGAACCGGTCAAGACGATCACAGACACGATTGTCTTAATGAAGAGCAACTAATTAGAATGTTTACCGTATCCTAGCAACAGGATTGAGATAACTAATACAGAACCACCCCCCCCCCATGACCATGAGTGAGAGGATTAATTTGTCATCAATGGCTGGAGACAGTTCACACAACCACACACACACACACACACACACACACAATATTCTGGGGAACTGTTCATCGGAATGTGGTCCATATCTCTACATGCTAAGACGACGCGATAATTACTATATACCTCTAGTTTGAGGAGATATTGCATCCCTATCTATGGTTATATGTCTATATAACGGGTCTACCTTAGCTCTGATCAGATAATTATATAGATGAGTCGGTTAGAGGAACATCTTCTTAAAGTGTTTTATCTCATTAAAACGAGTCAGCTTCCGTGATTGCTAAATTTTGTCATCATCATAAATTATAAACGTATGTCCGAAATATATATATATATATATATATATATATATATATTAACTATTAACTCATCATCGTTGTCTCCAATTTCATTTTCAACGTCGTCTTCGTGATCATCATCATCATCATCACCACCACCATGTAATCGTTTTCGCATAACAATCAAGTATTAGTGATTTCGCCCCCCCCCCCCCCACTCAAAAACCCCAACAGATAACAAACAAAAAACAAACAATATATTTTGTTTACTATCTATGATGTTGTTTATTTATTTCAGGAGTGGCTCGATTACAAACTGGCCTGGGATCCTACAGAGTACGGTCTTGTTGACATACTTTATGTCCCGTCCGAGGAAATATGGCTACCGGATATAGTATTATACAACAAGTAAGTTCAATAATTGCTAATTCTACTGGATAGCAATAGAAAGGTGGCTTGTTGTAGGTACACATATAGGTACACCATATATAGCTATCGTCTAACGTATTTGGTAGAGCAGCGGCCTTTTTTGTTGTACAACACCGACGTACAACATTGGTTAATGTACAACAAGAGTTGGCACATCGGTGGTTTGATATACAACATGGCCGTACTATGTTAAGAACGGTTACAATAATGGTTTGTTGTACAACAAGTTAGTGAAGTAATGGCTTTATATACTGCTACACTTATGTAAACCATTCGTTTCCGGTACAACAGGTAAAAGAGTATTGGCTTGTTGTACAACACAATGAACAATAATTGATTATTGCACAAACTCAACATATTATTACTACTACTGCTGCTGCTAATATTACTATTATTATTATTGTTATAAAAATAAATAATGAAGTATTATTATGTAGTGGATATATACGACTGACTACGTTAATTCAATTGATTTATATACAAACTTTACAAACTTGGTGTGTATGTGTGTGTGTGTGATTTGGAAGGGAGGGGTGGATTAGCCCAAACGCAAGTAGATTAATCAGTGCGTGTACTTAAGCGTGTCACTCACTGTATATGCATATAATTATATTTCTATATGCGTGTGTGTGTGTGAATGTTTGTCAATGTGTATGTATAATCCTATATCTATGTGGGTGTATCTTCATGCGCTGGCTATATATCACCATTTTCTGACGCTAACCGTCATATTATAAACCAACCAATCAGCGGGCAGTAACCCAATTATCGTAATACCCTCAAACACAAATCACGTGACTAGTCACTCTATCTAGGTTCTATTGTTCCGTATACAAAGTATAGTCTTTGATGAAGTTTTTTCTCTGTTCTATATCTACTCTATGGACATTCTTCTCCATCCCAAGTCTGTTCTATGTATATTTATTATTTTTTAAATGTCTGCCATGTTCTTCTACGTCATGTCTCTTCATATATCTATATAATTATTGTCTTTGTACTTGATAAACAAATAGTCTCAATCCATGTCTACTCTATAGAGAAATGTTGTCTTTCCATGTCTACGATATATAGAACATTTTCTATCTATGTTTATTCAAAATAGAAGTGTTATTTATCCATGTCTACTCTATACATAAATAGTCTTTATCCATATCTACTTTACATATAAGTATTCCTCATCCATATGTACTCTCTATAAAAGTATTCCTTATCCATGTGTACTCTATATAGAATAATTCCTTATCCATGTGAACTCTATGTAGTAGAATTCCTTATCCATGTGAAATCTATATATAAGTATTCCTCATCCATATGTACTCCTATATAGAAGTATTCTTTATCTATGTGTACTCTATGCAGAAGTATTTCCTCATCCATATGTACTCTATATAGAAGTATTCCTCAGCCATATGTACTCTATATAGAAGTATTCCTCATCCATATGTACTCTATATAGAAGTATTCCTCATCCATATGTACTCTATATAGAAGTATTCCTCATCCATATGTACTCTATATAGAAGTATTCCTCATCCATATGCACTCTATATAGAAGTATTCCTCATCCATATGTACTATATATAGAAGTATTCTCACCACTATCCTACTAACTGATATTGTTTCCTGACCAAAGTTCCAGATTCCGTGATCGGAATATCTTTTTTTTGTCGGTTTTTTCCACTTTTGTCCAGACAAGGTCTGTTATTGTAGATCACGTGATGTCTGTGTTATCTCACATAATCACCGTCCTTCTGTGTTACGGTTTGTTATCAGTAATGGTCACACACCTACACATACACACACCTACACACACACACACCCTCTCTCCCTCTCTCTCCCTCTCTCTCTCTCTCTCTCTCTCTATATATATATATATATATATATATATACACTATTCTCTATTCGTGTTTTCTATATTATAATCCACAGCGCTGACGGTAATTATGAAGTAACCCTTAAGACCAAAGCTACTCTCTCACCTGATGGTAAAGTTAAATGGGAACCTCCTGCTATCTATAAAAGTTCCTGTACCATGAACGTTAAGTTCTTTCCCTTTGACGAGCAAGAATGTGAAATGAAATTTGGTTCTTGGACATACGATGGCTATCAGGTAAGAATATGTGCGTGTGTGTGCGTGCGTGCATGCAGCATGCTTGCGTATGTGTGTGTGCGTATGTGTGTGTGTGTCTTTCTATGAAGTAAAAACACTTTTTCTTCATCCGTCCATTCATTAATTGATAGGCAAATCATTCAATCAATCACTTGATCAATTCGCATTTAATCCAACAATCCATCCAGTCATCAATTTATCCATCCATCCATCCAACATCCCTTGCATCCACCGATCCATGCAGCCATTCATGCCGTCACACACAGATAGATCCGCCAACCAATACAAGAGTACAATTAAGTAATCATAACTCCTTCCAATCCCTCCCTGTCCCTCTCTTTCCCTCTCTATTCCCCTCTTTACCTTTCTATCCCTCAGGTCGACCTTCAACATATCCTCCAGGTGCCCGGCACCAACGACACCGACACCATTGAACGTGGCGTAGACGTACACGACTTCTACAGGAGCGTAGAGTGGTACCTGATGGCTGTCCCGGCCAAGAAGAACCGGCGCTTCTACGCCTGCTGCGACGAGCCCTACCCGGATATAACGTTCAACATCACGATCCGGAGAAAGACGCTCTTCCACACGGTGAACCTGATCATCCCGTGCGTGGCCATCAGCTTCCTGACGGTGCTCGTCTTCTATCTGCCCTCGGATTCCGGAGAAAAGGTGGCGCTCTGCATCTCGATTCTACTATCTCTGACCGTCTTCTTCCTGCTGCTCGCCGAGATCATCCCGCCGACGTCCCTGGTCGTCCCGCTGATCGGTAAGTACCTGCTCTTCACCATGATCCTGGTCACCTTGTCCATCATCGTAACGGTCATCGTCTTGAACGTCCACTTCCGAGGACCGTCCACCCATACCATGTCCCCGTGGGTCCGGAAGGTCTTCCTCAACGTCCTGCCCCGGCTGCTCATCATGCGCCGGCCGACCATCGATCGGGATCTGACCCCGAAAGTCGTCGTCCGGACGTGCAACGGCGTCGAGATCCGGGACTCGTACACCGAGACGCACCTGCACCGGCGCGGCCGCCAGACGGCCGATAACTACGTCATAGCGTACATGACGGCGACGCCGACGCCGGAGTTCAACGTCGACGTCAGTCCGTCGGTGTTGGCCCAGTACTCGCCGGAAGTGATACGGGCGATAGAGGGCGTCAGGTTCATATCGGAACATCTGAAGCAGGAAGATGAGGCAGCTAATGTACGTAGACGATAAGTAATTAGCGTTTTGATATATCACCTAACGAAGATATATATAAATATATATTATGATAGAGATTGATTGTTGAAACATTAAAACTAAATTAACACTGACAGACAGACAGACAGACAGACAGACAGACACAGACAGACAGATATACAGACAGACAGACAGAGATAGTGTATTGGAATTTGAACACAAATATCAACAAAAACTACATTTGACCACAATAACATCCTCAACTTATTTGGTGCTATTTCTCTTATGAATATTATTATTATTATTAAACTTACTGCTACTTCTACTACTACAACAGGTAAAAATTTGGAATAGTATGTTTCATGCTGATAAAATAAATAAATATTTTAACATGGGATAACCAACTTTTAAAAATCATAAAATATTAGTGATAACTTTATTTAAATAGTTTGGTCTTAAAATGATCATAGGATATTGACGCGATATTAATGAGAGATGTTGATTATTTGACATCATCCAAATTTATTTTGTTTTAAATTTATTTTCCTTTTTTTAATTTGGAGTACTAAATGTTCGCTGGGGGGAGGTGTTCTGGCTGGATCCTTGAAACAGCTGTTTTTATTACATCGATTATTTAATTTCACATTTCAGTTGATTCTCAAAATTCATTTTCCTATTCCAGATTCGGGAAGATTGGAAGTACGTGGCTCTGGTTCTGGATCGATTGTTTCTCTGGATTTTCACTACGGCCTGCGTCGTCGGTACAATCGGGATTGTGTTACAATCGAACACGATATACGACGACACCAAACCCGTAGTACCCTGATCCGGAGAATGAATGTTGTGACGCCATTCTGGAATACTGTTCTGCGGCCACGAAATGACTACAAAGACAGAAATGTCGATCGTCGGCCATTTTCTGCTTCCTTTGACCGATAGAAGTAAGACATTGAAAGGCGATTAAAACTGATACACATGTGAAGTCGATTAATTGGGTCACCAGTACGGAGCAGACGACCAAGGCCTCGAATGGTCAGAAAGATTATAAACTTTATCAAATAATATGTACCTAAGACTGAAAATATGTATTTATTTGTATTATTGTATTATTCAATCGCCACCGGCCAAATACTTTTCCTTGGCCAAGGCATTTCGTTATGACGTCATGGGGGTATTCCCCGTGACAGCCAATAAGCTCTCAGGAAATTCACAAGCAAACGGCGCCTCTGTTTAATCCTGGCTCCTTTGAACGGAATATCCCGATGACGTCACGTAGATTATTGACCTCGTTTTGCAACTTGGTGCTCAAATATCGTGTTACTGTTTAGCCAAATAATTGAAGGTTTGACGATAGCCACTCGTCACTAATTAGAACGCAAGAAAATTTAGAACTTTAGATGGAGGGCGTCTGTGTTTTTCAATATTTCCAAGTGCTGCTTAGAAAAGCCAACAATCCATGAGTATATCTTTATCTCGCCTATACAGTAGACCTGGATCAACCCAAAATACGGCTGCAAACGATCCTCTGTCTTTTTGTTCTTTAAAGATATATTTTTGACCGCTTTCTTTTCACTTGTTTGTTTTCTTCTGAAATGTTAACAATAAATGTTTATATTCAAATTGTTGTCTCGTGAAGTATCTAGAGTGTTCATGTATTTAGCTATGAATATTCACCGAACATATATTAATGTCCTTGGAGGACGCGTCAACGGAAATTGATAATTATCCTTGATGTAGTCAATAACCGATAGGTGCCAGAATTTTCATCCGCGTCAATATACATCATAATGGCTTATTCAAGGATTGAATGTTCGGATCCTCATGACACAAAATTATCATAACGTGCAAATCTACTCTATCAGCTGACTTATCAGATGATTGTTGTTTGACGGCCACTTTTGTGCAAATGGTAGGATAAATGGGCCGAGCGTCCTCCAAAGGTAATGAAGCGAAGTCAAACATGAAACACCCGTCGATATGCCCATACCCAGATGCGAACTCGGGTGGTAGTGATCGGTGATCCAACGCGCTACCAGTTTGACCACGGAGGCATCAGTTAATGGATTATTGCAGTAGACAAAATATTATCCTTTCAGTGCGTGATTAATTTAATTAAATTTAACTTTTTTCCGACCATTTATCTTTATTTATTTATTTTTTTAAATTTATCTTGGTGTAAAATATTTAATTTCTACACAGCTGCGAAGTATAGCTCTGGATAGCTATATATGGCATACAAGCTACATACAGTAAGTATCTCGGCGTCGAACACAGCTGTGACATATCACCAAGAGTCCACTGTAATGATTATGATGATGTTCTGATGTTTTATGACAACTTTCGTGCAAACAATGTATACTAAATGGTCCCAAGCGACCTCCGAAGGTAATGAAGCGAAGTGAAAGATGAAACACTCTCCTTGAGACGCCGACGCCGAGATTTGACCTCGGGTGGTAGAGATCTGTGACCAACCGCGCTATCAGTTAGGCCATTTAGGCGCCCACTGCTAACAAAATGACAAAATAAAGAATGAAACATTTCAAAGAGAGATGAAACGATTGGATTCGATGACGTGGAGTAGCGTCCAGAAACTATATATTATATATTATATCAGTATACTTGTACTGTATAATTATAATATAATGTACACAATGTATAAAATACACCAAAGTATAGACCGTGTATACACTGTACACAATATATAAACGCGCGCGCGCAAGCACACACGAACGCACACACAATCACCCACCCAACTAATAAGTGGATCAGTCTGCCTGGTATGGAGATCCGGGGGGGGGGTGGTGGTTAAACCACCTTTCTCTGTCACGTGATCCGTACGCTACTCGGGGAGCTGTGCTGTTGTAATGTTACACTCATCCAGCCAGATCATCTTCTTCTAGGTAACTGTGTCTCATCTCAAGTGATAGGACGATTGTACATCTAATGTCGTCTCACTTTACTTTATTCAACAGATTACTGATGAAGATCGGAAATAGAAATATAACTGAACTGTTCAAAGATGATTTCACGGATAAATAATATGTATCGTTTAAGTATCTTAATCAATGGCTGCTGTTGGTAAGGACGCTCTAACAAATATACATTGTTGTTGTTATGATCATTATTATTATTATTATTATTATAAATGGAGCTGCTCTTTCAGTAAGTTATATAATGGTAATTGTATCTTTCGAGCTAACTTCAGTCTGTTTTTTGTTTTGTTTTTTGTTGTATATATAATCACGGAGCGAGACATTTCATTGATTTGATCAACGTTGGAATTGAATACGTCACTCAGCTTTGAATAGTACATAAAAATAAATATTACAACATTTATAGTGAGACACCAAAAAATAACATTTCCCGTCATACTCTGATATTTTATATATAAACAAGTATACTGTGAGTGGAGTGGGAAGGAAAATTTCCAGCTTTGGGATTAATCCTTTAATAACTGAAGCAGTTGCGCATAAAGTGAGGGGGAAGCACGATGCTTGTGAAAGAGATCATGTATGGAATATATTTGCAATAAATATTCTGGGGAAAATTATTTAGATCTGAGCTTAGTGCATCTATCTTTGCTCTGGAAGAATTTCATTTGAAAATGTTCCAAATAGGCGAGATTTTAAGACCAATGATTTCTCACTAACCCTTACACACAACAATCGTGTAGGTGACTTGTATCAAATTTGTGATATCGATAATAAATATTGTACATTTTGGCTAAAGCCTCATGTGGCATAATGAAGTTATGGGTGCACGTTGTGAAAACATAATTCTATTTTTCTGTATATTTAGGTTTATGGGCATTCCTATACACCACGTGAAAATGGGGGGAAAGGTTTTCCGTGTAATTTTATTTTATTTATGTGATTTGTGTTCTTTTTATTAAAAGAATACTAGTTGTGCTAACTTTATTTGTATTCTTATGATTCTCGTGTGTTGAGTAGAGGTCTATGCACAACAGAAGCTGAACAAATCTCCTTGGTTTTGGTCCAAAATAATTATTAAATTTGCACAGACATATAATTACTTGAAATGTGTAAGTAAATGAAAAAAATGTGTCAGTAAATGAAAATATGTGTTTGTTTTTTATTGCTCTAATATGTTGAATTTCGCTCACAAGCAATGTTTCTCTTGTGACGTATATATCAAAATACCTTTCAAATACTTCTAGCAAATAAGATATTATGTCTTGCTATAACCTCTGGGACGAAACACATAGGAGGTTTCAGGGGTATTCGTGTTAGATCCAGCGTGAATCGCTGGGTTTGTTCTGTTTTGTTGTTCGGGGAGAATCCCCAGGCTGTCGCTTGTTCGGCACAGCTTCTATGTTGGAGTGCTTGAAAAACGTCCTCCCCCCACCACTCAGAGGGGAGCAGTACGGAAAGATGGAGCCGAACTACCCCGAGGGTGGTTACTGCCAGAGGTTTTTACGTCCTCAGGGGGTCTTTAACGTCCCCCTTTATTTTTTAAATAATTCTGTAGAGACGGCAGCGCCATTTAACGTGGTCAGCCACCCACGATGTTGTTAGTCGAGAAATTAATCCCTGGAAAAGTTTCGATCTCTTACGGGGTTCGAACCCTTGATTGATTAAAAATGGCACTTACACAAACCAGACTGTGAATTTATTTCTGATTGGCTGTGAAATGACCGATTAACATTACAAATTAAGTGAACAGAAAAATATTATCGCTCGCAACCATTGATATGAATATTGACGAGAAATATTTAGTGTATTCTTTATTACACAAATAGTATAGACAATATCACGGTGTATGTTAAATTAAACTGTCCATCTAGATATATAAGTTTATATAGATCTATAAGTACCACTTGTTTAGATTTAAAATAAATATGGTTGGAGGCGATAAGGTAAATACTTCGCTACTTACTGTAATTAGGGAAAAATAATCTGATTATAGTCATCTAAGTCCAATTATATTATTACCAATAACAAAATTAAATGTAAGCCCCCCCCCAATAACATCTTCATGGGTCCAGTACGTGTAACTGTAAGCTTATGTGCCTATCTTACATACTCATCTTGTCATTAATTGGTTGATATTGCTCAACAAAATTTCATTAGATTTTGTCTGAAACAAATATAGATCTAAATAGATCTCGGGCCTACTATTTGGCCGACATTGTTAACTTGAAACATCGAGATATCTCTTAGTGGTCACAGGTCATCATACTAATTCCAAACACGTGATCATTCAGTTTTGCTAAGACCCCTTATTTGCGGTAAGTTAGACTTGTGAATATGATTTCCTTGGGGTTATGTAAGTACAGGTGGGCGTCGCCTGGCGTCATGTGAAGTGGGGGCGTGTCTACTTCAAATTGTTATGGTTATTTTAAAAAGCCAGACCATATCTCATTTTCGCTACTTTTCTTTCGGGAAGCGAATGAAGTGCCTTTCTTTGTGTACACCTTTCCTGTTACTGCAGCCGAAAGTGGCGCAGAATGAACCACTGCCATTAGACGCCATGTAAACAAAGGTATCTTCTGTCCGTCAGATGCCGACTCCAGCCGCTAAGAACGCTGCTGTCCTTGCATTCAAAATGGCGCGCCATGTTAAAACGTCAAGTAACACGTCTTGTTACAAACAGACTTTGTATAAATCAAACAGAATGATGACGGGCGGGGGGGGGGCAATACTATTGTTGGCTTTCTCTGCCTTATGTCGTTTGTGGATCTCCGCGCAAGTACTCGTCACTCTCGAATGTGTGATGGGTCGATTAGATGGACCGTAAGTGGCGTAGTGAAACAGTGATTAGTCAATCTACCTTAAATAACAGAAATGTCGGCCAATCAGTGCAAAATTAACTTGAAATATTAACTGACATATTAACTGACATAGATAGTATCTATGTCAGTTATATATAAACATTTTCAAGTACAGCATCCATTAGATACTGTACTTGAACACTTCATCGATTAAATTAGTTTAATATATTTATCGTACTAAAACGGTGGCCTCCCATTTGAGGTTGTACCCGTGAAAGATTATTTCCTTTACGGAGCTTGAATTGGTTGGGGTAAACGTTAAACCAACCGGCGTTGACTTCGTCTCTGCTTGTACCCAAACACACGCACACGTACACACACATACACACACACACACACACAAATAACTGCTTTAACACAAAAGATGCTACTAGAAATACCTGGATACGAATTCTATCATCAAACAAAGTTTGAATTATCAATGCTTGATATATAGTACTGCCGAAATATTTCCACTTCGAGAAAATGCTACCCCTTCTCCCCTTATAACAACACCAGCTATATAGGTTAGTGATATAAATGAATAATATTAACAAGGTTATGTTACTGTTGGGTCATCTTAATCAGGTCAGTTCATCCCGTGATAATATAATTAACAATGAGAGAGAGATACTGCCCTCTATTGGAAGATGGTTACGTCGCTAAGCAACATGTCGGGATGCCGAGAGATCGATAACAAAGAAGGTGCCATAAAGCGAAAATGTCACCTTTCATTATCTCCTCAACAATACAGAACAGAGAGGCGGAAGGCTCCACCTACAGGTGCCAAGAAACGGGAAACTCCGAAACCAGCTAGCAGATGGTGGTCATTAATAATTAGACAATCGCGGGCGATTTCAATGCGCTCTACGCCTTTATGCCAGACGCTGGGCTAGGCTTCTCCTGGACCGGAAGACGTGTTATATACATCACGACTACAACATCCTCGACATCCGCATCGATCCGGCTGACCAGCTAATAAACAAAAACGCAAACAACGGAGCTAAAGAGAGAACTGTGGTGTTTTAGTTAATACCATATTGGTCCTGGATTAATCAAGGACTGTCCATAATGCCGTGTGGTCGGTACCTTTCCCCTGTACCCATCCCGGCCATGTATGCGTTGACATTGATTTGTTGTACTACGACGAGTGGCTTATCTAACAGTACACAAGGCTATTCGACATCGAATTACGGCGTTTTATCGGAGAACGCTAACGTAACCTTCCGTCCTTCTGCCGGCAGACTGGCCATTACCAGCTCCTTGGAGAGGTCAGAAACGCCAATAGAGACCACCGCGGACGAGGAGATTAAACGCACAACAGAGCTAGCAACAGCTGGATCCGGTGAGGTAAATACTCTTTCCCGATATGGAGCTATGACGCAAACTGCGAAAGACGAAACGGGAACGGAGGCTAATGGAATAGCGACCACTTCCGTGACAGAAGGCTACAACGGAAATATGGATCGTGCCACCACGAAACACTCGACTTCCGGAACGACTCATCCCAGTAAGGACGAGGTTACGAGCTCGTCAACGTTTTGGCGAAACACTGAAGACTCGTCGAGGATGGTTTGGGAAACCGAAACGCCTTTTGTCAAAGGACAAGAAATGTTTAGTACGGATAGCTCAACTGATGTAGAACCAGGATCAGAGATGGCGACCGGTACGGAACATCGTAGTTCTTTATTGACCCTCGTGGTTACTGACTCGATTCAATGGAAGATAACACAGCATTCGTCAGCATCACCTACGTCCAAGGAACACAGAGAAACGTCGATTTTGGCAACAGATGGTAGAGAAACGTCAACTTTGTCGAACACCCTGAATTTAAAGACAACAAACGAATTATACAATAGGCCACAATCCGATCTCGGTTACACGACAAAGTCATCGATATCCGAATTTCTGGAGAGTGGATCGTCCGAGGTGAAATCAGTGGACGTCGAGACAACACATCTGGAAACGGTGTCAACCGCAATCCTTCAAAACGCGGACGTATCAGCACGGGGCGAAACATCGATCCGGAAGCTAGCCTATAAGGAAGATCCTCCAGTTGAAGAGTCGGCTACCGAGCAAGACCAAGACGAGTCACCTGATAATAGTACGATGACGTCATTGTTGACGAGCCAATACGAACATTACAAAGTGACAGTGTCCATGCAATATTCAGCTACCAATTCTAAGAACGACCACACTTCCGATATGTCGTTGTTGAAGCGGACAACCGGGATTCTATATTATCGTTCTCGTGCCCCAAAAAGAGACAACGAAGATGTCACGGACGAGGCCTTCGTCGCTGAAGGTAATCAGACGACGGTAACGTCCCACCGACAGATTATTCTACCGAAGCTGGACGTAACGACACCACCTTCACTGTACCCGAAGATGGGGGGATGGCTTCAAGGATATCGCTTACAACCGATCCAGGAGAGAACGAGGACGGTCAAGAGTTCACAGGTCAGTTTATTGTCGGTATAATTAATAGACGAATTTGGTTATTTTACGGCCACTTACGTACACGTGGTAAGCTAAATGAGCAGAATGATCTTTAAAGGAAACGAGGCGAAGACTGAGATGAAACATCCTCCATAAATTGCTAGTTGGAGATTCGAACCTAGGTGTTTGAGATATGTTTGTTTTGGAGACGCCCTTGTCGTGTAAATATTGTTTTCTAGCATCACGATCGTGGCATCTCAATATCCATATCAGAGTTTCTCGGCATTCAAACAAAACAACATTAACTCGTCACCCAGGGCAGCACCTTTTCGTTTTCCCCTCTCCTCATTTCCCCACACAGACAAAACACTTTAACATATAATATGCTACCGCACAACAAAAAACAGAGCCCACGCCTTTGTTATATGTAACACAAACACACACACGTACACGTACATACACACATACACAGAGAGACAAATGCGGGATTTCTAATATTCCATATCTTCTGTTTCAGAGTTCGAACAGGCTCACGGAGTCCTCTTCGCTTTGCCGGGATTGTCTCTGGATCAGTTTAGGTCCTTGGAGCGAGCGATCCAGATGATATTAGTTCGAACAGTTAACGGATTCTGTAACGTACGACGTCATCACAACCTGTGCTGCCCCCAACCGAAAATCAGGTTTGTCATCGTTTACATTTCGTACTGTACAGTTGGTATGTTTTATGACTAAAATAGCGTTTTATAGTTGAATTATTTCACAAAGTACCCCCCTCCGATTCCTTAACTGCTACTCTTAATATAAATTATCATTATTTATTTCCCCTTTCTGCCTTAAATAAACTTTCAAGAGACAAATACCTTGAAAAAGGCTTCTACAACCGAAACTAGTCGTGTTATTTGGACTGAGTGAAATCAAGAACTGTGTATAACAAGACGTGTTACTTGACCGTTTAACACGTCGCGCCATTTTGAATTCGAGGACCGCAACGATTCTAGCGGCTGGGGGCGCCATGTCATGGACAGCTGCCTTTGTTTACATGGCGTCTAATGGCAGTGGTTCATTCTGCGCCACTTTTGGCTGCAGTAACAGGAAAGGTGTACACAAAGAAAGACCTTTTCTGTTGTTTCCCGAAAGAAAAAGAAAGGTAGTATAAAATGGGATATGATCTGAATATATAATTCAAATAATTGTAGGCTGTGAAGTGACCGGGCTGTGAAATGACTTCTTTATTTACAGTTTCACAGCTTTGTTTTTCGATATTACGTGCATGTATGCACAATTAAAGTGTTAATAGTAAGATTGTGTGCTCATGTAACGTATAGTACTAGTATTGGCAATGCATTTCAACCACGCGGCACAGATGTACATAACCATGTGTACACACAGAGAGCTTTTGATTATTTCGCAATTGCCACTCTCCGAGAAGCGCACTCGTCCGCTAGGTGCGCTACTGGTTCAAAATCCAAAATGGCGCATCACGAGTGACACCTCTATATAAGCTCCCTTGTGAAATATATTTATTACACAGGCTGTGCCAAACAAGCGACAGCCTGGGGATACTCCCCGAACTACAAGCAATATTTATTACAAGTGAGCTCCGGTGGCCTAGCGGTTAAGCACTCGGCACTTGGTGCCAACTGGTCGCAGGTTCGAACCCCATAAGAGGTCGAAACATCGTGGGTGGCTGACCACGTTAAATGGCGCTGCCGTCTCCACTGAATTATTTAAAATAAAGGGGGACGTTAAAAAGCCCCTGAGGACGTAAAACACTCTTTATTTCGGCTCCATCTTTCCGTACTGCTCCCCTGTGAGTGGTGGGAGGAGGTTTCTCAACCACTCCAACATAGAGGCTGTGCCGAATAAGCGACAGTCTGGGGATTCTCCCCGAACAATAAAACAAGATCTTTTATTACTGCTATCGTAGGAGGTATTATAGTTATAACCACATTTTATTATTATAATATATATATATATATATATATATATATATATACTTTGTTTTCTATTTAGGTAATTATGTAAGATTTATAAACACCAAGAAAACCTGCACCCACGCTTTTATTATAAAACACACACTCACGCGCGCGCGCGCGCGCGCACTCACGCACACAGAGAGACTGAGAGAGAGAACATCTGCACGTTTTACTATTTCAGATACAGTCAAAAGACTTACTTACTCACTTACAGCCGACAGATTCGAACAATACCCCCCCCCTCCCCATATAATTAGTTGTCTTACCCATCTTTACACTAATTCTGACTGTTAATCTGATCCATTCGATGACCTATATATATGTATGACTTCCCTTTCAGAAGTCAGATCCGACATCAATCATATACCAACAGTAGTTATCTCTATTTGACCTATCAGTCAACTCATCTTCTACAAGACAACACGACACGAGTAGCCTATGTATGTAGTACACCAAAATATGATGGCCTTTGTTATGGTGGTCTACAGACTCGCCGTAAATCAGGTAAGTCTTAATACTGTAGGGATATACCGACTGATGGCGGGCTTTTGGTTGTAGCAAACTTCAATTCCAAATTTATTAATTCCAATTCCATTTTTTTAAATAATCAATTCCAATTCCGGAAGTGAATTGACATATATATATATATATATATATATATATATATATATATATCCTTTATGTGTTTTCCCAACTTTCACGATTTTTAATTCCATACCATGTATCTTGAGGTATAAGGCCAGGGGGCCCAACTAGTTCAATTGTCAGTAATAGGGTACTGGGCTTATACCCCAGAAAGACCCCAACTTGTTCCCGATGGTTGAACTGTCTGATCGAAAACAGAAGCACTCAGATATGACACGTGTATAAGACGATCCCCTTCTTGGACATGTTACGTACACGTAGCTTCGGTATTTGTTATAAACACAGTGTCTTGTGTAGTGAAATTTGTTTAGACAATGTCCGGTATATGGATGGGATTAGTCAATCTAGCACAATTACAGCTTAAACTTGCACGTTCAAACAACACGGAATCCACTCAATGTTACTCTGAAGTTACCAATTATCTGTTACCGGCAACTAGCTAGATCTATATCCAACGGTAATCCGGATGTTTGTTTGAGACGGACCTCTAACTAAAAGTGTGCACTGAAAGATCCAAAATAGGCTCTTCCATTCCTACTTCCTGTTTCTGTTTACGAGTAAAAAACTCATGTTATCTAGCTTTTTTATATTTTTTATAAATAAAACTTGTAAAGAAGGGTCTGGCCTTATACCCCAGAATAGGCCCACTTAACTCATCTACTCATCTAGGGGAGTGGGTTTATACAGCAGTATGGCCATATACCCCACGATATACGGTATTTATTAACCCAAACCTTTTTTTTCAAACGTTCTTTATACATGTACGCGAGCATGTAAAAAGTCAGTGGCTCGCAATTAGCTTCGAAATGAAGACCTCCCAGTTTCTAACTCACTGTTTTTCTTACTGGGCCACCGCAGCCCAGGAACGGCTACGAATTGGGGCTAATCGCCCGAAGAACATTTGACCGGCATATGTAGAGTCTATATAAATGTACTCTTCTCTATTGTTATAATATAGGTATATAAAAGAGGTCATTGTTTCTGCTTCCGTTCGTTAGCATCTCAGTATCATATATAACTGTCTACGCGTTCTGATTCGAATATAATGGGTGGAACACCTTAACATTATTATTATTATTATTATGACAGCGTAACATCCATCCCTCACTGAGAGGCAAATAAAATATTTTCCCGTTACATAATCACCCCTCACTCGCTTTAAGGCTATCTAGATCTGTATAAAAAGACAGTGATATCTGATGAATAGGTTAGGTCATTTTAGAAATTATAAATGTACTATTTTGTTCAATTATATTCACGAATTAATAGCTCATATATTTTGAGGTCCATACGTAAATGTTTATCAAAAGAGATGTTTTCGCATAATAATAATTTATATAGCGCCTTATTCAACTTGAATTGCTCTAAGATGTTTTACGTTTAAAACGCAATTAAAATATATTCTAAGCTGATATAACACATTTTATACATAAATACACTGATTTACATATTATTAATGGGCTAATTTAAATAAGCGGGTTTTAAGTACCTTACAAAATGTTTCTTTACTTGCTGCGAGTTTGAAATGATTTGGCAACTTATTCGTCTGGGAGCTGATGCTGGCGAGGATTTCTCTCTGTACATTGCTGTATGACTTCTTGGTACAGTCAAAAGTGAATAGGACTCAGATCTGAGCATTCCCGCTGGTATATATTTCTGGATCTGATCACTTAAGATACATTGGTGCTGTTCTTTGTGATCCGTACTTTGAATACGTGAAATAGGATCTTGTACAGTGATCTGAAACTTATAAGAAGCCGGTGTAGCTGGAACAAAACTGGTGTTATATGTTCCCTTTCGTGAGTGCATGTCACCAGCCGTGCAGCACGGGATCTGCACTCGCTGAAGGCGGTTTGTCAGAGAGAGAGTGAGAGAGATTGAGAGAGGGCGAGCGAGCGAGCGAGAGAGAGAGAGAGAGAGAGAGAGAGAGAGAGAGAGAGAAGTATTATATAACAATCCATTGCCATAGTCCAGTCGAGAAATAATAAGAGCATATGTAATTCACCTGCTATGCCATTCCTAGAATATTATCCAATATAAGCCCTATCAAACTCTTTTTCTGGGGAACCTTCATATCTATTGTCCATGCTTTATCTAGAACCCAAGCCCAGAGGGCTCCGTTCATCTGGTTTTCACTTGTTGTCTGTTCCCAGGGTTAAAACTCATACTGAGAATCTTTGGAATTCACTCCATGAATATGTTTCGTCATCAAATAGCATAGTTTATTTCCGTCACCATTTAAAAACTCACCTTTTCAGACTATCCTTCCTAAGTTTCCACTCCATCTGATCATATGTTGATGAACTTTGCATTGTACCTGGACTATGAATTTGCCCATCTTCTGTTACAGGAGCGGCACTGAGCTCGATTCTTTTCGAGGATATTGGCGCAATAACACTTTTGTTATTATTATTTCTGACAAGCATGGAATAATTTATATAACTGGATCCTACCTTAATGCGAAGATTCTCAGTTTTCTTCAGATGTTACTTGGATGATAAAACAATAAATTCGGTCTTACCCTTATTCAATTTCAGTAAGTTGCTGTTCCTCCAAATACTTATGTCTGCAATACAAGCTTCAATTGAAGATGAAATATCATCCCATTTATCTCATGACTTCAAAGTCATGTACACTTGTATATCATCGGCATAATAATGATATTTAATATTATGCTGTTTAATAATTCTACCAACTGGTTTGGTAGACATACAGTAATTCTTTGGTCATGTGTGTTTGTGTGTGCGCGTGCGTGCGTGTGTGCGCGTGTGTGTGTGTTGCTGTTTGGGATTAGGCACTGGCGCGGATAATCATGAATACAGTCTCAGGGTGATTCATCAGGGAACTGATCTCTTAGTGGCGACCTTTTCATAATGAGATAGGAATATCTTCAACAAAATCGCTGTCTTTCTGAGTATTTTCTCCTTCTCAGCCTTGTACCTGTGTAAGTTAGAAGTGTCATAACTATTATATCATTATGATGTTGAATGTAAATCAAATACCTACCTCATTTCGGTAGACCATCAGGTAGTATACACTCAACATATCAGTAAATGTTGACCCATCTGAAATACTATTTATACACAAATAAAACAGAGTTTGTCTTTAACGTACAGTCGACTGTCGATTATCTGGTTCTCAAATATCCGGTGTTTTGAGTAACCGGAGTGTGAAGATTCCCCCCCCCCCCGGTAATATTGACTATTAAGGATATCTACTCGTAACCTTACCTGCGACCTTATGAGGTGTCATCCCTTCCTCCTTGGTCTAACTGGTAGCGCGGTGGATCACAGATCACTACCACCCGAGTTCAAATCTTGCCGTGGGCATATTTGAAGGGTGTTTCATCTTTGACTTCGCTTCATTACCTTTGGAGGTCGCTCGGCCCATTTAGCCTACCTTATGCACAAAAGTTTCATCGAATATAGTCGGCCTGAAACGAAGAATGGGCTATCCTACAGTTCAGTTGGTAGCGCGCTGTGCTGCAAGTATCCACGTATAGGAACTCGAATCCCAATATTAGCTCTATACGTATATAATTCCGTGTGCACGTTACGTCTATGTTTTCTGGATGTTGTGTCTTCCAGGTTCCGGTCAGAGTAAACAAGATGAGGTGGTCGTATTATCGGCGTCACGTTTTGAGACGATTCTTAAATTAAGCTCATGGTAAGTTAGAGGTATATCTGGGATCATAGATAATAATTAATATTTATTAAATATAAAATATACCAAAACGTGCACAACCAAAGCTTTAAAATCATATATATATATATATATATATATATATATATATATATATATTAAACCAAAGCGAATATTGCTCTTGGGTTTGTTAATACTGCCAGAAATGGTGACAAACGATTCTGGGTACAGTTAAATATGATAATGCGAATTCCATAAAATAAGTTCTGTTCCTTACTAACTCGTACATTCTAAATGTGAACTTAAATAACCACTATAGTAAACCTCGTACAGTACGTTGTAAGAAACAATTGCTTTATTGTTTTTGTCAGATACATCAACACGTACTACGTCTAGTCATTTGTTATTGTGAAATATCTATATGAATACGTATACACAACATTCGCGTACACACACACACACACGCACGCACGCGCGCGCACATCATATACTGTTCTAATCTTAATGTATGTTATTTTCCTTGTAGCCGTGAGGGGATCATTTCGACAATAACAGAGATATATCCTTCTTTGAAGTTTTCCATAATGATCATCTCGGTGGCAGATTGTCTCACGAAGGTAAACAAAATAATAGAAATAGGAAGCGAGAATAAACAATCAACGAAAATGAACCCTACAATAAACAAACCAGCTGTAATAATAATAATAATAATAATTTCTAAGGACTTTTCCCTATATTTTATTACGTTTATCTAATTGTAAATAAATCAAACTTACAAAACACATCATCATTTGTAGATAATAGGAGATATGTCTTTATAAACAGAGAGAAAATGGTAACCTTCCCCAAAAGAGTGAGACCGCTTCTTGGATTATACTAATTGCCATAATTAGTACCATGATCGGTGTCGTCTGCCTGACAGTTCTGATTCTAACAATGATAAAAAGGTGAGTTGTCTAACAATTAACAGTCTGTAGACATCTATCTGTTAAAATGTGAGTTATATAACAATTAACAGTCTGTAGGCAACTGTCTGTTAAAAGGTGAGTTAGCTAACAATTAACAGTCTGGGCTACTTTCTGTAGGCAAATGTTAACCTTTGCCTAACACCGTCTGTTAAAAGGTGAGTTAGATAGCAATTAACAGTCTGTAGGCAACTGTCTGTTAAAAGTTGAGTTAGCTAACAATTAAAAGTCTGGGCTACTTTCTGTAGGCAAATGTGTTTACCTTTGCCTAACAGTGAATGTTAAAAGGTGAGTTATCTAACACTTAACAATATGGGGTACTTTTTGTAGGCAAACATTTCCATTTGCCTAACAGTGTCTATTGCAAGATCAGTCACGTTCTTATTAGTCATATCAAGGGCTGACATTCTATTAGGAGACATTCTACAAAGAGAGGTCTGAATTCAAACCTGGATCTCGGGGTTTGTACGTAGTACTCTAGCCACTGTGATGTGTGTGGTTCTTATACATGTTAGGACAGGTACAATTGTGTGTACATACACCCCCCCCCCCACACACACATACACATATATATATGTGTATATATATATATATATATATATATATATATATGCTACAATTAATCTGTATAATCAGATAATATGTATATTACCTGAAATTTTCAGGTAATCTGTATTAAATCTCAGTTAGCAATAGACGTAATATACATATTACCTGATTATACAAATTAACTGTTTCACACACACACACACATATATATATATATATATATATATATATCCTGGCTAAATTTGTCTACACCCATAAATTGGATACTATAATAAAAAGAATGTGAGATACACATCGTTATCGTAATTCTCAGTCACTCCATTTTGACCAGAAATCAGCCATTTTCTTTTTTTCGACAAAGACATGCCATTTTGGTTGTGCGAGTGAACCCACTCTAGCATATATAATCAAATTTTGTGAAATTATTCTATGCCTCTTTTACAATAATTTTCAAATGTTTCATTCGTTTAGCAGTTTGACTGAAAAGTTATACGAATATTAAATGACCAAGTTTTTTCGGACATGTGATTTCATTTTTTTTAAAAGGACGAGTCTACAAAAAATAACACATCATTGCCAAAGAATTGCGCATTTGTGGAAAACAAAAAAAAAGACATAAATGACTTATTGAGGAATCGGTATCTGATGTCTGGATTAGATGAAATGAGTTGGGATTATTTATAATAGCATGCACAGATGTTTTTAAATGACTAATTATACATCTGTTTGCTTTATTGTCTTTCAGACCCACCAAGATCCAAGCTTTGGGCTAAAATTATGTTGGAAGAAACCAAGTTTTATAAATATTTTGTAGAATTATGAAATGTGATCAGTTGTGACTGTTTTGTGTCGCTGTGTAGATATTGTGATTTTATTTAACTTAATTATTCACCTCATTAAATGGATCACACACAGAGACAGAGAGAAACACAATTTGATGAACTTATATATATATACATATAATGAAATACATCTTATAATAATAAACAAAATAGGCAAATATTAATTTTCTGTTTCAATCAATTTTTATTTCGGAACTGTATAAAAAAAATTATTTATGTAAAGATTGTATCATAGTTAGTATTATACAGTCCCAAGCCATGTAGACTGTAACCCAAAAACACTATTTCATTGTTTAATTTGTTTAACAAGATCAGTATTAAGTTTAAAGGTATTCCATGGCATTTGATCATGCGAAAAAGTGTCTGTTTAGATAAAATATAATTTAAGTGCTTGTAGAGATTTCTTTATACACACTTTTTTTTAGAAATATTGCCTAGAAATATAGCAAATAAACTTTCATAAAGCCTAAATATTGTATTATCAAATTTTGCAGAACACTCTGGTAAACGATGACAAACTCTCATAAATATGCAGAGCTGAGAAAAACTTTATTCCAATACATGAAAAAGCAGTTGGATTTCATTGAAAGTATTACAAGTCTTTACCAGATTGCACAATTTAATAAATAGCATTTCCTGGATGAGGTTACATTAAAACCGTTAAGCAAAAACCGTTCACTGGTCAAGCGACTCGTAAGAGCTGAAAATAGAAGTAAGACGAACCGTCGTTGTTGTTGTAGTAGAAAGACGTTCATACATTCGACCTTGTTAATTTCTGACTTGCCAAAATGTACTTCATGTGATGTGATGAAACCGGATAGCATAACTATATGATCAAAAATACACTGGCTCTATATATATATATATATATATATATATTATATATAGCTTCTACACAAAATAATATTAAAATGAAAAACGTGTTTGATTATGAGCTCTTCATAACATAAACCATCGGCTGTTGATATGGTAACAACAACATCCCAATAATTATAAACAAAACGCAATTAGTTGTTGG
Source organism: Paralvinella palmiformis (assembly GCA_025642065.1). NCBI lineage: Eukaryota > Metazoa > Annelida > Polychaeta > Terebellida > Alvinellidae > Paralvinella > Paralvinella palmiformis. Next base: position 393,471 of record JAODUP010000374.1, read on the forward strand.
GAGACGAGTCAAAAGTTGACATGTACAGATCTCACAAATACAGTATCACCTTTCCTAATACCTGTCTATCTTAATGGACCACCTCTTTGAACAAACAGTAAAAACGGCATACATATCATCCACCAAATCACTGGTTACAAAATCTACATTACAAGACCACTCGTGTTTAGGGGACGGAGAATATCGTTCTCGTGATGGTTACTTATGACAAGGTTTTGCTTCAAGATATTTATCTATGATCACAAACATTAAACAACAACAACAGCATTAGTATTTAGATTTAATAATGCACCCTTACTTTCAGCGTCCATTCAAAGGTCCGAAGCCGTAAATCAGCCAATATGATGTGCTTAGATCTTGATTAGAAATTTAGAATGATGCACAGTATTTGTTCAAAAGGCAACCTGGAAATTAAGAATTTGACGAGAGAGGCTGAGAAAGGTTATGCATTTTTAAACTCTGCTGACAACCTTTTCCACAAAGTGATAGCCGCTACACTAGATACACTGATGGAACTTGGTACTAACCAACAGTACATGACCTTTATGGATGCATAAACATTTGCTGCGAAAACGCATGAACACATGGCTAAAATTTGCACACGTGTCTGATTTAACAAGCACACATCAGTATTTATCTATGCTTTCTCACACAGGCCTTTTATGTTTTTAGCTTTTCATTTTCATGTATTTAAATTAACACTCAACTACTGTTTATGAAAGATATCTTGTAGGAAAATTTGAAGATGTGAGGGAATATCGGGTTGTGTGAACATTTCAAAAATGGGAAGTCTGAAGACAGACTACAGCCAATTGACTTATTTGTTTATTTCTGATTAACTTTACCATTCTATTACAGCCTAAATTCCACTTAAAGTATAAAATATATTACTTTCAGAGTACGACGCAAATTTCTCCCTTTAATACCATTTAGTTATCTGAGATGCTAATCTCTGAGATATGAATATCGTTGGTACCAGATATTCTACCATTTATGGCACTGGGGGGAAATGCTAGTAGAGAAATATCATATAAATTAGGAATTTTCACAAAGAACTTATTCTTTACATTAAAATTGTCGAGGATGATCCATTCAGAATAATATCAGACATGTAGTCAGATATATATATATACATTTTAAGCTATCACACTAAACATGAGTGTTTTAGTGGTTTAGCCATCGTCTCTGATCACACCTTAAATAAAAGTTAAATTGTAAGTGAACCAACAATATACACATGTGGCTACCCACTGAATAAGCTTCTAAAAGCACGCATGTGCATGCGATAGGAGTATATACCCGGCAGCACTTCAAAACCCTCATAACCTGCTGCACTCGCCAGAAAATAATAAATCAAAGCACGAAACAAATGAAAAAACAAAGGAAATAAAATTCATCCAAGTAAATTAATTTTAAACATATTAGATATTAAATCCATTAAACTTATTAGCTGCAACAAATCCATATTCCTGAAATGTTTTGCCAAGCATACAGTCCACCCATATAACTGGGTCATATATGAATCGCTGACCCACCATTCAACCCATCCTATGTACAGTTTTTGCTCCAACCTGCACAGAACGATACAATACCCTGCCACTTCCACCATAAAACCATACAAGTGATACAATAACGTTGAAACTTCTAAACAGCAAGTGTTTAGCCCGACGCGAAATTGTGGACGCCTAACATATAGACTGATAAAACAAACCAGTCCGTGGGGAACTCGTCAAATTTTGGCATCTTAAATTATATCTATTGATATCAGACTCTGATTATTTTTTATATAATACACCAGATTTGTGTTTCCATACATGGCATAGATAAACTTGTCTATGAACTAAAAAAACTGCACAAATTGTCCATAACAATTGTTTGCTCTCCATTTCGATGGCCAAATAACTTCCTCTGTAAATCCTTGCTCAGCAATTACATCAGCGAATGAAACTTAAAAAGAACATTACCAGAAATAAACATCGTAATATAATAAGAGAAAAGATGAATTGATAAACTACTGCACGGATGGGAAATATTTCACTAGCTCTTTGAAAATAAACCGTCTCCCACGCAAACCAACTTATACCAGCTTATACTGTCACAATACCAGCACATTATAGAAACAATTTGTGATGGTACAATCTTAAACAACATTACTTCTGATTCAAAAGTGAATCGGGAATGGAAACTGGTACTCGTTGGCAAATTCCAGCATCTCTTGGCGATGGAGTTGGGTTATAAAATATGACGGACAAGAGTTGTTATGATAATTGGTATCAACAACATTGAGAAGTGGCAGTGTGGTACATGTATGTTGGTTGTCAAAAAAGAGAACAGTTTGTTTTAAATATAGAAATGTTAAAATGTAAATGTTGCAGTTTTATGGCCACTTTTGTGCGCACGGTAGATTAAACCGGCCAAACAATCTCTGACGGTAATCAGACGAAGTGAAAGATGAAACACCCCTTCTCACACAGGCCCGACCAGGATCAGAACCCAGGAGCTATAGATCTGTGGCCAACTGCGCTACCGGATAGGCCATCGAGGTGCCATATTTTAAAATATCGATACATTATTTATGCCATCAGTCAGAAGACAAACAAAAGGACCCATCAGACTGGTGGCACCAACTTATAAATCAACTGGCACCATTTTCACTCGTGCTCAATGAGCAGCCTAGTTACTCTGCTGACACCCCAACCGCTAAAAATGGATGTCAGAGATTGCAAAAAATGCAATTATTTCCTCAAATCTAAACTTTACATCCGAGGGAAAAAAGCAAGACACACAAATTACGACACAAAGCGAATAAAGCTTAAAGACAACAAAATATATACAAACTAAAACCTGAAGAAAAAACCTCGCTAATCAGATCTTGATAAACAAACGAGAATCATAGAACTAAAAATACTGAAAATATTAACTGAATTAAAATAAACTTATTTTCCTATACTAATATTACACTACTGATATGTACCAAAATTTCATATAAAGTCAACATGAATTGCATAAGTAACTAACAGTAAATATTGGAAAATAAATATGTTCACTTAGATACAGCCAGATAATACCATATAATTTATTTTCCACTAAAACCACACACTTTCACTCAAACTAAAGCATGAAACGATAAAGAGTATACAATGCAAACAGATCAATTGTTGTAATAATATAGGTTGAGTTGAAGATAATTGTCCAAATTTAAAAACATGCCTATTTGTTTATGGTTTGATTTAGTACAATCACAGATTTAATTTGGTGTAGAATTATGCAGAAATATTATTCCATGACGTTACCTCGAATTTCCAACTCTTTCAATTTTACTCCACCACTTTTCAAAATTCGTACGACAAATCCTTTCAATGGTCAAACATAAAAAGGAATTAAAAGGATTGATTTGTTAAATAACGCTGGGAGACCGAGGACTAATATCACTGGAAAGCTACCTTTTTTACGACTTTTCCAGGATCAAAGTATATTCTAGAAAACTTTCCATGATGGACATTAATACGAGTTTTTTTATGACCGAAATATTTTTATCTTAAAATTCCACGACTTTCCAAGTACTGTCAGCTTAAGAAACCCTTTATAAGCACTCGGACACCTAATCCTTTGCATACAAAATACGGATCTGGTCAGTAATAGTTTACATCCAAGACCAAATAATCCTATAAGGATAACCAAGTTACAGACTCACTTATATAAGAACCTATTACTCATATTTGGCATATCGTAAATAACCAGTTCAGTCAAGTGTCGTTAGATAACATTATTTCTGTGACGTTAAATTCATAGCCACTTAATTTAGAGAGAGTCTTATTCTGCTGAGCTACTTCTACAGAGCCAATGAGCAGACAAACATTCACTAAGCAACTGGCAGGACTCGAGCCTCAGATTTCTGGCATCCGAGATGTAATGCTATCCGTAGAACAAGTAAAATGTGCAAGAAAAATACACGATTTACGGAGAAGACAAACTGACATATTGGAATATTACACAATTGTTATTATTGGGATACCAGGATCTGCGTTATCAAGTTCTCAATTAACTCTGGGAAATAATGTAAGTCATACACACAAACAAAATATGATGTGCACTTGATGAACACAACAACAATAACAACAAGAGTAATATCAACAAATCTGATCTCAAACAGAACAACAACAATAATAATATCATTGAAGACGAAGTTTAGGATAACGGTCAATTCTATTCCGGAATTGTGATTGATGGTCAATTACGGAATCGTTTTTTAAATGGAATTACAACTCATAAATTTGGAATTGATATTGAAGTTTGCTACAAAAAAATTAAATCCACAAATTAATTTTAATTCAGAATTATTTCTTCCATGACAATCTCTTACTTGGAATATAAACTACTCAGAGTAGGTATTCCAAGTGGGTACTCGGGAGTACCTACTCATTGGAATTAACAAATTGGAATTGACCAAATGGAATTGACCCCATGTCTGATGGTGATTGAAGAAGAGTATTTTATGCAGTAACAACATGATAGTGATTAGATCACAGATCGACGCCTCTGTAGGTAGAATACAAGAGACCCGTAGCTGATATGGCATCACCGAGACCAACGGTTTTCAGCGGATTCTTACAGACTAGCACAGGACTGAGAGCAAATTGAAAACCATCGTGACCAAAAGTCATCACCGGGTTGTCGACATCGAACATCACATCTTCACCGCCGTTGTACAACTTTAATACGTCAGGTATGCGCAGCTCGCTGAGATCTTGGTTCAAAATGTCTGTATCGCAAGCTTGTAGACCGGCTGCTCTGGAACCAGCTGCGACGGCCGATTTGATGTTGCTCCAGCTTTCTGGCTGGACAGATAACATGTGGAATGTCAGAGAATGGAAGTGAACACGTGTTAGCCTCGACTGCGGAAGCTTATCCTTGCCATATGTCTTTAGTATCCACGTCATTATGTCAGTAACTTTGTGAACCTCGGGTCGACCCATTGTATCAAATATATCCTGATGTGGACCATTCATCACACGTGATAAGAATGCCAGCTCCTGTTCATTCAGTCCAAGACTAGTCACCTTGGGTATTACCTGAAATTCGTGCATGAATGCATTAGACACACACATACACCAACAATAAATGGACATTTTAAGCAATGGAAGTTATTGGTACACAATTCCAAAAATTTAAACCTTGGAAAATTATGTTGGGAGGAAACCTACAATTAGCCGAAACGAGACCAAAAATTTTAGTATGTCATAATTTCTCCCTGTAAAATTGTGAAAGATTTACTGATGACGTTTAAAGTTGTCCTCATTCGAACAGACAGATTCAATAATCAAAATCGCTACAACAGAATACTAGCCATTTGAATTGAGAATCTAAAAAATTGAAATTTTGTAGTATGCGAGTCATACAAGCAAAATAAAATTCCATAAAATGATGAACTATATTTAAAGGCTAACAGAAATCACAAATAAATGGAAAACAGAATCCCACATCATCATCACTTGCCTGTGATGCGATCATTCTCATCAGTTCTTCATTTATCATACTAGCCAGTTCGAGGTGTACAGGTGTCTGTTGATCAATTAGCGTTAAACGATCCCTTGTGAGCTTTAGCCTTTCCTGCCAGAGATTAGCCGGTTGTCCTTCTAACATGTGTAGACCTGACAGAACGACCAAATCAGGCTGATAATCGGAAACCGCCTTGAAGAAATATTCCAGGGAACTCGCTTTAGAGTTAGCAACGTCGTGCGATGTTATGAATCTCGTTGCCACTGGGGCCACTGTGTCACCCCAGCGGGCACCAACGCCATACTCAAGAATGAGATGAACCTCGTCAGAGGGAGTGAGGCTGTCCGAAGGAATTGTGATGTTGTTATCTAACAGCTCTTTTAGACGAGGCCCTACTGGACCAATTAACTGACGCATGAATAATATATTATATATATATATATATATATATATATATATATATATATATGCATATAATTCATACATACAAATTAATATACATTTCATAAGAGTAAAATATGTAATCTGATATGAAAATAGACCTATCAAATTACCTTTAGATCTGGAAAACTTTGTGCCATTTTCTGGGTCATCAGAGCAGCATTACCACCGATAGAAAACTGACAAATATGTGTAAACAGTAACAGTTATTTATACACAAATGTGCGCATAATGTAGTAAAATCCATTAACCACACTGGTTGGAGAAGAAAAATTTGAGCCAACTCATCTAATGCCTACATAACTTATTTATTTAGCATAATCTACGAAATACTCTAGCCATTATTAGGTTAATAGAAATTCCATTCAATTAAAACTGGTTAATATCTGTGTGTGTGTGTGTGTGTGTGTGTGTGTGTGTGTGTGTGCTACGGTTAATCTGTATAATCAGGTAATACTGTAAAGTGCCTTAGAGTAGCTATCTAGCTCGATAAGGCATTTTATAAATATCATGGATTATTATTATTATATTTATTTTAAAAATCTTTCAGTTTGAAACATGTCTCAGGTGATAGACTAGGTGTGTGTTTATATTAGCAGGAAAAAGCAGATGCTTCCACAGTTTATCACCAACCATCACAAGCAGAGTGTATGCATTGCAATTTGTATTATTTATCCCAATTAATGCACATGAAAATATGATTTAATATTTCCACATAACATTTTGTTGTTACTTTGTTACCCATCATGCATAACTTATTAATAAAAATACTGTAATAAAGGTTTTTTAATACTAGTGGTTTTTGGTCTATATTTATTATTCATTGAACACTTTATTGAATACTTAGTTATAGCAATACAATAAATTTCATTCCTCATTAAATAATAGACACAGTTGCATATTTATGTTTCAAATACATATGATATTTGAATATTTCATCGCTCTGCTAAAATTCACACTTATCTAATAATAATAAGTGACATTTATATAGCACCCTAGCTGCTCTAAGGCGCTTTACAGTATTATAATCCCTGACTCAGATCTGTTCCAATCCAGCACATATCTGAAACACATAACCATCTCATCCTGTCAGGTTCTCATTCTTATGGATGAGTGAACTAGTCACCACATGACGGCACTGCAGCTCCCGGAGCCTCAAACTAGTGACCCTTCAGCTATGAGGTCCTAGGCTCTAACTAACTGCACCATCATAGCTCAACATCTATACTGCATGTGAAACCTTATAATAAACTAACTTGATGTCCTGTCCTTGAAAGACAAGTCTGCCTTTCTGCCATACAAATTATCCTTGCTGTATCCTAATTTATTTTTACCCCAGGGGAAGAACAACCTCATCCGGAAAATATTAAAATGTGCACCAAATCTATTTACTTCCCATACATATATATTATATATAAAATTTCTAACACAGATTTTTCTATACCTGAGCACCATATAGATCAGCTGCATGTTGTACGATCGCGTTAAAGACATCTCTCTCCGAGAAATACCTCTCCGCTGCTGCACCAGCAGCGAAGTGATGATGGAATGATTCCTGAAGATCTGTAAGACAGAAAATAATATTTATATTAATACTATTATTATCACCACCCATATACAGGTTTTACACTTTTAATTCACCAGTAAACCATGCACAATGACAAATACTTTAAACAAATACAGTGTTCTTGTAGATAAATATTTTTCTTCATTTAAATTTACATCTCTATACTATTTCATCACCCAGTAGAGTATCAAACAAGAGCTCAGTGTATATTATATCGTACCCAGTCATAATATGATAATCATGTTATCTTATGAGTTTGTTATTTTGTCATCAGCCAAGATATTCATTTAAAATCAAATGGAACATAGCATTTGGAGGCTACAAAATGTGGATTTGAGAAGGTTATGAGTTATACACAGACATGGGGTCAATTCAATTCTGGAATTGCCCATCAATTCCAAAATTGCTTACCATATCATGATTTATGGCATTACCATCCAATAAGCCAACCTAAAAGTCTGAACTTTCCCCTGCAGTATTTCCAGGTGACGTTTTGAACACAGAAAATTATTTTGTTTTAATAATTCGTTATTCATACCAATGTGTTTTGTAGACTGTCAATAGATCAAGGCAAATTATAATCACCATTTACACAAACCGGTAGCGCATAAGTAGGACCTCAGACTTAAATTAGCGGCGTGATTAAACATTCAATGAACCGTATATGAAGTCAATGACTTAGAAGTAATTTAGCATATTGTCAATTACTACTGAGCCTTTGATGGTACATTTTGGTCACTAACACGGCAATAACCAAGACAATGTAATTGTAAATTACCGGTATATAAGGTCAGTTAGTAACTATAAGTCTCTATTGAAAGTAAATTAATTAATCAGTAATTATCCCATTATTAATATAAAAATGAGATATGATGCTCTTGGGTACGAGTTGTCTTGTTACTGGCGCTGCCTTCATGAAAGGCGCTACTGAGTCAAACAACATTTATCCATAATTTAAAAAATCTGATAATTCTATATATAAATATTGATTTTCATTATAAAGCCATGTATAATTATCATCAACTTGTTTCACTTCTATTTTTACTCCATGACTGCATGAGTTTAAATAAAAATAACGACTTATATTTGTTTGCATCTAGATCTAGACTAGGACCTAGGTCACTAGCGTCTAGACGGCTGCTAACACACTGAAATTTTTTCTCTCGATTACGGTATACAAAAAAAATGGAATTGGAATTGATAAATTTGGAAATTGGAATTGAAGTTTACTACAGAACAATTTTATCCACAAATTAATTTATCATTTTATTTTTTCATTCAGAAATATTTCTTCCATTACAATCCTACTTGGAATATAAACTACTTGGAGTATTACTCATGGTAAAAAGGAGTAGGTAAAAAAATTGAATTGGAATTGATACATTTGATGTGGAATTGATAAATTTGATGTGGAATTGGAATTGATAAATTTGATGTAGAACTGATAAATTTGATGTGGAATTGACCAAATGGAATTGAGTGGAATTGACCAAATGGAATTGACCCTGTGTCTGGTTATACGGAATTTTCATCAGGTCAGTTATTTACAACAGGAACACCTGATGATTTCAGGTGACGTTTGTTCATCTGACCTTCTAACGATGACAGAATGTCATGATCTTGTTGACCTCCAGGCTCTACACTCATCACCTTCAATACCGAGACAGCATCAGCAATAAGATCAACACAGGCATTGATTCTGAAATGGAATTAGTTAAAAGTATGGAAACATTTCTGAACAGTATCAGTTGCAGAAAATCAGTGAAGTCTATTATACTGCAGTAATGACTGCATAAGACTAAAAGAAGTGTTTTTTTATGAAGAGAAATGGGACTGTTTTTTTTAATGAAATAAATTACGAATGAAATAATTTATTGGTGTTAAACCAAAACTGGAACACAAACACAATTTGTATCCAAGAACTGTTCCAATTTTGTGGCGTTTTCTAGATGAAACCCTCATAAATAATAATTACTATCAAATAGGTTTGTTTATGCAAAACATAATAACTTAAATGGATTTCTGATAATTTGTGTTTACACCGGAGTTTGTTGTCTGTGAAGAAAGTAAGCATTTAAAGATAATAAAAGCAATTCACCTCCCAGTGAACTGATATTTCATACCCATAATAAATACTTACATATATGTATTACAAAACAAATATAGTTAGACACAACATATTTTCAGTGGCATCTAGTGGGTTTGCTCTACTATCAAATGTATTTGAATTTTTTTATTATAATTTAATAGTTCTCTCTCCCTTCCCCATGATTAGGATAAATCAAAATCTACTAATAGTGGATTGCTACCCTTTACTATAATTTTATTTCCATAAAATAAATGTATAGACTTACACACATTGCTGATAAAGATCAACATGTGTTAATACTATAGACTGTTGGCAGTACCAACAGTCTGTAGTATTATTTTATAGTATTATAGCATATTTCCTACATCAGCTTTTAAATATTACCCATTGTCATCTCCTGGAACCTTTGAATGGAAGTTCTGGCATAGAATACGAACTGGTAACGAGTTTTATGCCATTTTATCATTTTATTTGGATAAATAAAAACCAGTGTACTCGTCTACGTTGGATGTTATGTAAGACGTCAATGACACCTGTCGCAACGAACAGAAGGCAGTTATGTGCAAAATTAAATATTGGCGGAGAGTGTTTGAATGAATATACCAAATTGAAGTTAATTAAACTATACGATTGTCATAATAAATGTAAAACAGATGGATCTGCACTTTAAAATACTGTGTCTAGTTAGAAATAGAATACTGAATATTGATATGGATCTTGATAATGATGTCATGATATACTTTGTTTATTTAACTGGTTGTGTGTAGGCTACCATAAAGTTATGTTTTATTAATTTTCTTTGTAATTTTGTGTCTCTCATTTTGTTGATACTTCAGCTACACAATGTATTGCATTCTATGTAATTACAAAATAAATTGTGTGTATGTATATATATATATATATATATAAATTATCTTAATAAATAAAGGTAACTAACTACTTCATGTCTTTACATCCCAGATTTACCTTTATTGGAGTTTGTTCACCTCACATTATATTTAGCAAAATTAATGGTTACATCACACTCAATCAGTACTCAACAGTCAATCACTACCAGTCAAATGATGTAACATAAATACTAACAATGGCCATGCCTGCAAGTGAAATCATTGATCGTTTGCAGATTTGGCAGGCTTAACCCACCTACTGGGCTAAATAATAATAATAATAATGTATATTTAATAAAGCGCCCTTACTAGCAGGAGCCATTCAAAGGCGCTGTACAAATAATACGTAATTTAATAATACCCCAAATATTATGTCTGTAAAAACCCTGTAATGATTTAAAAGATAATAATTATTTATCTGTGAAAGCGACCTTAAATAGGTGTGTTTTTAGAAGAGACTTAAAATTTCCAAGAAACGACGAATTTCTAATATTTGCCGGCAACTTATTCCACAAAGTGGGGGCTGCAACACTAAACGCACAATCACCATATGACTTGAGCCGAGACACTGGCAACTGCAATAGTATCTGACTAGATGACCTGAGTTTCCGGGATGACTTTCTAATGGACACCAGTTCACACAGGTATTCTGGTGTCATATCATTAATAGATTTATAAGTTATTAACAGAATCTTAAAATGGATACGCTGTCTAACAGGTAGCCAATGTAGTTTTTAAGAATGGGGGTAATATGATCATATTTTCTAGTATTTGTTACAATGCGAGCTGCACTAAACTGGGTTAAACTCAGGTTAAATTGATTTTTAGGTATAATGCACACCACTAATTGATCCAAGAAAACCATCTAAATGGAAATTAAACATTTATTGTCTATATTGAGCACACAAATAAAAATATACTACACAAAACAATAACAAGGTCTATCACCCTTAATAGTGGCCATATTTGATAACTCCTTTAACAGCAGCAAAATATTAAGAAATTATTCAGTGTATATATTACTTTGAGAGACAATGAGATTATAATTCAATCTTCATTTCCCCCTCTCTTTATATCCCTTTGGTTGTATGGAAGCCACATATGTAATTAACCATGTGTAACTATTTCACATGGGAATGTTACAAGATGGATTCATAGAAGTCATTTTATACAATTTTTTTATATAATCCTACTTAAAATTGCCAAGTAATTTTAGCAGATACCTTGGTCACCTGCCACATAGAGGATTAAGTGAAGCCACTGGCATTGCATGGTCAACCACAGTTTGGTATACCAGCATTATAGTCAAAGGCAGTGCACTTTCTAATTGTTTCTGGTTATCCAATTGCTGAATAAATCAAATCACCTCCTGGGCTTCAGAAGCCAATTTAACAAATAAGCTCAACCAATTATAGAACAGATCAACTGGTTTAACCACCAACAAATCATAACATCTTATATAATTACTACAGTGTAATAGTGTCTAATTGTTTCCACCAACAGCATAATATCTCAAATATTAGATTATGTTAATTGGTGCAAATTGTCAGCATCTTAACAACTCTTTAAAATGCAAACCAAACAACTACTGTTCATGTGCATAAAATGTATGAATTTGTGAGTCAATATACTGTATTCTGAGAAAAACCCAGTTTAGCCCGGGCTTAGCCCAGGTTAAACTAGTAAAACCCAGGTTTAACCCGCTGGGCTGGGCTAAACCAGTTTAACCCGGATTAAACTCCAACCTTGACTGTTTGTGGATTTTAAACTTATTTCTTCAAAAAATACACATAGTAATTAGTAATATATGGTAAAAGAATGGGCATGTGAACAATACATACCCATAGACATGTCAATTAAATGTAATTAAATCAACAAATTAATTTACCATTTAATTTTTAATTCAGAAATATTTCTTCCATGACAATCCTACTTGGAATATAAACTACTTGGAGTAGGTATTCCAAGTAGGTACTGGCAGTACCTACTCATGGTAAAAAGTAGTACATAGAGTTTTTAAAAATGGAATTAGAATTGATATATTTGGAATTGGAATTGATAAATTTTATGTGGAATTGACCAATTGGAATTGACTCCACATCTGGCTCAAACTGATATGGTTGTGTATCATTCATGGCATAATTTTAACATGATTATTGCGTTTTGTTCTGGAATTATTCTTGGCTAAGACTTCTTTACAATATTTTGTACAGGTTCTACAGACTTCCAGTTAAATTGGTGTGTTTAAGTGACGTCAGCATTCAGGAGCTTCCTGTCTAGTTTCAAAACTGAGGACATTGAAATTGAATGTTGGATATTTAATGATTTTATTTTGTTCAGATCCCTGCTCAGGCTACTGTGCAATTCATTAGTGCAGCCCATAGACAGTGTTTTATTTTTAATATTATGCTAGATAAACAAAGACGATTCTGTTAGTTTTTCATTATTTGGCCAAGCTCTATCAAATTAAGCAGTTTTCAGGGGTATTCAACCAATTCTGAAAAATAACCAGTACCCACTTTAAACTGTGGAGAGACATGGGGGATAGCGACACACATACACACAGAGAGACAGAGAGAGTCAGACATTATTATTAACAGTTAATAACACACACTAAATGACTAAGTCAGTAAGTGACTAAGACTGTGTGACACTTGGTGACACACACAGAGGGGGGTCACTCACACAGACACACACACACAGAGAGAGAGATTCAGACATTATTATTAACAGTTAATAACACACACTAATTAAAATGACTAAGTCTAAGACTAAGTCAGTAAGTGACTAAGACTGTGTGACACTTGGTGACACACACAGAGGGGGGGGTCACACACAACAGAGAGAGAGATATATATATTAACACACACTTGGGAACACACATAAAACAACACGGGCATACACACACGACCAAAACAACAATGACAACATGATACAGACATAGTCACACTCAGATACTGTCATTACTACACGTTTCATCTATTATCGCCCACTTACCCCACGGCCACTTTAGTAAACTTATGTTCTGGATCTTTTATAATTTTATGCCACGCATTGATCACTTTGCTTGGATCTGTAGAACTGATATCGTCCTCGTTTATCTGATACTTCTTGTAAACGTAAGCAAGAAAAATGATCAGAAATGTTATAAATATCTTATACGACAACATCTCGTCAAACGATAAGCTAACACACTTCCAATGGCTCCATCTGGCGGTTGAAATAACGACTATCACTTAGTAACTTAACGAAATTGGCCCGAAACGAGTGCCTTAATCCTGCATAGATTTTTACTTATCCTGTTCTGGATATAGTTTAGGTTTATATCCTGTTAGCAGATAGTGACCTACCTAGGAACGCACTGTCATATTGGGAAGAATGCGTTTACCGGTTGTTGGCTATATTTCCATCGACTCCAGGCTTTATCTAACCTTGCTTTAAAGACATTCAAACTTGCGGCATTTACAACCTCAGCTGGGAGTTGATTCCATGCTTTAGTTGCTCTTATGGTGAGGAACGTTTGTCGTACCCTTTTGTTTATGCGTTCTTTGGCTAGTTTGAATGAATGCCCTCTGGTGGTTTGTGACTGGTCTAATTTGATGTACTTGGCGTCTATATGATACATGCCATGATTGTACAGCTCTATCATATCGCCTGTTGTCCTACGGTAGTGAACGCTTGGTAGGTTCAATTGTTTCAGCCTATCCTCGTATTCCCTATCATGCAGGCCCGGCACTAACTTAGTGGCACTTCTTTGTACATCCGCAAGTAGGGTGATGTCCTTGTTGTAAAGGGGCCTCCAGTCTGCATTACCATACTCCAGGTGGGGTCGAAAAAGTGATGCATATAGTCTGGTCACAGACTCGGCAACAAAATAGGAATATGTCCTACGTGTCAAGCCCAGTATTCGGTTTCCTTTGTTGCCCTGTGTTTTACAGCGTTGACTGAAGTTTAATTCAGGGTCTATATGGAGACCCATATATTTTTGCAGTTTGGTCTCATGTAGTTGCACCGGTTTTCCGCATTGGGTCATATAATACTTTTGGTTTGGATTTTCCCCTCCTATGTGCAATATCTTGCATTTATCTGCATTAAATTTCAGCTGCCATTTGTTACTCCACTGTTGCAGTGCAATAAAGTCTGTCTGGAGAAGCGTAGAGTCTGCTTCTCTGTTTACAGTCCTGAACAGTTTTATGTCATCCGCGAACATCCTGATTAGACTGTTAACTACTCCTGGCATGTCACTGATAAAGATAATAAATAAGAGGGGTCCCAGTACACTGCCCTGAGGTATGCCGCTTAGGACATGTGCTAGTAGGGAGGATACCCCGGCTACGGAGACTCTCTGTCTTTTGCCTATGTGGAATGACCTGACCCATGTGATAATATTTCCTCTGATGCCGTATCCATATACTTTCCTTGGTAGCCTCTGATATTAGTTCGAGGGATATCTCTTTCTAAGTCAAAGAATTTTATTTTAGCTATATATTAGTATTACATTATTATGGCTGGCTATGACAGGCTTGTTTTATTCTGTGTTTAAATAACACACACACATACAACACACACACACACACACACACACACACACACATACACACACACACACACAATATATATATATATATATATATATTATCATTTCACAAAATAAATTCCGAAGAGAAACATCATATCTACTGATGCTGTACCTAATAATTAAGTGTATGTGCAGTTTTGTCTCGACTCGGTTTAAGGAGTACGTTAGTATTACAATATCTAGACTCTAACGGTTCCACAGCAGACCTTGCCAATTAAGCTAGTGACATCTGGCGGCAGGATATAGAACTACTACAATGCGGTCGTGTTAATCACAGAGTCTGGATCACCGTTCCTTTTCAGTGTGTATATTATGATGGGTGTTTCACAATTTAGAGATGTTGTGATCGGGAAAGTAATGAAGAATATTTTATTCTGGCTGTTTTTGTTTTCCGAGTTAATTTATAGATCTACCTACGAGAGCCGGATGTGCAATAATCGAGATTTTCGAAAAGCTTTAGGAAGTTGATTGTGTTTGTGTCGATGTATGAATATTTATAAATTTAATATCCGTAAATGTGAGCAGTTTGCAGACTTTAAAAAATAGTTAATGTAATAATTATATGGTTTTTTTTTCTCTACAATTTTATTATATACAGGGTTGGCTTTCTCCCCTGCCATGGGGAGAAATACCTTTCTGCCAAGGAGAAATGGCAGAAACTGGGGAGAAACTTCCAGATGTGTTTATTTTTAGGTGCAAAGCATAATCATGTGTAAGCCGTGACATCACCAAGTACATTTATACAGGGATACAATTAAGTTATTAATGTTTTCATCTGTTTAATAAAGTTCAAGAAAAACAACAAAGTGCTTCCAAACATAATCTCGGTGTCTACTTCCCTTGAATTTGTTGAATGTTATGTGGTAACGTGCAATACAAACCTTCAAGATAAAGCAATTTGTCCAGCCACAATATTCAACATTTACAAAGTATAAATTTGTATGTCATAAGTGCACCTCAAGAGACTAAAAGTAAATGATGACATTACGTTTTGTTGTTCGGGGAGAATCCCCAGGCTGTCGCTTATTCGGCACAGCCTCTATGTTGGAGTGTGGTTGAGGAACCCCTCCCCCACCACTCATAGGGAGCAGTACGGAAAGATGGAGCCGAATTACCCTGAGGGTGGTCCATTCCGGAGTGTTTTACGTCATCAGGTTTTTTTAGCGTCTCCCTTTATTTTAAATAGCCCGGTGGAGACAGCAGCGCCATTTAACGTGGTCAGCCACCCACGATGTTGTGAGCCGGAAAATTAATCTCTGGAAAAGTTTCGACCTCTTACAGGGTTCGAACCTGTGACCGTTGGCACCAAGTGCCGGGTGCTTAACCGCTAGGCCACCGGAGCTCACTGATGACATTATCAATAGCAATGCGAATTTATACTACTGATGATCAGCCAACATATCTGCTCAAGAATAACTAACTAATCTTCTGAGATTGATAACCCCCATCAGTGTCACATTAATCTAGTCAATATGAAGTCTATCTACCATATTATAATTAGGCAGTGCAGATACTTCCCTATGCTATGGTGTAATAACAATCATACACCACTCACCCACTGTTGCATATTTAATATGCATATTTAATGTGCATATTTAATATGCATATTTAATATGCAGCAGTGGATGAGTGTTATTGCACAGCAGCATCTCTTCACAGTGATACATACATGTAGGTATTACTACAGACTACATGGTGTTGTTAGTAGTATTCAATCATGACTAGACACATCATCACCCTCCTCATAGTTGATTGGGTATAACAAAGCAGTCGTTATAAAATCAAATTTATTCAGCATTATAATGTTTATCACTGCACAGATACCAGAAATAAATAATCTCAATCTTTTATCTCACAATCTTAAACGTGATGAATTATTGATATACACTTTAAATAAGTATGTGGCATGTGGACAAGATTTATAATTGAATAAATAAGCTTATGTATATTGGTTTCAAACTGTTAAAGTCTCTATTAATTGGACATTTTCATGGCAATTTTTGCCAAATTTAGTTTCTGCCATTTCTCCCCTGAGGAGAAAGTATTTCTGCCGTATCGACAGAAACTGGGTAATTACTGTGGTTTTTACGGTGTCGGGGAGAAACCTGCCAACCCTGATTATATAGATAAAATGTTCTCCAGTTTATATATATCCTATCTATAGAACTACTCGACCACACCACCCCTCAGCTAGGATCGTATAAACCCTTGGGGGGAGCCTCTGAGCTTTTAGGTTTCAGTTTGCCGTATCCGCATCGATACGCAGCCGAAGGACAAATCGTATGCCGCATCCGGACACATGGAAGCGCTCTCGTCTGTTGATATATTGTTCCATTTTTGCCGTATCCGCATGCCGCGGCCGGCGTATATGGAATCTTAGCTCAATACGGTGCGGGCCACACCTATAAGCCATAATTAATATATGACACTGTATTATAAATTAATATAATATTCTTGAGCATGACTGAGGTAATATGTTTATTATTTTATATATGATATAGTTTGCAGTAGAATAAGCGAAGGAGAAGCGAGTCTGAAAAGGTGAGTTTTCAAATGGCGACGGAAAGAAACTATATGCTATTTGATGACGTAATTTGTTCAGAAGGTGAATTCTAAAGAGTAGGGACAGCAACTGAAAAAGCACGAGTCCCGGCATGAGTTTTAACCCTGGGAACAGACAACAAGTGAAAACCAGATGAACGGAGCTCTCTGGGCTTGGATGTTAGAGAAAGCATGGAAAAGAGATATGAAGGTTCTCCAGAAGAAAGAGCTAGTTTGATAGGCAGTAAGTACAGAGTTTGAAAATGATGCTAGATTGAACAGGGAACCAGTGAAGAGATTTCGGAAGTGGGACAGAATGGGAAAACCGAGGAGATCACGTGACAACCCTAGCTAAGCAGTTCCGAACACAATGAAGTTTTAGAATATCCTTAGAAGTTATAAAGAAGAGTTGCAGTAATCAAGCCTACTATAGTACGTAGTTTAAGTGGAAGTTAATAGATGTTTATATTCTTGGCAATTTGAAATATTTAGTATTTAAGGTGCATGTTTTTTGTCTATTTCTAGTCTTGGATCAATTTGCTCTATCAACGTTGCTTGCAAGCTTGAGGTTTAAAATTCTTGTTTAAAAAAATATTTTAACATAATTTATTGGCTCTCTCTCTAAATCATTGGTTAAAATTCTCCTTTTCTGGATGCATGTAATGGGATATAAGTTTAGCTAATATACTTCGTGATGTGCAGCTGAGAATTCTCCTTCGGTGATATTCCGCTTTTGTCGTTTTCGAACTCCTGGGTCGTTTCTGGTCCATTGTGATATCCACTCCCATAACATAGGTATAGCGGTGAAATTCCTCTAGGCGCCTCCGTGGTCTAGCGGTAGCGTGTTGGACTACAGATCACTACCACCCGTGTTCAAATCCCGGCGTGGGCATATCTGAAGGTTGTTTCGTCTTTGACTTCGCCTCATTACCTTTGGAGGTCGCTCGGCCCATTTAGCCTACCTTGTGCACAAAAGTGGCCGTAAAACATCAATCATCATCATCTAGGCCACAAGACCTCGGTCAAAGCCTCCTTTTCAATTTGAGCATAGCACTGGTCAGTTTCAGAAAAAGAGCGTTTGACATGTATGACAGAATTTCCACCCCGCAGTAAGGCCGACTCGAAGACCTTCCAAGTCTTCCGATAAAGCGGAAGATCTACAGCTTTAAAAACTGTTTTTCTAGAAAACCTTCTGCTTTCCCGCTTTATTTTGAAAATCTTTCGCTTTTTACAGACTTGACCTGTGATCGCAGCGACACCCCACATCAAAAAAATAAATAAAATATAGTTGAAAGTAGCATTTAGAGAGGAGCTGAGGTACCACCCTCCCCCTTGTGCCAGGTACATTAGATGAGAATCTAGAATGTTTTCTACTTCAGCGGAAGGACGGCGGTGGTCAGCTGAGTTTCGGGCACTTGGCCACCCTAGTGACAACACTGCTGGTACTGCCGTACGTTCAGGCTCGGTCGAACCCCTGTTCGGCCTTTGCACCAAGAATGACACCAAGTTCCGGGCATCTTTAGGTGCAGAGACTCTGTGCAATTTAGTTGCTGCACTCCAAGTTCAACGTTGACCGGGAGTGCCCAGAATTCCGGCCAACGCGGGAAACGATTGCCAGTGCCAAGCGCCCCACATGCTTCTACAACGCAGCGGCTGTGTGCTGAGAATATTGCAGAACTGTGTACTTGTTTGTTTATTTGAATTTTTGCTAAATTGGGCAAAAATCTTAAAATATTAGAAGGTATGAAACTGGACATTTGTTTTTCGAGCGCAAAATATTCTGGCATTTTTTGATAGTAAGCGGAAGATCTTCTGGACTTTTAAAATAAAATGTTGCCATGTGTGGAGACTTACTCGCCTAAATCCTTCTTAAATAGAAGGAATGTATCTGTGTCATAGAATGCCAAAATTGGCGTTTCATTTAAATGATCCTGTATACGGTTGAAAACATCTTATTGTAGAGCGGACAATTTCTAGTGAACATCGTTCCTGAGAAGACTGTGAAAGGTATGCATCGGTGTTAGTTGATTGGTTTAACCTCCTCACTGGTCACACCTGGTTTGTACAGCTGAATGA
Organism: Paralvinella palmiformis; assembly: GCA_025642065.1. NCBI lineage: Eukaryota > Metazoa > Annelida > Polychaeta > Terebellida > Alvinellidae > Paralvinella > Paralvinella palmiformis. The sequence goes on from JAODUP010000374.1 coordinate 413,150, forward strand.
AGCGTGCCTCCGGTGATACATCCCAAAACACAGTTGATAGATGGATCCGAACCCACAACCTGGAGTGTTGTAGCGTAGTGTTCTAACCATTGCGCTATCGGAGTGCTCTGGATGCGTCATCAGTGTAGTCACAATCGGCATGGTTTTAGCCAAATAGTTGACCACGCCACTGAACTGGCCTTCATCCTCCAGGTCACCCGACTCCTTCGGCCAGTTGACTGAAGACACCTTGGAGTTTCTCAGGTCATCCAGAACATCCGCTAGTATGGGCAGAGTAAAGTGATCTCTTAGGATGACTTTGCTCAACTCATGTGGGTCAAGGAATGCTGAGAGATCAACATTTTTCTTGAGATTATTCACTATCAAGCTGACCTATGTATTGTATTGGTTGATCCATTGTCGTCATCACACGTACCATTCTCCATAAATTTGTCCAGATCCTATCTCAGTTTGGCATTGATAAATACTGTCTCCCTTCTCTCGGCGATAGCATTACCACTGCAGGTTGTGTGTCTGACTTTACTCGTAGTTTTGGAAGTATAACAACGCATGCGCCACATGTCGTCATCACTGTTAATTTAGACACTAGGTTGTACGGCGTATGTTAAGCACGTTCATAAATTTCTTCCTTTCAAAAAACAACTTTAAAATTAGGAAATTGCATCGCCCCTGATAACCATATTTACATCTGCTTGATTATTATTTCATGATTAATAGTAGTAGTAAGTTTATTTCGATCTATACACATATTTCAAACAATAGACAATTAACAAGTTCGTATATTCTATGTAAGTCGGAGGCAAACACCAAGACATTCTTTTCAATTTTTAGGTGAAGTTAGGTAGAAAACTTACTGGGAGATAATTAGTCAGAGGTCGCTCGCCACTTTTGAATAATGGAATTACTTTAGCGATTCTCATGTTTCCTGGTAGTTTGCTTTGATTAACCTCAGCGTTATTCAGTACTGGAATTTATGGAATGAAACATCATCACAAACATGTGTGAATAACACTAGGATTCAAACCTATTCTCGAATCATATTCTCTTGCAGTTCTCTCACCACTCAGCTTCAAAAGCTGGTATAATGAAGTATTTACACATTCATAAATATGAAATTACACTATTTATAGTCTTCTAAGAATTTTTATTCATATTTGACTAAACAAATATTCACCGAATTCATTGTTTTAATAGAACTACACATACTAATAAGTCGACCTGTATTCATTTCTCTAATATTATTTAAAAAAAGTAAATGCAATAATTGAACTTATATATATATTCCATCATTATATGAAAATTTTGTATCTGTTATAAATCTAAGTGGAGTTTATATGATAGTCGTACCGACATTCAATCTTGTATATTGTCAAAATCCTTTCCAAATAAATATCACTTGTTCATATTGGTTGTGATTGCATATATATATATATATATATTGTTTATTTCAGTTATTGAATGAATTAAATCGTAAAGTTCTTACATAATACAGTTTTTATATTGAATTTTGAGGATTATAATGAATTCTGTACATCTATTTGTACAAATGAAATTTCCACAAAATGTACGTGTCTCTGGCTTTCCATCAATTTAATTCAACACCGGTGAGTTAAATTACGATGCACAAAGGTAGCTCAGTACAATGTTAAGAAAATTGTCAGAATTATATTGCTTAATTATACTAAAGATCTGATAACTAACAAATTAAACCAATATTTAATGCACAAAGCACGCACACACAAGCATGCACACACACAACTAGATGGATTAAATAAACAGTTAAACATAACTTTATTACCAAAGTACATGCATGTACTAATATGATTGTAATCGCTTTACAAAAAATATTACAGCAAATATAGAACATCTACACACAGTCATTGAGTCAAACACTAACAGTTTTATAATCAACATAATGCTCATGGTAACGCTAACAGACCATTCATTACACGTTCAGAACATTTATCATATACTATTTATAGTGTATCCAATCACCAAAAGCTGTTTCTTATAATCACATTCCAATAAAAACGGATGATTGTTGTTTATCCAATTGACCAGGCCTATTGAAGGAGTCGATATGGTTTTTGTTGCATAAAACACGTTTAAGAATTCTTCTGTAAGACTTTGGTGATGACCTAAAACAAACCAAAAATAGGTCAACTATATTACGATAAACAATAGCTCTATTACGATAAAACAAATACTATCAACGACAGGCAGTTTATTGAACTACACCACGTAACTGTGTCACACAGGAGTATCCCATCAAAACGGGTAGCCTCACAAACAGATTCCACTGTAAACCCGAATGACTCATCAGCTGAACGATTAAGTTACTAGCGGAACGAGCAGTCAGTATTAATTATGCTGGGGTAAACAGTGTGCGGCTCTTGCATCGAAGAATCACAGGTTCGATTCTGGTTTGAGACTCGACACGGTGTCATAATATTTAACATATCACATCCCATTTTGGAGATTAATTTCTCAGCTCACAGCATCATGAAATGTTGATGATTTAAACATATCGGGCAGGATGTTAAAACTGATGCCCTGAAACTGTGTTTCACCTTTCTGGCACCTTATATTAAACATAGTACTATGTATTATCTGCACTCAGAGAAAAATGTAACTTACTATAAATAAACGAAGATCAATTAGATTATGACTATAATTAGGAGCCAAAAATTCCACACAGTGCCACGATAACGTAGCTGATAGTGCACTGCACAGCAGACATCCATGCCCTGGGTTTGAACCCCAGTGTACTATGTCTTCAGGGTGTTTCATTACTCATCATATCATATACATAGGGAGTAGACCCACACATCGCTCATATCACCAGTGTCAAGGCTAAATAAAATACTCATCCACTTGCATGAATTAGAAACAATATACTCTCTGAGATGATGAGGCAAGCAAAGTAAGCGTGAACCAGACCCTCAATACTTACTGACACTTTGTACAATGTTATATTTAATAAAATGGGACGTGCTCTAATAAAGGCTCACTACACTGTTTTAGTCAAGCATTATTTTGAGGTTGCTATAATTTTTTTAAACAAATAATTCAGCAAAAACAAATCATGGTAATATAATTATTCCAGACTAATTCTGAAGTCACAACACTGTATACTTGTTGAATCCACAAATATTTGAACTAGTTATTTTTTGTATAATGCTATCAGTTCTTATTGGTTCCTTTTTACTGACATACATTACAGTACCCCTTAATTGTTCTCCATGCACCATGCCATTATTAGAAATGTCATTCACTAAACATGCCAAACAATTTCTGAAGGCTTAGTGATGCAAAATTAAAGCTTGGACACCTTTCAGACAAAGCCAGGCTATGGTTTGAATTCCAGTGCAAATGGTCTGTAGTCAACTGTGATAGAAATCCTTGGCAGTGTATATAGCCCATATTACTAATAGAATCCCCTACAGTAATTGGAAAAATACCAAATATATCTTTATAATGTAAGTCTTATGCCACACTTACAGATTTCACCTCCGTATACTCTTCCAAGCCATATTCTCCCAGTTCTCGTCCATTTCCAGACATCTTGTAGCCGCCAAATGGTGAGCCAGAATCAAACACATTATAACAGTTGATCCTGGATAGAGGGAGAAATATAGTGTATACTATTGCAAACACCTCTAAATTTAAATAATATAATAAACTTGCAGGGACCATTCAAACAAGTTGTACAATGTTATGCCCAACATGCAACCTGAATGATCAACATTATTTACCAGTAATAGCAAATAGGAAAAGTTGAGTTTTCAGAACAGATTAAAACTTTTCAAGAGATGAAACACTTCAAATCTCTTCTCGTAACCTGTTCTACGAAAGGGCTCAGCTATGTGAAATGGAAAATTGGTATGATTTTAATGAAGACATTGGCACCTGTAATAATCCCCTGACTGCAAGGCCATAAGAGTTTTCATAAAAGTTGCTAGACACACACACACACACACACACACACACATGCATGCACACACACACACACGCACATATATTATATATTCACATGTGTTACTAGCGATATATTGATGTCATCAGTAAAATCTTGAAATAGTCATGCTGACTTACTAATAAATAATATTGTTTCGGGTGGATTAAACTGACAAAACTGTCCAGTGTCCGTTGCCACGTGAGCTGCAACAGTCCGAATTTGGCAAATCATATAAAAATTCAGATATGTCGTATACACACTATAACAAAGGCAAACACCACCGATACGTATGCTTCTTACGTTCGGATAGTTTTAAACAGTTGATGTTCATAAGACAGTAGTATGTAGTAGTGAAACAATCACAAATCCACTAGATGTTTTACTGATGCATTATGGGTAATGAAAGATTCATTCTTGTGCAGTGCTAGCCTAGTGTTTTTAAAGTTTAACAACTTTGGAATGTTATTACCGGTACTGTCCACCTGTAACACAATCCGGAGATAAAAACCCCAACGACTCCTGCTACAGGTGAACCACAATATGTTACCCTTTTTTCTTCTTCTAATATCACATACTGGTACACACACACACACACACACATAGGATTTGATATGTTTATCACTCAGCTTACTTACCACACTGTACCAGCTTTTAAGCCCTGACTCATGTACATTGCCTTTTCAATATCTTTGGTGAAGACTCCAGCTGCTAATCCATATTTTGTCTGATTTGCTCTCTCAATCACTTCATCCATAGAGCTGAACTTCATGATTGACATAACCGGACCAAATATCTGGATATTGAAATGAATTTGAAATTTGTATTCTATGGCCATTTTTATTATGATTACTGTATATTCTCGTGCAGAAGTTGTACTTTTTATACTCCGAAATGGATGCCAAAATCGAGTGTGACTTATATGTGGGTCAGACTAAAAGGGAAGGTATATCTGGCATGCTTTAGGGGGAAATGCAATAATATTGTTTTTCAACCTTAATAATGTATATATGAACAATAAACTAATTTTTTTAGGTGTTTTCTCTGTTGACTTTCAAAGCCAAACTTAATCATGATAACCGCCATGTAATTAAATGGAATGGTAAATGAGGCCACGCAAAGAATGACCATAGAAACCACATCAAAGGAAAATGATTACAGCAAACAATGTGTTAATTACTTCAAACAGCATTACGGAAACGAACATGCAGCAGCAGACAACCTGAAGCAGCCATCATTACCTGTCGTCACACAATGGGTGAAAATAGCCTCAGATTAAACATCCCCGCCATCATTACCGAATCGTTCAGTAAATGCTGTAAGTGCTGGAAGACGATGTATTGTGGGCTGACTGGCAACAGCAAATCAGACACTGACTCTGATGAAGGTGACGACACATATGATGACACAAGAACAGATACAATAGATGTTCAGTGAAGAGAGTGGTGATGATGAATTTTTGGGTTTTTAATAAATATTGCGGAAAATTTGCTGATTTTAGTGCGTCTTATGGCAGGTTCGACTCTAGGGGGCTCATTGGTCCTAGAAACAGGTGCGTCATATGCAGGTTTGACTCTAGGGGGCTCATTGGTCCTAGAAACAGGTGCGTCTTATATGCAAGTATATACAGTACATAAGCAGTGATTACAATTGATTATGATTATGACTACACAGTAAAATAATCATCAATACAATCATGATTACAAAGCATATCAGCCAAATATAATGTCATTGTTTTTCACTCATTCATATATACTATACTAATCAAGCTACTGAAAATAAAAAGCGATTTAATATATCGATTAATACTCGGCATTATGTTATGCAGAATTAAAGGATAATTAGAACAAATAACATACTCACAGGTGTGTCAATAAATTAATTTTAAACGCCTTGATTTAAATGATTTGATATGGTTTCTAACTTTCTTCATTCAGTGTGCTATAGTGTTTTGAAATTTTAGTTTGAAAGGCCAACATGGATTTTCTAGAACGTTTAAAAAAATGATATTGTACAACAACTTCTGACACCATTGTACCAGACTACATTGATATTAACTAGATTTAATATTTCAACATCCATCACAGAACAAAGGAATGTGTAATAAATTTGCTATTAATAATATAGTATTTATAGAGAGAATACATTGAGATTACAGAGAACCATCAGTGTGAGCTGACCATTAACATGAGATTATCCTGAGTTTAGTCCATCATGTCACCTCATCGACTAAGTCAACAATTGGTTCATCATTGTTGTTGTGACCTGCATCATTGATTTCATTCTAATGAGACTGCCAGGTAAATTAAACAATCTACCCAATGTCCACATATACACACACACACATTGTATTAAAATCAGTAAGCATAAATGCATTAATTATAAATGCAATTAATCCCCAAATACCAGAGGGACACTCGTGTAATACACAGCCAGGGATTCTGGTCTGAATCCCTCAGATAGCTGTATCCGTGGGATGTTCCTTCTAGTTATTTCATTACTATAGGAAGTTGCAGAATTTACAATACATGGCATTTTTGGCCTATCCTGAAAGAAAAACTCCTCCTACAATAGTCTCATGAACCGGGATCCAAACCTCCAACATCCCGCCCAGCATGACCATCAGAAAGAAAGTCCCACGTTCTAACCCATGAGGCCATAGAGGCGGTCAAAAGGATGAGAACACTCTCATTCACTCACTCAACACTCACACAAAATAATTAAGAGATATGGGATGTGCCTTTAGCTGTCAAGCTAAACACAAGCACACATCCATAAAGGTAAATAAACAAAATGTCAAGTTAATGAAATGGTATCATGGTTTATATAGTATTGCTTTGAAGAAAGATACAGCAATTAAAAAATAGCTATAAATAGGGCTGCTTAGATAATTAATCTAAACATTCTCACTACTGCCGTGATCTGACTTGGGTGTTCTACTCCTAAACTCCACGGCTGTAGCTGATTCGCATTTTGTTTTTGCTTGGCGGCTTAGGGACTGGTGAGACATTACACATGTCTCAGCAAGAAAAGTCGCCACTCTGGATTCAGTCCCCTGAAGAAACGTCCAGAGTTTGAATTCACAGATCGAGATTCTCTGTGCCTGTGCCTTATTATACACAGCTAAAACACACACACACACACACACTACAGATGTAGAAGACTATTTTGTCCTCTTACTGAAATGCAAGACGGTCCATGACATTTACTGATTCAATTGTGTTCTGTGCTCAATCAATAATTTATAATACAGAACATCTGTTGTTAAAATGAGGAAGTGGAGTGGGGCAACAGACAGTAATCAATACTTGTTTACCTCTTCTTTTGCTATCTTCATGTTATCTTTGACATCTGCAAACACAGTCGGTTTGACAAAGTAGCCATGACCTCCAAATCTGCCTCCTCCAACACACAGCTTGGCACCTTCTTTCTTACCACTCTCAATAAATGAAAGGATCTTATTAAACTGTTCTTCATCAATCTGAAAAAATATAACATAGTTGTGTATGCATGTCAAATATAGGGTGCACTACTAACACTTGAAATTCAATCAGAATTGTTTAGGGGTCTGTTACAAGCCCAAAGTTAGAGTGCTATGTCCATCGCTGTATGTACAAGTTGTGGCTGCCTTTATGCTTATTTTGTATGCGCTGGTACTATTTTGGGGTTATTTTTGTTCACAGACACATTAAAAGGGATTCAGTGTCTGTTGGAAATCACTTGGCTGTACAGTACAGCCCACATATGTCATTTGTTCATCACATGAGCATCCTGGGATTCAATTGAAAAAATCTGCATGATATTTTATACAAATTTTGGCTACAACATCATCAAAACATTCATATCCAAAATTTGTATGTATATATATATATATATATATATATATATATATATATATATCATACATGAATGTATATAAACACATCATATAGACCATGGTTACGTGGGGGACAAACCAAATGATTTAATAATTTAACATAAAAAACTATGCAAAACAAGACACCAAGATAAATTTGTGATTTTGAAATGTTCATTACGCAATCAACCTAATAATGCACTCACTAGCACATGGGAGACTAAATCTGCCTTCATCTTGGGTCAGTTAGCCAATCAACATAAGAAAAACAAAAATGGACAACTCAAATATAAAAATATTTGCCTTTAATTTGTTTTTAAAAATTAATTTGATCAGTGCACCTGGCAGCTTGACCTCAGTTACTTATTAGTTTTTAATCCAATCAGTATTATTATATTACATATTACTTGTACAGTGCCTTTGAATGGCTCCTGCTAGTAAGGGTGCCATATTAAATATATATTATTATTATTATTAAGTAAGACCATAATAAATAACACACGAATAGATAAAGTTATGATTTTCCATTTTTCCAACTGTCTAGTTAATATGGTTTTCAGCATATAGCATACTAAATCCACCTACACTTTAGCTATTAGTATTAGCCAATCAGCACATGGTAAACTAGGAATCAATGTAAATTACCATTAATCAGGGCATTATGTAAGGACGTAACATTTTGAGGATAGCTGAAAGATTCTATTTATTGGCCCTATCTGGAATAAGTACAAAGAGCACAAATTAAATAAGAGCCTAGAGTGTTAATCTCTCACGTATACCGGTAGTATCTGCAGTTAAAACATCCTCATATTGTAACAAAGATAATGTTAAATAAAATCACGTTTCTGATCGTACATAATGTGACTTCGTAGGCCCGACATGGCTGGTTTCAGATGGTAAAAAAGCTATTGGAAAACCCATCAAGAGTAACTTCTTGATTTCAATTTGTTTTTAACATGATGAAAATTCAGTTTTAAGATGTAATGTGGGCTGGTATGTCAAAAACCATGGCTTTATTTTTAAGATATCATAACATAACATATTTCCCATGAGTGGATCCCTTCCATCATGACCGCGTATAAAACTTCAGCCAATGAGAGAGAACCTGTCTGTTGGTCATGTGACCCGATCGGATCATCTTAGAGAGAACCTGTCAGGTGTTCATATGACCCGATCAGATCATCTTAAGAGAGAACCTGTCTGGTCGTCACGCCACCTGATCGGATCAGCTTAGAGAGAACCTGTCTGGTGGTCATGTGACCTGATCATCTCATCTCATATTCCCCCACTATAATACCAGTCTCACAAAAGTAGCCGGGTCTCTACTTGAGAGTAGGCGGGTCAAATGACCCGGGTCCTGGCTTCTAATGAAACCACTGAATACCTAAATCAGTTTGAAGTCAGTTATGGTTATTCCTTCCATGAATAGATACGTTGTGGCTTCACCAGTGTAACATCAAATTGTTTCCCCAGAAAATACACCCCAATTAGAATTTCTGTTGAATTGTGTGGCATCAATTTCGGTCACCAGAAATTAATTACACCCCTTTATAATCTATACAGAACTGTGTTGCTTCATTTTGACACCTTATTGTGCTAGCCCCAAAGATTAATCCAGTCAAATTCATGGGAGATGCATCTGGTTAAATCAGTTAAGTGGTGAAGCATATAGTAAGTATCCGTAATTGAAATCTCAGTCATACATGTATTATACTTCGATTGTGGACATAGTTTTAAATTATTAATATATGTAAATCACATACATTAAGCCGAGACTTTGTGTCAACATTCTGACCCTTATTTTGGGGGGTCGGCTTAATGGCTGGTGCTATTTCAGTGTCAAGAAATCCAATCATTGAGAGAAACATTTTCAGTGTCTTAGCAGCCGTCTAGACGCTAGTGACCTAGCTCCTAGTCTAGATCTAGATGCAAACAAACATCAATCGTTATTTTGATTTAAACTCATGCAGTCATGGAGTGAAAATAGAAGTGAAACAAGTTGATGATAATTATAAATGGCTTTATAATGAAAATCAATATTTATATGTAGAATTATCTGATTTTTGTAATTATGGATAAACATTGTTTGACTCAGTAGTGCCTTTCATGAAGGCAGCGCCAGTAACAAGACAACTCGTACCCAAGACATCCCTACCCAAGAGCATCGTATCTCATTTTTATATTAATAATGGGATAATTACTGATTAATTAATTTACTTTCAATAGAGAGTTATAGTTACTAACTGACCTCATATACGGTAATTTACAATTACATTGTCTTGGTTATTGCCGTGTTAGTGACCAAAATGTACCATCAAAGGCTCAGTAGTAATTGACAATATGTTAAATTACTTCTAAGTCATTGACTTCATATACGGTTCATTGAATGTTTAATCACGCCGCTAATTTAAGTCTGAGGTCCTATTTATGCACTAACAGTTTGCATAAACGATGGTTATAATTTGCCTTGATCTATTGACAGTCTACAAAACACATTGGTATGAATAACAAATTATGAAATCAAAATTATTTTGTGTTCAAAACGTCACCTGGGCTGGAAATACTACAGGGAAAAGTTCAGATTTAATGGCCGGGACCAACACATAATATCTGATAGAGAAAATTAATGAAGCGTACGTGTATTAATGCTGAATCATAAAATACTTACCTGTGGTCCCTGTTCGACTTTCACATCAAAAGGATCACCAACTGGCCTCTTTTTAGCCTTCTTTACAGCTTTTTCTACAAACTCGTCGTAAATCTTGTCTTCAACAAATACACGCGAGCCAGCACAGCAACACTGTCCCATGTTGAAGAACAGACCAAAATCGCAGCAGTCAATAGCTTTATCAACTGAAAAAGAAACATGCAGAGAAATTAACTTCAATAAAGTTCTGTGCCACAATCCTGGAAGTTCTCCAGCGTCATTGGGTCATCGTTTGATCACAGCTTTCCTGGTTTCCACTGAATGCCGATTAACAGCCATTTATAGTTCTTTAAGGATAACACAGTTCCCAAGATCCAAACAAAGTCTGATTGATATAACATAGAAATGACCCATCATATACATTTGTCTAATCAACACTAACAACTAGAATGATATCTCGGACAATATACGTCTTCGTAACTGATACGGAAATGGTTTGTTTATCTCAATTATCAGCTTAAAGCTTGTGTTAAATTTAGGGTTATTAAAGTATTTTACGGTTTACTATCAAGTCAAACGCTGTCATACATAGATTATAACCAGTTAGTTAACCAGGAACAAATAACATTTGCACTAAGCAGACATAGAGTCAATTCCATTTTGTCAATTCCTATCCCACATCAAATTTATCAATTCCAAATTTATCAATACCAATTCCATTTTTTACTTTTTTTTTACCTACCACTTTTTACCATGAGTAGGTACTCTCAATACCTATCTACTTCCGAATATCTACTTGAAATCATTTATATTCTAAGTGGGATTGCCATGGAAGAAATATTTCTGAATTAAAATATTTTGTGGTAAATTAATTTGTGGATTAAATATTTTTGTAACAAACTTCAATTTCAATTCCAAATTTATCAATTCCAATTTTTTTTTTTTAAATAAGCCATTCCAATTCCAGAATTCAATTGACCTCGTGTCTGGTACTAAGTAGACAAATATGACTTGGAAGATTTGATATAAAGTTGAATTTCCTAGAGATCGGGCTACACTGATACAGATGAGGACTAACCTAGCTTGAAGCATATTATTCACATCTAACCGATACTCTCACATAACAGATATAGCATTAGTAAAAAATGGCAGATGGTTTATAAGATGAGAATGACAATGACTGGAAGAAATATAGATTATCATATCTGGAATATGATAATTCATTCAACTTTTTAAATTAATCTGTGACTAGCTGAAGCTTGGAGTGTTTAATTCATAACAGGTTAAATTTTAACATCTGAGAAACCACTGACATTGATCTGGTGACATTAAATTGGGGGAGGGGGGTTGAGTGAGTGAACGACTATATTACAAACATTGCAGACGTCATCTCAACATCACATGCAGTGACAGCTCTAATGGCAACGATGTGCATCGGTTACTTACTGTCTGCATCAGCAAATACGATGCTTGGACTCTTTCCTCCGAGTTCCAGTGACACACGCTTCATGTTGCTCTTCGCAGCCATCTTGGCAATCAGATGTCCAACCTGAAATGGATTATTTAACACCGGTATTGTTTTGTATAATTCCGGGTGCATTGCTCATTTATAGGCGGATGGATGCTCACGGTTCCGTGTGATTTAACACAGGACCAATCTGTATTATTACTGTAATAATACATAATCTGTGTAATAAATGACACAGATCTTACACACTGTGCTACCAGGATGCTGTTGTGGATAAAAGTACATAAATCTATTTTTAAAAGTGAAAAGTATTAATTTTCCTGGACCCAAAATGAAACAATATAGCAATTTCCAAATAACCATTAAAAAGCGTATTAATAAGCCTTGTGAATATGTAGCTTCTTGTGGTTGTCTTTCAAAAACCAAATGCTTGAAAACATTACTGGCCTCCGAGTTCCAGAATGAGGTAAATGATGGCACAAGCAACAAAGACGAAACACCAGATAATTTGACATTCGTGGGCTCATTTACACAGCATGTACTAGTGGTAAGGCGAGTTATGTTAATAGACCAGGGTTGGGGCTGAATACATGGGAAAGTACCCGAGTACAAGTATGAGTTTTTTATGAGTACAAGTATGATTACTTATTTTATCAATATACTCAAGTACAAGTAGTAGTACATTTCAAAGTACTCGAGTACAAGTATATTTTATATCACGTTTACTCAAACATAATTACTATTTGAAGTTTGCTATTTCATAATGGTACATATTGACAGTTCATGTTGACACATTGGAGGCTGTGGATCTAGATCTACATAGACACATACAGTAGCTGGTTTAATACATGTAGATAAAGACATCAATAAGAATATGTTATGCAGCCTGCATAACATACTGAATATGGTTAAATGAAAAGAATAAAATGCCAGCTGTTTAGAAATAATTAAATGAAATGTCATGCTTATGTCCAAGACACCAAGCATACACATATATATATATATATAATAATAATGTCCAGAAAAATGCATTCAATCTAAACAGTTAATTCAGGTACTATTGCATCTGATGAACATCAATCTTTCAAAAGACAGTCACTAGCATTCAGGTAGACAGAAATTGCATAATAATTAGGTCACAAACATGTGCATAATGACAGTAGTGGTTTTAGTTAAGTTCACATTAATGTTAATACATGGCATAACATAATGTTTCAAATCAAACGTGACCTAATCCACACGGATTCTGGTTTAAAATGATAACTAACCAATTTCTAAAGCTATAAAAACAAATGGAAATAAATTGAAAACAATATTCTGTTTATGGTGAAAGTACTCTGAATGTACACTGAAAGTATGAGTAGTTTATGAATGTACTCGAGTACAAGTACTGAGCACTTCCTGTTATGAGTACACGAGTACATCTGAGTACTTCAAATTGTGTACTCGAGTACGAGGCATACAAGTACAGGAGTACATCGGTCGCCAACCCTGTAATAGACAAATACAAATATTAAAACTAAACATAAGCAATCATCTAGAATGAACAGCAATCAATTAATTTATATCATTTAATGAGCGATAGTTGATACACAGCTCATTATTAAATACTGATCATGGAAATATTAATAAACAAGCATGCAATATCAAACCAATTGGGGTGATTAAGTGCAGGGCAAAATTTATGCAATGGGGTCGGGTAATTCGGAATGCATGAAAATAATTGTACCCCTGGTAACACTGCGCTGTGTTGTAACAAATACATGAATGACTGCAACAAGGGCTTGTTGTGTTAAGAATGGTTTTGAGTACGCTGATGTGATCAAATAGCCTCCAGGTTTGTTTTACGGACCTAATATGGATAAACAAATAGTCAGTGCCATGTAATTCTGCGGTTTTTAAGCGTCAAATGTTTATCATCATTCTATCTTCATTTAATGTTTCACTTCAATTAATAATTGCCCAGTATTCAGAAAAGACTGTGAACTGTTGGAGAATGGCCAACATCGAGCAACAAAACTAGTCCTGGGCATTAAGGGACCTGTCTTATGTTGAGAGAATTACTGTCCTAGATCTACCCAGCCTCTGCTATAGACGAGCTAGAGGTGGCATGGTAGAGACATATAAACACATGACTGGAGTATACCCAGTAGATGCCGAGTACGTCAAACCAGATACATCATTCACTAGGGGTCACAGGTTCAAGTTAAAGAAAGAAAGAAAGATCAATGAAAAATATCGGGCAACAACACTACAGCAACAGGAATTTAAACTCATGGAATATTTTGCCTGCTGAAGGGGTTAGTGCATCCTCACTAAATGCATTTAAAAACAGACTGGATAGTCATTGGCAGCGGTATAAATATAGCCAACACTCGGTACATGATGCGTATAATTTGAACAAGTCAAATTTAGAAAGGCCTCGACCTGATACAGGCTATGTAGCTCAACTAAAATCAGTACTGGATGAGTATGAGTAAATGACAGTTATTAATGAGGATGGTTTATCCGAATTAGGAAGTTACAGATGGGTACTGATCGTAAAAACATTAATTCAAAATACTGGTAGGTTCATGAGAGAAAACATTTGTCAGCTGATGATGATGATGATGACGATGATATATATATATTCATGCTACACAATTATTGGTATGCATGGAATGAACAACTCTGTGGAGAAGTCAAAGATGGATGGACAACTAGAACAGTCTACACTATTGTGGTAAATTAATTGTGCTGGCTTCTTTAGCACTTAGTTTCATTTTGAAACTGGCATGAAAATGGACATAATCCTCGGACATGATACTTCTAACATCACCAGATGTTATAGTGCGTCTATCACACACACACACAATATTTTCCCACATTCTTCTAACTGCAACCATGAACGTCAAAAACAATCTTCAGATGATTAGCATAAAATATACACTATTTTCTACCTATTTAATTTTCATTATAATAATACAACCCAATAATAACAACAACAACATTGTCTAACCTCTGTAGATCCAGTAAATGCCACCTTTTCTATGTCCATATGTTGTGCTATAGCTCCTCCAGCTGTAGGACCATATCCTGTTATGATATTAACGACACCTGGTGGAAATCCAGCCTGCAGATGTAAACAATTGAACCACTTAATTCATTGAAATTGTGATATTCTATTCCTAATGCAAACTAAAACAAACGGATTTCAAAAAAAAATTCATTTATGCTGGAAATGAAATAATCAGACAGACTTCGGTGTCAAAATCTTTACTGCCAAAGGCATCAAATTAAAATGGACAAACTATTAACCATAAATTTATGTTCTGGTTGAGTACGGGTTGAAACTCTTCATGATTATAACTTTTTCCTGGTGTGGTTGTGCGCATGCAGCTTACCTAGTCCAGGATGTTGACTATTTGACCTCTGTCTTTATCAAGGTCAGAAATTATTGAGTTTGGGGTTTTGTTCCACACAGGTATTGTTCGTGGAAAGAATGAGTTCTTAAAGGCCAGAGTTCGTGCTGCATACAGTTTAAACTTATCACTATTAACTGACCTCGTCCTTGTGCTACCTCATGTGATGTACTCCTCTAGTGGTATCCTCTATTAAAAAAATTATAGTTTTTGGCATTATGAGTTCTACAAAAAAGTATTTCGTCTGCAAGCTTTGTTAAGGACAGCCATTTAGAATTAGCTCCATTTTTATAGGAAAAAGAGACATCTATATTAAATTCGAGTTAATCAAGCCATTTATGTGATGGTCACATTGTTACTTGTGTTAAGTAAAATTATGAGGTCACCATGCTATGATAACAGAAAATGTAAATATATTTATGTTTTCTGACAAACACAGAGAATGTAAATATATTTTCATTCTCTGATGATAACAAATTATACAACCACCATCTACCACAATAGTAAAATATAATCGTTCGACATTGGTACTCATAGTGAATGCGTCTTGTTTTATTCTGCCATTCCAAAGTCTCTTTTTTAACCAACCCATTAATGCTGCACAAATTTTAGAACAGTAAATGATTAATTTAACATATTACTTAACATGCTGACAATCAAAATAATGCTGAAAGCTTTTGAACCTGTGCTTTGGCAGATTTTATTAAAAGGGTGCTAGCAATGTGTAACATAGAATACTTGGAGAAAAATATCCTCCATGACAATTATCAGTCTGCTTATTGTAGAGGTCATTCAACAGAACTTGCTCTCTTGAAAGTGCACACTGACATTGCTGAGGCTGTTGATGAAGGATCCATGGCTGTATTAATTATGCCCGATTCATCTGTAACCCGTGAGGTTACTGGTCACCCAAAATCATTAAAGTGTTTAGAAAGGCTTTAATCTGGGTAAAGTTCTACCTCATTGACAAAACTTTGGATAAAAGATCAACAGACATCCATTTTAATTTTGGTATGCCACAGGTATCCATTTTAGGATCCAAGAATTGTTGTACGCATACAAAACTAGTTGGTGAAATTATTAAACGGCATTATATTAAACATAACTGTTGTGCTAATAACATTCAGGTCTACGTGACCGTAAAGCCTTATGATAAACGGGATGATAGTTGAATTGATGCTTGTACTGCAGACAAAAGCGTTTGGATGAACGAGGAAAAGATGGAATTCAATATTTTCTGATTCGAGTAAAACCTGAAGACAACTTGGAATCTTCGCCTTAAGGTAGGATCCAATTACAGAAATTCTTCCATGTCTGCCATAAAACTCTAGGGCTGAAATTGGATATTATTCTAGGAATGGAGAAGCGGTGAATGCTATATATGTAAATACTGTTAATGATCAGAATAAGAAACATACAGCTCCGAAGGCTTCCTGTACATTTCATACCGCCGTACCAGATCCTGTTTCACACATCCAAGGTATTTAAAGTGGAGAACAGCACCACCGTATCCGATCCAGAATTATCTAATCCAGTGAGACTGCTGCGATCCGAGTATCATTCACTTCGGACAGCACCAAAAAGCTATACAGCAATTTAACGACACAAATTTGGCCAAACATCAGCTCCCGGATGTTGTCTGGTCATATTAAACTGGCATTAGGTAAAATCTATTCTGTAAAGATCTTAAAGCCCACTTATCTAAATCAGCCTATTTATAATATCTATAAATCAACATCTTTAGGTATAAAATATGTTTGCACTATGTGAACCAGAACATGTTTTAATTTAGGGCAACTCAAGGATACTGTTTGAGTCATGATGAGAACAAATCACCTTTTGTCATTGGTATCATGGTTTGGTGACTGTTTTCAGACAATAACTAAACTATTTGCGAGTCCAAGACAGATCACACCATACAGAAAATCTTCATGTAAAGATTCACATTATAGAATTAAGCCTGTATAGCTAGGATCTTTCACTGTCATAACTAAATCACTGTTCATGTCATTTACTTTTTCACACTGGAAATGAACATCCAGACATAATATTTGTCATGTGATACTTACGAAGAACATGAATAGAAGTTATTTGCTCAGCCAAATTAAATTTTCATTAATTTTGATAGTATTGTAAACATTATCAGTGGGTAAATGATTCACCAGTGTTTAAAAAATAGTAGGTCAGAACTGTTCTGTAGAAGATTAGTGAAGTGGGAGATAAAATACTGCCATTTATTACTATAGTATACTCTCTCTCACACACATGCACAGAGAGAGAGAGAGAGAGAGAGACAGACAGACAGATGGTAACGTAATCATGATGACCCATCAGATGTGTCGTTAAACAACATTCATCCATCCATCATCCATAATGATCAATCAACAAAAATAAGGATCATCTAGAATTCTAGAACATTAACAGCAGAATACCTACCAGCACAAAATCTACCAAACATTGAGCCTATACTTAAAAATCCGAATATAATTTCTACTAGAGGCTTGAAAAATACCTTTTCTATCAGGCTTGCCACATAGAGTGCAGTGAGTGGTGTCTGTTCCGCTGGTTTCAGAATGAGGGTGTTGCCCATTGCTAAAGCGGGTGCCAATTTCCAGGATTGCATCAACAATGGGAAATTCCACTAAAATTATGAACATTGTGGATATACATATACAGTATGTAGCAACAATCATAATGGGGGGTAATCTTTGGTATTAGTGGCTAGGCATTTTATAGGATTGGTGTGTGTGCGTGTGTGTGTGGCAACAATCATAATTGGGGTAATCTTTGGTATTAGTGGCTAGGCATTTTAAAGGATTGGTGTGTGTGTGTGTGTGGCCACAATCATAATTGGGGTAATCTTTGGTATTAGTGGCTAGGCATTTTAAAGGAGGATTGGTGTGTGTGTATGTAGCAACAATCATAATTGGGGTAATCTTTGGTGTTAGTGGCTAGGGATTTTAAAGGAGGATTGGTGTGTGTGTGTGTGTGATCTGGGCTGACACGTAATGCTTAAAGCAATTCTTTGGTGGTCGCTACCTTTTTCAAATCATGTCTGTGTGTGTGAGTTACTGGAATGACAAATCGTAGATGGTAAATCACGAGACTAAATCCAGTGACTCGTATTTTCATGTTCAGGCATTGAATTGAGTGTGTGTGTGTGTGTGCATGCGTGTGTGTGCATCCATCTCTCATTAATCCAACACCAACTTACAGGTATTATTTGTCCGCATATACCAACAGGTTCATGTCTAGTATAACAGAAGTAATCACCAGCTGTAAAATATAATAAACAACATTTACATACAATTTATATTCACTACCAAACTATTTACTATAATTTAAAATTCTGCTCCAAAGTCATTTGTATGATAATGAAATGTCAGCTCTTCTAATGGCCATATAATATAGTAGACATTACATTAAATTAGCAGGGTTTTGACTTAAACGGTAGCAACATCAAACCATATCTGATATCGCAAGGTGGCTTTTTCATTATTCCGTTTAGTTCATAAAGCTGGAATAATCAGTCATAACAAAAAAAGATTGGTTTAGCCGCCATTGTTATTTGAAGCCCTGAGTAGCATGGAAGATGGGTGTAGCAAAACTCAGTTCAGATAAAATCTTACTACAGCAAAGAACTCTATAATTGGCACATTTCTCTCATGCCCACAAAATCACAGAACCATCACTTCATGGTGTGATTATGTGTTTTACTTTACCCGTCAGTTTATAGAATGGCAAGACAAGTCCTGGGTTAACATTTTAATTCCTCATTAGAACTGATGGTTGGCATCGTTTGACCCATTTTAAGTGTGCACACTGGGGACAGGCCGCTGAAGCTTTTGAAGCTCTGTCAGCATCATTCATGCTCCAACTATCAACTTATCACTCGAATAAATAATACTTCATACAGATCTGACATCTGGGTCATAATCGGTGTAAAATCACTGCAATGCCAGTGTCAGTATTTTAACCCTTTGAAGGATATTTGGTGTTCTTAAACTCTCACTCATCATCGGCTACCTGCTGATTAGTCAGTTCAAGAGAGTGACATATACCAGTATCTGTGTTCAGTTTGAATGAAAACTCTTAATATTCCTGGGTCTAAATTCTGTGATGATCACACGTAACTGTTACTTGTTTGAGGCAATACACTCTGCATACACTCTGAAAATGATATATCTGTTTTTGACAATTAATTCTACATAAATCTTTATGTTGTAGGTGGTGGTGGGGGAACAATTGCAACACTGATGAAAATATCAACACATGTCAATTGATCAAAATGAATGAAAATTAGCCAACTGTTTCATTTATTAACTTGTCGAAGCCATAAAGTTAACTTGGTTCTTTTTTCATCAATTTTTACATCCACATCACTAATGCTCCAAATTCATATTGTTATAAATATTAAAACAATCATCTCCGTTTCCGAAATAATATGAACCAAGAATAAACAGATCTAACCAGATCAGAGCTAACAATGTTTCACATAAAACGCAAGCATATCATAATTATTTTCAATAACGTATTACCCATCCATATGGTAACTTCTCTCTAATACGTGACAATAATCTTGGTGACACACGCCTGTCATCCTCAACTATCCGACGATGTACAATGGATCATCAACTTGATAAAGACGAGACATTACTTAGTTTCATGACTTTCCCCAAATATATGAATTTTAAATTAACTCTACTGATGTCTACTATTTATATATCTTTAAGTACAGCATAGCCCCATTATAGTACGGTAACTGTGATCTACTACTGTGGACTACATATTAAATAGATTTAGCCTCTCAAATTGATAGTTCACGGCCAATAGATGGCCTGTGATATTATTGAATATAATGCCACTTTGTTCAACATTTTCGACAAATACAGAAAATGATATGGGCCTTATTTTTTAAATATTAAATTTTATGCACCGAAGCAGTAATTTATTATATAATCGTGGACTCGAACTATAATTTTAATATGTTATAACTATCATCTATTTAATTATACTATCAAATTAAACTGTAGCTCATACTTTCGTAATGTGTGTTAGTACCTAGAGAGAAAACATAAGAACTACTTTAATTGAAGCCATCACTAGATCTCTGGTGGTAGTGGTCCGACGTGCTGCCAACTAGACCACGGAGGCGACCTCAAATAACGGATCACGCATAGTCTTCCAATACACCATTAACCCATATACTATACACTCACCAACTGGGATGGTCTTGCCATGATTCTTATCTGCCCAACCAGCATAATACCTGAAGACAAAATTACACATCTATGTTTGACATGTCATTGTTATAAACCTTTTGTTATAAACCTGCTCATAAACGTTTATACATCTTATAAAAATAGAATAAAAACCAGATAGTTAACTAATAACTATCTCTCTACTGTTTCAATGTTGGTTTGAATTTTTTTATGTGTAAATGGAGGGCAGGCAGGGGGGTGTCGCCTTTCTAAGCAGGTCGTAATAGCCTAGTTCTTCAACCCACATTAATATACAGGTTATTGTCAATATTCAGGTGTGATGAATTAATGATGACTGCCGGTGCAGATCTTCTAGGTCAAATACGACTTTATTTATACCTGTTTAACCACATTTTTTACCATTACTCACATTAAATAAAAGCTGAGTTGATATATAACTAAATAAAGATCTTCCTCCCCAATAATGTATCATCTATACAACGTGTTTAGCCGAAGGGCAAATACCCCAGCAAGAGCAGTATTGACTGCTGTATGCTGTGACACTGACAGTATGAGGATTTTGTTGCAATAGACTACCTTATAGAAACCCCACACGGTGAGTTTTTGGGTTTTGTAATGCCATATCAATGCCCTGTTATCCAATTATGGTGCATTACTAGATAAAAAAATCCTGAAATGAAGTAATATATTATTTTTCTAGCTTCAAACCTGAACTATTACTGATAAAATGCAAATGTATTGTACTATTTGTAGGCCTATCTGTGGCTATTGCTATATCCGATATTGTAGCTGTTAGGATATAAATATAAATAATTTGATTTCTCAGGATGATTATCATTTTTCATTTCATGAATGAATGAAGCCTCTACAGAAATGCTTGGAGTCAGATGCCATTTCAAAACAGTTTTTTTTGGAATTAAAAACTGTCAGATACAGACATGGCTAGAGTACAGAAAGCACCGAAAAGGTGTAGAATAACTCTAGAAAATGTGGTTAGAGATACAGAGGTGGGGCCATTGAGGAGGTAACTGTTGAGGCTGATACCATTGAGCAGCCAGAAGTTAAAACAGAGTTCTCAGACATATCAGAACAGGTTTGGCTTTCTCCCCGGCAGAAAGGTATTTTTCCCCTCCCATGGGGAGAAATGGCAGAAACTGGAGAGAAATAGCAGAAACTGGGGAGAAACTTCCAGGTGTGTTTATTTTAAGGTGCAAAGCATAACCATGTGTAAGCTATGGTATCACCAAGTACATTTGTACAGGGATACAATTAAATTATTAATGTTTTCATCCGTTTAATAATGTCAGCCACAATATTCAGCATTTGCAAAGTATAGATATGTATGTTATATTAATTTATTGATCTGTTTAACAAAATAGTTTTTTTTTAAATAACAAATATTCAAGACTTAAATGGTTTATTATATCACATTTGGCACATAGCACTATGATTTTGTGTATGCAAATTGTGGTATTAGAACAAGTTTACATGTACATTACGAAAATGTGAAACAAAACGGTGTGTGTGCATGATGTAATGTGATAATGTTAATATCCATATCATTAATAGTCAATTCCACATCTCCCCTCAGTAGACGGTAGCAAAACACCAGCTTTGATGCTGTGTTGTTGCCAAGTTTGTTCCTGACTTTGTTGTGAATCTGACCAAAGTTTGAGAAGATTCATTCAATTGATGCAAATGATGCTGGAGATTGCGCAGCAGGCAAACCACAAAATCCACAAAATCAGAATTCACTCCACTTGGTTTCGTTGCATTCCACTAAGTAATAGGGTCAATGCTGAGTGCAGCCTCGGTAAAAAATGCTTTGGGATATGGCGATTATTTGGCCTGGAATGTGAGCAGTTCGCAATGAAGGTTGGATTCTTTGACACCACAAATTCATTCACTACTTCTGTTTGAGCAGCTGACAGTTTGGCTCCTTGATATTCTGGACGTAGCTTGTAGGCTGTGATATGTTCCGGGAGAATTGCTTGCTTCAAGTGTTTGACGACGATGTGTTTGAGTGCAGGTGACTGGAGTTTGGGATGATCAAGAAGTGACAGCCACTATCACATGCTGCAGCCAGCGAAGCATTGTCTGCTTGGCAACAATCAATAGTGTTGGCAACAGGTCGTAGCTGATCACCTATGTCCTTCGCATTTCTGAAGATGGTGATGTCTTGGATTATCTTTGCGATGTTTTGGCCAATTTCATCTTTGTGGTGCTGCACTTTTTTCAATAGCTTGGCCTGTTGGTGATATAGCTGTCAAGATAATCTGATAATCAGAGTGGTGTGACAAAGACGAGCAAGGATGCATAAAAATACCCTTGTTTTCCCTCAGAATGTTTATAGGGGATAATGATGCCATCCACTATTATACAGGCTTGGAGACATATGAGACGCTACTGTTTGTTCTGAGTACACTAGGACCTGAAGCGCATGTGCTGAATTATACATATGGAACCATATCCCAGACAGAAGTTGTTGATCAGTTTTTCCTGGTTCTCATGAAACTAAGACAATATACAACAAATTTTGAATTATCGAGGCTCTTTAACATATCCGAGTCAGATGTATACAACATTTTTGTACATGGACCTGCTTCATGTCATCGCAGCGGACAGAGGTATCTCTATGGCATGACTGTGATGTGGTACATTTCTTTGCACCAGATGGTTTTAAAGCCAAAGTTGCTACAACAAGAGTAACTGTTGAAGGTTCTGAATGCCTGATCAAGAAACCATCATCCCTCTTCATGCATCATACACATGCAAGTTTTTTTAATGAATTTGTAATACTGGGTGATGGTGTATTTGCTATATATTGTTAAATAAATAATTGGAATATAAAACCAGTTTTGTTATAGATTGCTAGTTTGTTGAATGAGAACAATATTTAATTACTTATGGTAAATAAACTTGGTGTGCAAAACATTATCTTTCCATTACCATACATACTCTTTCCCATTCACCAAAAAAAGACATATTCACATGAATAACTTTATCCAGCTTTGTACTCATACATATTTAATTATAACAAACTAACCATCTTTTTATTATTACATCTGTGCTCTAATATTCTATTTATCAAGTTAAACAGGATCATTCCTATTTTTGGACCTATTGGTATGCTAGACAAATAAGGTCTGATTTATTAAATACTGAGGATTATATAACATCTTATTTGTTATGGAGTGATTAATAATGGAGACTTATTTTCAAACATGTACATGCTATTTTGATTAACTCCTTCAGGGCAGGAGTCAAATAGTAAATGCATTTAACTACATAAGCAATGTTAGAAGCTCTGATAGAGCTTTACTTTATATTTTAGTCAACAGCAAGAGTGTGTTATAGGCTTAAAAATTAGTTGGTAGAAAATGCGAGTCCCTGGATGCTCTAGGGGTAAATATCACAACAAATAAATTGACATTTTAACTATCCAAACAACAGAACCAAAGAGAATAAGCCTGGGGTTCCGGAAACACAAAGTAGTTTTGGACCGGGTTTCTCTGTGCTGCCACCTAGTGAATGCCCACAGATTTCCCCATTATTTTATTCCCTCAAAACAATTCTAACCACCTTATATTTGCATTAAAATGATAAAAAAATCCTTAATTTCCGAACTTTCATGGACCATTGCTAGTGTCTGCTACACTTGCTACGGGTTATTTGCCAAACATCACATAGTGCCACAGCTTGTTTACAAGCGTTCTGACCAGTTGACCGACAAAATGTCAGATTTCGACAAAGGTTTTGACATTCTCAGGGATATCAAGCCCTACAGCTTTGAACAACTAGCGAAAAAGTTCACAGATAGTATTAATTGTCAGGAATTAGCTGCAGCAAGTGCATATGTGGACCCAGACAGCCACCGTGCCACCGACACCGGTCGATAACAAGAGTTGGATTGGTTTGTGTTTGTCTGTATAAGTTTAATTGATAAGTCAACACACTTGGCCTGAATGCGAGTATTTCCCTCATCCTATCGCATAACGTCATTTAAAATAAAGTGGTATTTGTCTGTACACAGGAGGCCGGTGGATGCACGGGGTTCACCCTTTTTAGTATAGGGTTATTGTTGTTTCAGGCCGGGTTTTCACAGCACTTACACGTCGGATATAATCAATTAATCATTGATGTTTGTTTCTTTGCACAATAGCATGCAACATAATACACCACTTTATATGTTTCATAAAGACGAAATTGAACACCGATGAAGCTATAAATTACGCACCGTACGCGTCTCCCTCATTTGAGATAGCCAACCATGTTAAAAACGGCCATTATTATTATTATCACTGTGTATTACAGATGAACCAGACAGTATTCTAAATATTTTACATTTCTGAGATTGACGGCAAGGAACAGAATATGGTCAACAGCTCAGTGGAGTTATGGATTTTGATACAGATTCAATTCAGACAACCATATCTTTGAAGCTGTGACAAGACCAATTCTTTACAATTATAAAATATTTGTAGGCCCCAAGGATTTAATTTATTTTTACGTCATACGTTAAAATATCAGGGGAATCCGACAAAAATACATCCTAGAAGCAACACTGATACCTCTACACAGGACTTAGCACTGCCTAGGAACCATTCACACAAAATATAATAGTGATGGGGAGACTGTTAAGGCGCACAACAAGTAAAATATTGTGCCATGGGGTTTTATTCTGTGCCATGTCGGGTGTCATATGTAAAAAATATCGTGGGAATCTCGCAAAAATGCATCCTAGAAGCAACACTGCTGGCATCAAGTATATATTATTTATGGTTATGATAAATATATGCAAAATGAATCAGCTAGGATAAAATCTATTTTTTCAATTCCAAATTTAAAAGGAAAGAAGTGCTCGGGGGTCAAAACACTGGCCAAAACACTTGATTCCATTTTTGCTAGCTTCAGCACTGATCCAACCTGGAATGATTGAGGGGCTATTTCCTAGGGAAATGAGATGATCAGACGGAGCCCCATTACTTATGAATGAAACATCCTCACAGAAATGTATTCGACTACCCAACATGAAACTGTTGCAGTGCAGCAGCCTACTAAATGGACCCAGGATAACACAGATGTAGAACCCTTGTATAGTTCTCTGTGTGACAACCATTATCAAGGATGTGAATAAAAAATACAACAATTTGTTTTTGGACTTAACACTGGAAATCTGCAAATGCACAGAAAATTTAGGTGCCCATACTATATGCCGTGGCTATCAGTCAGTATGAATAAACTGATTTTCATAACTATCAAAGCGTTAGTAACTTGTTCATCAGTTATCTAATCCAGTGTTATCCTTAAATTTCTACTAACCTCTCTCACTTAGTTTGTGTGTGTGTTTCTGTGTCTGTCTGTCTGTGTGTAATAGACAGGTTTACAGTATCCATATAACAAACATTCAAACAGCATCCCCCAAATATATGAAGAAAATGTAGCATTAGTAATTGAATCAGTTAAGTGCTGTGACAATAAAATGTTTACACTCTTGACGACTGTTTATACATCAGTCAAGAAAATGAACAACCACTTACCTATAACATTTAACGGAGAGAACAACATCGATATTGTAAGAATGCTGGTATGGTTTACCATTATCTAATGTTTCTAAGGACTTCAAAAGCAGAAACGGAATAATAAAGAGAATCAGACATGAGCCTAAAATATTCAAATCTCATAAGCATACATAGAAACAGTGCTTGAAGCTACTTAATAAATCAGTGCTATGCATTATTATTATTATTATTATTGGAAAACACAGAGCAAATATATTCAAGACAAATAAAATAGAATAAACCTATCCCCACAACCACCTGTCCTGAGAAATATAACTAAAATGGATTTCCTCACCAACAATAAAACGCTACCCTCAACTGTTTGAATGACTGACAAAATAACAAAATCCAGATAGGTAAAACCATTGTGAGTATGGTGGGAGAATCTAATATATAATAATAATAATGGCAGTTTTTAACGTGGCTGGCAACCCCAACTGAGGGAGATGCATATGGTCTGTAATTTACAGCTTCCCCACGTAGAGACTAATTCTAAATAAGTTTAGAATTTAGAATATATGGCATGTTCGGTGGAGAAAACCTTGCCAGTTGCCTGGCTGGATGACAAAACTCCCCGTACTATAGCACCACGGTCGAGGCGCGAACCCGCGACCTCCCGCACAGAATGATCATAGACATAGGTAAATAGTGTCACCAAATGTCATCTAAAATAAATAAAATAATTTTCCCTGGAGAGAGAGAGCCAACAGACACCTAGCCAGTTAATGAACAAGGTGTAATAACATATGCCAGCATTTTGGTTCATAATCTGTAAATGGTGCAACCACTATTTCATGTCTAGCTAAAAGCTCAGTTGTCCATCTTTAGCCCAATTCATTTTAAAATAGGAGTTTTTAAATACGTACAGCCAGATACTGGGCATCTTTTTCCATCAGATCCGCCAGACGATTTAGCAGCAGTCCTCTCTCCGAGGCATCCATTCGTCGCCATGGCGATCCCAAATCAAAAGCTTTTTGAGCGGCTTTTACTGCAAGATCGACGTCAGCCTGGCAACAACAAACATCACTTGTACTGAATGTCAAAACATGAAATAGGTACTGGAGAGGAGACGATATAATCATCATTTATAGATGGCATTCATCAATCGTGGATATTTGAAAGTTATCGGTAAGATGCATGATTGGTGATTATTTCAACTTACCACAAACACCATCAGTGAAACAAAACTTATTTCAAATAGCCACTCTCTCTCTCTCTCTCCCTCATGCACACACACACTCTTCAATGTATAAATCAGATGTGCAGTGAAAGAAATCACAGGTAACTTGATTTAATGATGACGGCTAAACTGGTACAGCAGTTTGAGATAATTAATTTTTTTAGGTACAGTAAAATACATCCAACAATTTATGTTATCAAAAGCTACAGAATGAGGCCAACGGCAGTTTTAATTATCAGTACACAGAATTCAGTACGAAAATGTTGGTCCTAGGTGGAAAACATTACGAAGCAGTCACTGTCATCACTAAAAGGTGGCCTATAATATGTCAGTTTGAATTTATTCAATCACTTATGCATTATAATTTAATTCCTGTAGTCATATCTCTCTCTCTCTCTCTCTGTGTGTGTGTGTGTAATGTTAAAAATAACTGGACATCCTGACCAGAATGGGTGATGGCACATTCTCAGGTCATGCGGTTGGCATATGCAACTGAGTTTGGGGGATCCAGGTAGTGGGGAACACATACACACACTGCGACACATACACCCTACCTTATCACCCTCGGCTACATCACAAATCACTTCCCCAGTACACGGGTTGACTGTAGAAAATGTCTTACTACCAACTGCTGGCACGAACTCATTGTTGATAAAGAGCTAAAAAGAAAACAGAGGAAATACACAAAATTACTGATCTACTTACAAATATTTCTGAACTATAAAGCTCTTCTTGACTGTCATATTAAGTCTGTTAGTTTTCTTTTACAGTAAGTGTTATTTCAATCTTTGGCGGCTTGTTTAAATTTCTGTTTATTGGCCAACCTTTTAGTAAAGTATCACATAAAAGTTGTACACAATACAATACATTAAACAGCATCACTTTCTAAAGGACAGCAGCACCTTCTTGTCAAATGATAATTTGAATCATCAGATAGTGCTGCGCTAATACTGTACATGACAATGCCCGCCGGACAAATGCCCCGCAATAAAGCAGGAGAGTGGACAAATGCCCCACAATAAAGCAGGAGAGTGGACAAATGCCCCACAAGAAAAAATATTAAACGAAACAATAATTGTTTCGACAATTGTTTAGATTTCCATTTTTATATCATGTATGATAGTAATTTGGGGGCTTTAAAATATTAAAGTATATAACGTCAACATTTAAAAACCACTGTAACTTTATTTATAGGAAAACTTTTAATATATCTCTAACTGAAATTGATTTTAATAAATAACACTGAAATTTTAAACCAGGGTTTACAGAGGGGTATTTTTTAAATGTATATATACGCAATGCAGAAATAAAACAAAAAGTGTTGTAAATCATTTATTGAATGATGATGATATTATATACAGTAAAAGTTGGCTATAAGTAACTGGGATATAACGAAATAGTAGCCTAGTAAAGAAACTGGGATATAACAAAATAGTAGCCTAGTAAAGAAACTGGGATATAACGAAATAGTAGCCTAGTAAAGAAACTGGGATATAACGAAATAGTAGCCTAGTAAAGAAACTGGGATATAACGAAATAGTAGCCTAGTAAAGAAACTGGGATATAACGAAATAGTAGCCTAGTAAAGAAACTGGGATATAACGAAATAGTAGCCTAGTAAAGAAACTGGGATATAACAAAATTTATACAACAAAAACTTGCTTAATTCAAAGTGATTTTTCTGTTCCAGCAGCATTAAATCATCAATATAAATCATGCTGGTTATAATGAAATACGAATTTTCAATTGTCAGTTAGTCCAATGACCGTTGTGATCATTGCAATCATAAATGCAACAACCGATAAGACAATAATAATAATAATAATGTATATTTAATAAAGCGCCCTTACTAGCAGGAGCCATTCAAAGGCGCTGTACAAATAATATGTATCAAATTTAATTGCATTGTTTTGATGATAGAAACATCCAATTTTATTGTTACATTAGGGTTCGAGTAGATGGCGAGTAGATATCAACACCTGTCACTTCAAAGTGTGGCATATGATAAACTGCAAAGGCAGGTTTTTTACACAGATGTTAATAACGGTGTTAGTAACGTCATGTAAGAAACCTTTTTTACAGTGATTTGTAAAACTCCTTGAAGAAATTCAATTTATACTGTGAAAATAACAATAATATCAAGTGTTAATAATGCCTGTTCATTGCAACATAGTGTTAGTATTACTACATATTGTATAATGTACTGATCAGTTAAATAAGTATGTGTATTTAATTGATACAGAAAGCCCACTTAACCTAATTTGGCAATTATTAATCACCCAACACCAAATCAAATCACAACTGGATGCAATTGTACCATGTAAGAATGTGTCATGATGATCAATAGTACATAAAATATACATGCCATTCACAGCAGGGGAATAAATTTAAAAAATCACAGGAATTTTTATCACACACAAACATTTGATAATGATCGTACAGCTAGTGATCTCTGCTGCCTAGCTATGTATGTTGTGAAGACTCTGTAACTAGTCAGCATTAGATCCTTATGGATCAGCCATTGAATTGGTACATACATAGTTGGATTGGATTTACTTTCACAGATTCGGAGAAAAAACCATCCTGGACAATCGCGCGTGTCCTGCCGCGTTCTATACTTAGGCGGCCGATACCTGTCGGGACCAATTACAGTACCTAATCTAGCAACGCGTAGACACGCATCTGAGTGATTGAAGTCCGACAACTTGATTGATCAATATTCAACAAAAGAAATGATATTTCAAGAAACTTTACGCAGCATCATGTTTCATGACAATTCATATTACTAAATACACAAGTTTGGTACAACTTATATACATACTTACCAGAAAAAAAGATGCGTCAAGTATCCCAGAATTTCTATAGTTTCGAAAAAATAGCCACGCTATGTTCAAATGAGCTTAAGATGGTGTGACATAAGAATCCGGGGATTGTGGGATAGATATAGCTAGGCCGCTTGATAGCTGTAGCCAGAGCTAGTTGTGGCTTGGTTTTGAACAAATATATATGAATTAGTTACGTAGTTCCACCAGATACCCCCATAACAGATATACACACAATAACGGCTTCTCAAATGATAATCTTAAAATAGTAAATTATATATGATAGAAAATACAACATTGATCCAACATGGCAATACCGATCTAGATCTAAATCCAAGACGATATTACGGATATTGATCCAGCCCAGCTACATTACATAACATTAAACATATAATAATAATAATGTATATTTAATAAAGCGCCCTTACTAGCAGGAGCCATTCAAAGGCGCTGTACAAATAATATGTAATTTAATAATACCCCAAGCACAAGCATGAATTCAAACTCTGGACCATTCTTCAGGTGACTAAATCCAGAGTGGTGACTTTTCATGCTGAGACATGTGTAATGTCTCACCAGTCTCTAAGCTGCCAAGCAAAAACAAACAACATATGCCTTGGGTTCGCGTTGTGCGACGTCGCGATCTAAAATCGACCTATTCTCAACATTGATCCAACATCGGGTGCCTGCTGGGATATATCCCTAACTAGTACAGCTCCATAATTAATCGAAAACAGAAAATCCCGAAAGATTCAAATAAGCTTACCTTAGCGTACCGGATATCGGGATTCGTAATCGGATCCGGAGCTGTCGACATACATGATCTGCTGACGTTCAGGAATCGTATGATACTGTTCTTCCTGAAGGCCTTCAATAAAACCGCCATGATGATGATCGACGTGTGGTGTACAGTAGTTATTTGAAAAGCAGACGATTGTTCGTACTGTTGTACAGGGATAGCTCCTCTGTGTCAGTGTGCGTACGTGTGTATGAAAAAGTAGATAGTATCCTATCACCTATGGCTTAGCTTTAGGAAGATAATACTTATATGATATAGCGAGCTACGTGATATATATATATATATATATATATTATCTTACGAGAGAAGTCACTCGATTTGAGCATACATGAGTACAATTTAAATATTTACAGTACAAAGGCCATGCGTTAACCCATTCACCCCCACAGTTACACAAACGATTACTATAAATAGATCGTATCCACGAAGACACTGCGAAACCTGGTCAGGCCCATTGCATCATGAAGTCAAAAACCAAAGCCAGAGAGCTTAAATATAGAGGCGGTACTCTTGCCGCGCCATGTTGAATTTTGAACCGGTGGCGCCTCCAGCGACCGGAGGTATTTCTCAGATAAACAAAAGCTCTCTGGTTGTCCAAATGTGATCGTGTGTGCGCATGGTTGAAATGAATTGCCAATACTAGTACTATATGTTACATGATCACATTCTCTTTTACTAATTAACACTTTAATTGTGCACACATGATATCGAAAAAAACGAAGCTCTGAAACTGTAAATAAAGAATTATGTGATTTCACAGCCCATTCACTTAATTCATAGCCTACAATTTGCGATCACTTGACAGCTGATCAGAAAATAATTGAACGTGGTTTAAGTTTTTTTAATGCAAACAATTAGGTATATATAAGGTAAATGCATACAAACATACTTTCATCATGTCAGTTTATCATAGTCCATACATTTTTATTTATTTGGATATATACATATAATGATATATACAGCTATTATAACGCAATCATAACACAATTCACCATATATTCATCATGTCCGTTTATCATATATTAACTAAAATAATTATAAGTTCATTTAATGTCTACGCCTCAATAATATAGACCATGCAATATAGGCCTGCTCAGCTGAGAACAAAGAATACACATGGAATATTAACAATGTTTATGTTTGTGTTAACATGTTAGAGATAGAGAAATTAGTACTTTCATACAATAAGCGGCATCAAATCTGTTGTGCCACGGGTTCATCTATAGTTACAATCAGTCATTTGTTATCAAATGGACAGAATAACACAAACTGCTTCCAACTCTAAACAACCACTACTACAAAAATATGACATTTAGTCCAGATCAGTGAACTGTTTAAAGTTAGACAGAATATACCCAGAGATGTAATAGACACATGCATTGACTACTGTAACAGATAACACCAGTAAATCTGTATCCAAAAGATTGGCCTGTTTACATGGTATCTCATCATCATAGAACTTCAAGGACTGAAACAGAACAATACCTTGTAAAATAATGACTTGAACCAAGTGCATACACAATGTGTAAACACGTTTTCCTTTTTTTCAAGTTGGTTAAAGAATTTGATTTGATATGCAGTTATGAAGAGAACTATACCAATTAAAGCACATGAGCTGAACATTCAAATACTAATTCAGGGTGCATGGTAATCCTTTTTGTATTAAGATATGAAATGGGCTGACAAAATTTCATGGGTTTGATGCCTTGTTTCTTATTTAATTAATTTTATAATACCAATTTTCACCATTAATATTTATAAATATTAATTACCATCACAGCTAGCTAGCCCTGTCTCCTGTATAGGTCTCCTATCTGTTAATACCTTCCTCTTTGATTTCAGTGAATGCATGCGGTGGATTTGGTACATCAAAAATAGTCGGAATAGAATTCTAGATAAGTTTATCTTTTGTCTGGTTCATGGATTCCGTTTTAGTGAAGTGTATATCATACACTCTACAATTAGTATTCAAGTAATTTCAATCTTTCCTCATCATATATCTTTATCTTCCCAACAACAATTAATAACCCATCTTTTACTTCTGTCAAGAGAAAAAAAATAACAAAGTGAATGTTTCTACCACTTTTTCATAACATTTAAATTATAAATAGAAGTCCATATATATCAATAAGTACCAATTGCTTACGTTTAAAAATAAATATGGATGCAGGGGGTATCCAGACATTTAGCCAATATTTCCAGGGGGGACATTTAGCCAACATTCAAAATGTTCATCTTACATCTACATGTATATTGTTATATTTTTGAATTTGTGTATGCTCTGTCAATATTATGTTCTCTTTATGGATGTTGCAAATATAGGCCTATCTTTAGATAAGATGTTAGCAACATAATAATTATTGCTGCTTTTTGTACAATTTGTATATTTATATTA
Organism: Paralvinella palmiformis; assembly: GCA_025642065.1. NCBI lineage: Eukaryota > Metazoa > Annelida > Polychaeta > Terebellida > Alvinellidae > Paralvinella > Paralvinella palmiformis. Next base: position 446,456 of record JAODUP010000374.1, read on the forward strand.
ATGTATACTGTTTTCTCCGGTATTATACATAAATAATGATATGTCAGAGTTGGGAGTTTTTTTACACAGACGTTATTAACACCGTTAACTACTTAACTATATCTGGTATGTGGGTTATTACTACTTGTATATACGGCAGATAATCTACTAGTCTCAGAATAATCCTCTATCCAATGTTGACACATACATGTATTGTAATGTTGTTAAGATGTGACTGCATAACCCAGGTGATATATCAAGTTTTAAAATGTGACTTCATTTTACCTCAGTATAGAAAGCCTGTCTGAATTTAATTTGCAGTATTACACTTTCTCATGATCATAGTGTTATATCACATTGATACATACCTACATGTTGGCTTAAATTATTGAACTAATACTGTGATTATTATTTGATATCCAGCCTTTAGTACTGTATAAAGGTGGAAGACTAGAGAATTCCACTTGGGAACATTTTTTACATGTTGCTGTTGGAAATAAGAAATGTGCAAAGTGCATCATCAGCAAGCTAATAATAGTCCACTACACAAAATGTTCAATGGATTCAGTTTCATCAGCATCAAGTGAGCGAATATTTTCAAACTTTGTAAATATTCACACTAAAGTGCACAATCTTCTATGCAACAGTAAAGCTTTTAAGATGGTATTCTGCTATAGGATTCTCAGAGGCAGTGCTGAATTAGACTATTTAATTGTTCAGATAGACAATCTTCACTTTGTGTGCAGAAGAATAATAACTGTCATTATTTTGTTATATTCCCACTATTCATGTAGACATTCATGTGTCAAATATTAGGGTGTAGGACAGTTGCTCACCAAACAAAATGAAAAAGTGGACACTTACTCACCAGTGAATTGTTAATGAGGAAAAATTTAAAAACATTAAATTATTTTTAATTCAGAAATATATTTCTTAGTATCTTATTATCTATATAATTATTGGGATGAATATTACCAATTATTAGGGAATTAAAGTTCAGAGCAACTGTCCGTACTCCAAATATTGAGTAGTGTGCTAATAAAAATGCATGTATGTGAAATACACTATCAAATAAATGGGTCACCTAGTGCAAATAGATCTGCAAATGATTATCGAGTCCGTGACATACCGGTAGTCTGTCACACATTTTTAAATCATACAGATATACATCCGTATTTAAACCAAAATTCAATAACTGTACGCAAGACATGGAATGGCATTGAAGTCATTGAGCATTTTGATATTTGTTAATTACAAACACTATAAAGAAATACTGGTGTCATTATTTGAGCGATAAATTTAAATGAGATTATTATGGCTCGCTATGGTTTTTTTCTGTTCTTAAATGACTCAATATTTTATTCAAGTATATTTATACTTAGCACCCAGTTAAGAAATATAAAATATGGAAACAATATAGATAACACAAACAAATATATTAAAAATATACGATGTAGACTTAATAATAGGAATATTGACAATGTACACCTATAGACAACATGTCAGAAATAAAGAATGTATTACATGCAATGTTTGTGTTTTCAAATTTTAGAGTATAAGACATTTGTTTGTGATCATTACATTCATACAATGAATTGAATAAAATTCAATTACATACACTATGACGATTGAATATAACAGCTGTGGACTATATGTAACATCCATGTTTGAAGTTTTAGAATATGAGACATCACTTTGTGTTTGTTACATTTGTACAATGAATTACAAAAATACAGTTACATACAATGTTTTGTATTTATTGAAACAACTATATTTATGAAAACTCACATAAACATAATCAAAAATTTTGAATGTTGGCTAAATGTCCCCCCCCCCCCTGCAAATATTGGCTAAATGTCCATTGGCTAAATGTCCTGGATTCCTCCTCTAGATAATAGTCCCATATTAAAAGACCAGCCAGGGCTCATGGTACCAAATACGCTGTTAGAAAGTGGTAGGCCATTTGCAATAATGATAGTTAATGATACCAGTCGAACATTTACCACTAAAGGGGGACAGATCGTGGGTATAGCACAACCTTTGAGCATAAATGAAGTACAAACCATTGAGGTGAATAACTTCGAAAATCTTCCTTCAACCAATAACATCAATTCCGGTAACGACGATGTTGGATCAATGTTATGAAATTGTTTGGATTTGAAATTTGGATCAACGTAATATTTGCAACATTGGATAACAGTAGTTTTCATTATGGTTGATGTAAACATATTTATTCAATTGACAATGAGCAAAATGCTTATACAATATCTTTCTCATTTATACACACATTCACGAAACACAATAATATATATATATATACAACAAATAGAATCGATATTGTTACTATACCAGCATCATGGTTGATTGGAATGTAAGGGACTGGTGCAGTAAGGTTTCATTACACACACACATATATATATATATATATATATATATATATATATACACACACATATATATATATATATATATATATATATATATATGGATGCATCAATTACATCCGCCACAAAGTATTTTGGATGAAATTTCGTTATGGTTAAATCAGCTGCACAATATGACACACCCATGATAATTAAAAACAGCTGCAATAAGACTTGTTCAAAATATAAAATGAATTGAATATTCATCTAGAACACGACAACATACAAGTATACCAATTCTATTTTGTGCAATACATCATACAGTAGTCTAATTCACAATCAAGTTATATGCCAACACAATAGCACTCGGCCAAAAGTTTGAATAGTTTCATGGATGGCCAATCAAATTTGAATAATCTGTTCAGTACCTTTCACATTATTTTGGTGAAATTATTATTAACATAACCAAATTTATAAAAGACATATTCCTCAAAATAACAAAAGTGCATAATATGTCCATAGCTGCAAACATATGAATAGCATCTATAATAAACAACTTCAGTCCAAACTAAATATATTAGCTACCACACTTATCCTGTAACTGTACATGTCTAGGTGTATGCAACAGGGTGCAAGCAGCTTTTGGAACACAGTGCCAATGTCGTCAAAGGATTCCAATCGCTTCTTGAAAAGCAGTTCCTGTACATGCATTTCTTACTGCCAGTCTGCAAAGTCCTTTACAATGTAAAGCTCTTCACCATCATCATCTGACAAATTCTCAGATCCATACCTAGATATCACATTGTCAGAGTTGTCTGATTCCTGATCATTTGTATCACCACTGCTATTATTAGAATCCTGTGCATTGCTGTCATCTCTACCATCCACATGACAAGATGAGTCAGTATCACCTTTCTCATGTACACTAGGAGCAACACTAGCACCTACTAGTATATTGGCTTCATCCTTATCACTGCTATTAGCTTCAGCCAGAGTCAGTACTTTAGCTTGATGCTTTCTCAATTTTGTTCAAGTAGGCCATGCAGTAATATTCTGTTTGGACCTAGAAATACATGTACCAATATGAACATTTATAACTTTCTGCATATGTGTCAATGGGTGGGGAGGCATGCGTACTGTAAAGCCATTACCTATTTTTTTGCTTTTATCATCATGGAAGGCTCACTAAAATAAATGGCTGCAAATATGCAATGAAGGGACCAGGGGACTGTTTTCGAGTCAGCGATATGCTATTAATTTTGAAACAAAATAATAGGTTTTAACCATGCAGCTTAATTATACCTCGATAATGTCAAAGGTCATGGTGCCAAATGAAAGCCTGTAACCAACTTTTCATAATATTCATATTTACCATTTTTGAGATAGATCTATAAGCATTTTTTAAATATTTACAGACACTCCCCCACTGTCCCCCAGACAAAAGTTTTTCTGAGAAATGAAAATGATTGCAAATCAGGTACGTTGATAAATTTCTGAAGTTATTATTATTGCAATATTTCTTAGCACATTGTAAAGTACTCAGCTCACGAATTTTTGAAGTTATTATTATTGCAATATCTCTTAGCACATTGTAAAGTACTCAGCTCACAGATTCCAGAACTGTTAAGTTTAAAAAAAGTTGTTAAGAAGTTATAGTACTTTAAACACCCCAAATTACAGAGGTAGGTGCCTAATGCTATTAGATGGGAACAGTGAATCCAAAACTGTGATTACTTCATAGATTTTCACAAACCAGATGGAGGAAAATAGGTTGTAACTTAAAAAGAAGGGAGTTATTCACCTACAAATTTATGTTTAGTATTCTACGGGAACTAAGGATTGTTTTTATAATAATGACCTTGACTTTTGACCTTTGACCCATAATGGGAAAAGGTCAAGACCAAAATGTTAAAAACTTATTGGTATTGAAATATGGCAAATAACATATCAAATTGAAGGAAATTATATATAGATAGTGAATCTACAAGAATATAATGATTATCTTATCATACTAAAGGGATATTACATGTGGTGTGTTCTATTCCAAGGCATAAAACAGCTAAAATTCACAATGAAAGTCCAAATACAAATATTTATATTATTTCAGATACAGAATGAATACATTTGACTAAAGAGTTGGTTATTAGGTCTACATTACATAAGAATTAAGATATATTAAATATTTATTTAAAAAAAAGTTAATGCTGACTCCAAATCTCGCAATAAAATATCTCTAAACTTATAGAATTATGGTAGTATTCTGACCATAATCCAAACACAATCGTACTAACTAATTAAACTGTTTGGTAGTCAACCTGCCACTTAGGTGGTTTGCGGGTGCGTCCATAACGTGATGTATTATGTTGTGTCTTACATTGTTATTAGACCTTTGGACTTTAATCAGCATTCTTTGTCCTCTTATTGTGTGTGCACTTCAGGCTTGGGGGGGGGGGATGAGGTAGAAAATTATGAAATAACAATAGCTCCCTTCCAGACTCGGGGATTCTGGCGAGAACTCAGACAATACGTTAGAGTTCATATGGCGGCCGCATATTGAGTGTTTCTATGTATTGTCATACTTATCATCATTAAAGTATATAAGTGTTAAACAAATAGAAGTCGTTCTTATTTAACTTACACAGTATAATACACATAAGATAAATATAACATAGGCTGACTTGGCATATTTATGATTATAATTTAAACTAATATTTATCTTACCATTAAAACTTCTTCCAAACTTATTGCGAAGTTTTTTCCAGGCTTTGAAGGAGAGGCATACTTCCTATAATTCGGAATAAATGGTACTATCTTCTTCTGTGGTACATAAAAGTATTTTTTTACAACAATATGACAATGCAACACACACACACACACACTTATGGACATTTACACATCCATAAGAATATTACTGGGATGCAAACTGTCAGTGTTCCATTAAGGTAGACCTAAACATCAAATGGAAGATTATGTAAAAAAAAACAAGTTGGATGATGACTGGATACATTCATTTAAAAGATCATTACTGAGGAAAGAAGAACCATACAATTCTAGGTCTATTTTTATGATAAATAATGATGAGCACTAGGATGTCAAAACAGTTTTGACAATAGTTAACTTTCTCTTTTGTCCGGTTACCTTGGAAACCTTGTGATCACCAAACCATAACACCCATGACTTGATACGATCCGCAGGAAGATGATGATGATTGATGTTTTACGGCCACTTCTGTGCACAAGGTAGGCTAAATGGGTCAAGCGACCTCCAAAGGTAATGAGACGAAGTGAAAGACGAAACAACCTTCAGATATGCCCACGCCGGGATTCGAACACGGGTGGTAGTGATCTGTGGTCCAACATGCTACCGCTAGACCATGGAGGTGCCCCAGATATAATAACTCTATAAAGGCATATTATTAACTTGATATATCTATCACAATGATGAACTCACTAAATCCTAATAAATTTGGCTAATTACAAAGGAATTCCTAACAAACCTCATTGTTGTGTATATACATAACTATCAACATTTGAAAATTGGAAAGAGTAACCATTTTTGCGCGGAATGCTACCTACGTCTCGCTTGACACCATATATCATAAAATCATATAATTTATCATATTTATAGATACCAAACCAATTTAACATCATAGGTATTCTTCTGTGAAAAGTTCAAAAGCTTTTTTCATTTAATCAGATTTCCCCCACATTTAATAACAATTAAGCACTTTCAGTACATGATTACCCTACATGTTCTACACTACTAAAATCTTCATAGGATTGCTGTATTATTTATCAGTTGATTCAGTTAAAAAATGAAATCACATTGTATATAATGTTATTTCAGTTCAAACATTGTATAGTACGGAGTGTACCCTTTTCATGAGTTTTTGATAGGTAACACCCTTTGCCTTAGCCAGAAAAGTATTGGAATGTTTCTGCTGAGAACATGTTGGGCTTTTGCTATTGAAGAATACTTTGTGGACATTCAAGCTACTGAGAGTTATAGCGGATATGCTGTGGCAGAAAGCTGTCTTGGTTTTGATGACAAATGAGAATATTCTTTCACAGTCTACACTGCTGTGAAACAAGATCAAAATATCCATCATCACAGAGACAAGGATATCAAACTGTGACTGTCCAGTGTCATTCTGTATCTGTTTCATTGATACAAGCCAAATAAATAGCCTTATTTTATTAAAATATAATTAAAATTAAGCTATATCATCATGAATTGATCACAACAAACATACATCTCTGTATATTATAAATGATGTATACAGATTCTACTAGGAATTTTAGAAAGAAAAGAACAGCAGCAAGGCCTATCACTGCTATTTTGGTTCAGTTCCTAAATTCTTACATTATCACTGATGTAAAAAGTTACATAAATAAATATATCTAAGAGTCACTGGCTATAGCTTCATTGTACATGTCATCAGATCCATCAGTGGCTACACTGAATGGTTGGTTCTGCATCTGACTGGCAATATAATTTGAATCATCAATGGCTAACGTCTGCACAAGAACATTTGTTTTTGTCAGATCACTGCCATATTTTTTGCTGTCGTTGTATCAGGAAACATTGTACAAAAGAGAGGATCTCCTGCATAGGTAAAACCATCACCTCCACAAAATTCTAGGCACTCCTAGAAAAAATGCACCATTCCTATTTGCTAAACTCTTTCAAACCATGCAGCCTAGAGCAACTGATGTGTGATACAGTGTGCAACTAAGACAGTGACAGAACTGCACCACATGGAACTATTATGGGAAAAGGCATATTTATTGTAGTTTTCAGAGTACGGGCATAATGGCGTAATGAAGAACAGAAAATCATAATGATTCCGCTTAAATCTTAATGGTTGGCAGCTCTGTATATAGCATGACACATTTATTGAACATGAACACCGTTAGCATCAATATGATTGCATATTACCTGATGTTTGTTGCTGTCATCTAATGTAGCAGATGATCAACACAACATTTTCTTCCTGACAGTACTTGACCTGGTGACCTCTGTCTATTTGACCCGAGTCTTATAGAGAGCATTTTATCACTTGACTCCTTCTCCTCAACAGCAGCAGCTTCATTATGATAATAAATATGATGATTTAATTACTAATCAGAAGAATCATTTATAGCTGCACAAAGAAATATTTCAATGTGGGCAAAATCACAATCATTATAAAATAACAGGTAGAAGAGGTGACAGTATACACATATATATACATGAGAGATGGTTTACTTTAATCAGCAATACAACGTCTAATAGTATATAGCCTATTATGACAAAATTTATTTCCGAAACTGTTGTTTCAAGGCAAGTCAATTTAAAACAAATAATTGCACAATGAAAACTTGACTAATACAAATTTACATATGTAAATAATAAATTTTTCTTTTATCTGAACTAAACATGATATGATAAAATATGTTGTATCAGCATTAATAAAAATGATGTAAAAAGTTATTACTAAATTTGTAAAATGTATACAGAAAATGAAAATGTATACCCTGAAACAAGATGAGAAAATTTATGGGTATTGGATTAACCAAATAAAACCCTTATGATTAACCTACACTTAAAGCCTTTGGAGTACCACTGTTTTATATATATTTTAAAATAAAACCGATGAATGTTGAATACATTTTAAAATAATATTTTATAAGTGACCTTCTAGATGAAGAGAACGTATACAAAATTATGACATGAAAAAATAAAATTTACATTTCTTGATTTGGTGGACAACTTGAAAGATCTGACTCTTCTTTGGTGTTGCTCTAAGTCTTGAATATGTTCATTTTCTTAATTTAAGATTGTGCGTATGTCTGTCCATCTCTTTTCATCTACTGACCAATCTGTCTGTAGGAACAAAAGTTTTAAAAGATTTTACAACTTCACAACACTTTATGCAACTAGTATTACCTGTAATCCATACTAAAACATAATGTCTTCGGGGTGTTCCGGATCAATGGTATATACTGTATGAAGTGCAGAGATTTATAAAATAGTAGTTTAAATTATAATTTTTATATAATCTGCTAATATCATTTACACAGGAATGTTAAGTTCTTAATTATCCTAACCAAAGAAGAATACAAAAACAACACAAGAACTAGAGTTAATTTACTGATAAAGTTCACACTGTGCTGATAGCAATGTCATTGGAGCATGTTCCAAGCCTTTGAATCCACCTCATACTTGTGTTTGAGGGATGTGTTTCTCTAGGGTCTTGCTTCTCAGCAATATGTCCCCGGTGTGTTGAGAGTTATACCCATTATTATCTACTACAGTATATCGGTATGATGGTCCAAGTAAATCTGGCGCCACCTAGTGATTGTTTACATTAAAACATAAAATGGCAGGAAATGACAACCATGAAGTTTGTATAGCTTACTATTGTTTTTTTCCTGCTTGTATAGCTACTGCCAAACTGTTTCTGAATACACTATTCATTAAAAACATTATTATATCACCTGCATATAAAGAAATATAATTTTAAGATTTTGCATAGTGCTTTATATATGTTTGCAACTGCAATTATTACTGGATGCCAGCTGTGATCAACCTGATTATGAAATTACTACTGAATGTGATAGGTGTTTGAAGCCAACATTGATAGTTTCACACACTTCTATGTTAAGAAAACATTGAAATGTTTTGCATGTTCCTGTTCTCAGTTAATTTATTTCATATCCTTATGTCAATTCAGATATAAACAAGTATCTGGCTACATCTATAATTAACATCTAGAAAATGTACACACTGAAAGGATTTAAGAAAGATTGTGGGCATTGTGTAAATAAATGGACCAAATAAAATCCCTGTCACTAACCTAAAGTCCTTGGAGTACTACTGTTTTAATTATATTTTAAAATAAAACTGGTGAATGTTGAATACATTTTAAAATAATACTTTTTAGGTAAACCGCTAAAAAAATAGAATGTATTCAAAATTATGACATGAGAAAACAGAGTAGCTCTAACCTAGATATTTACATCTCTTGGTTTTGTGAACCAAGATTGGCTTCTTCTTATGTGCTGCTCTTAAAGACATTCGTCTTCTAAGGTCGTAAGCATGTGTACACTTCTGCATCTTCTTTACTGTTCTGGCCATTCTGTATGTATAAACAAAAGTTATAAAAAAGGTTTAGCAGCTTCACAAAACTTTAGGTAACTATAGTGATATCAGTCATCCAAACTATAATTGGTGTCTTCCGGGAGTTCCAGATCAATGATATATATTCTGTATGGAGTGCAGAGATTTATAAAATAGTAGTTTAACTAATTTATTTAACCTAAATTATAACTTCCATACAATATGTACAATCTTATAGTCCACATTCCAAATTATAATGAAAGATGACAACTTTGGACCAGATTCAGTGTCTGTCTTGCCAATTGTTCATATCCGAGGTATACAGTGACTAGTCTAGCTACAAGAGGAACAATTCACTAAAGGAATGATCTAGATGATCAAATAAAACATTCTACAGACAGAGACTATACTGGGATTTCAATCATAAGTTAAATTGAGATATAAAATGCAGTCTACCCACAAATGTGCCCTTTTTGGCTATAGTAATTTTGGTATCTATACAGCGACTATTACATATTATTCAGCAATTCCACATTTATATACCAAAATTCAAAGTTGGACAAATAATCAACATACTAACACGAGAATCTCATATAAAATAATTGAGTCATATATAACAATGTTTCCAAGATGTAATAATGTATATTTCAGGGTTGGGTTTCTTCCCGGAAAAAGGTATTTCTTCCCTTCCCATGGGAAGAAAGGGGGTTTCTTCCAAGAAACCCCCAAGGGATAGAGTAACCTGATATTAAACGCAGACTGATATGATCAATTTAATTATTAAACTATTGGGTGTTAATTTTGTTGAACAGATTATATATATATATATATATATATATATATATATATATATATCCTTTAAATATTTTCTATGTTTACTCTTATTTCGCATGTAAAGCACGTTTGAACAAGTTATACAATATTATGGAAAGAGTGCTATAGAAATGTGGTATATAATATGATATTCACCACCTCCACTGTATAAACAATTCAATGTCATGCTTCACTAATCACTGAGAAGGTAGGTGTGACTTGAAGTGATTTAAGTGGTGGGGGTATTGTTTGAGTCAGAGTATTATCCTACTCTAATGTATTAACTTAGGAAGTGTCACTTTCAATGATAGAAATCAATTGATTTAAATCAACCAACCCTGCAAGGTCTATTTATATATATATATATATATATATATATATATATATATATATATATATATATATACACTGTCAGAATAAAATAAAACATATTGTGTATTGTCAGCATATTTATTTTAAGTACATTAAATTGCCAATTTTTATATCATGGTGAAGAAAGTTCAACTTCATATATTGTTCAATACTGGTTTAGTAGTCCAAATCAAGGTTTCCCATAGCACCCAATAACAGAACACTAACTTAGCTGTCTTCTCGTTCCCCAGTCTGTTCCTTATTTTAGTATGGACGGCACCAAAACTAGAGAATATTCTCTCCATAGATGCAGATGATGTTGGTGTTCCTAGTAGTAGAGATGCAAGAGAGATAAATGATGATAGGACACCAAATGATGCTGTAGCCTTCCACCACGTAAGGGGGGGGGGGTTGAGATTGGGCCTGGTCTGTAAAGAATGATCTGGGAAAGGGTGATTCAGTTGCTTGATACGAGGTAATAAATGTTGTCAAATGTTCAACACCATGGGATGATATCCATTAGCAATTATCTGTTCATTGGTTCACATATTAATTGTCATATGATCTTCTTGATCTCAATAGTACAGTTTAATAGTGAATTATAATCATCATCCTCAATAATAATTACAATTATTTTCAATGTGTTGTACAAAATTAATCAATTTTAGTTTCTTCCATTTGTCCTGAAGATTATTTGTGCAAAATAACAGATATGAGGATTATATACCAGTCTAATTAGAACTACAGCATATATGTATGAATAGGATGAAAAGTATATTATTACATATAATATTTGTTAAATATAAATTGGCAGATCTAAATTTGGATAATGATTTTGTACCATTTTTTAGTTTCTTCCCAAAATGGAAGGGAAGAAAGTATTTCTTCTGTAATGGAAGAAACCCGGTTTTTACTGCCCACAGAAGAAACCTGCCAACCCTGCCTAGAAGAATTGCCAATTTCAGCATTATAGTGTTCCCTGGATAAATTAGAATAGTATGCAATATCCAAGTAGAATATGTGGCCTAAAAAATCAGGTTAAAAGGTCTGAATAGGTAAAAACTGTGGTCTTGATGTCATTAGATTCAGATATATCTGGATTTTATCAATCCATTCCCAGGCCATGACATACCACACATATTTATTGCACAGACATCACTACAGTTCACGGTGATATTGACAAAATTAAAAACATTCTGTGTTAAACTGTTACATTATCTCTAATAAGATTAATTTCTTTGTGGTTCTACATAAAATATACACGGTGTTCAATTTCTTGACACCCACCCATCGCCATACATAGATCTGTACAAAACCAACTAACAATAACTAAAAAAATTATAGTCTACCCCACCATCCATAGTTTTTCTATTGCTCAGACCCCATCACCCAGTGTGGGTCAAAGTGACGCTCAAAGGTGTGCGAGATGCCACACCCTTCGTATATAGTTAGGCTGGGATTTGAAACCGGATGCAGCAGTCCAACGGCTCGACAAATTCATTATTATTTATATTAAGTTTAGTATTAACGAGAAAATGAACCTAATCCGCCCTGCATTAATGGCGACAACGAAGCCTTACATTAAAGTGAGGTGTCATGCACGCACGCGCACACCCACGCACACACGCACGCACGCAAGTCTTAGCATGAAAAGTCGCCTCCCTCTCTAACCAGTATTCTACGTCCGGAGTTGGAATTCACCACCGGAGATTCTCTGTGCCAGTGCCATATTCCGTACTGCTAAAGCACACGCACACCACAAATAAAAAACAATATATATATTTCTAACTGTCTACATCAGTTCAACTGTCGGAATAAATTTATCTATATCTTAACGTCAGTCCACGTCTGTGTCCGTGCGCGTGTATGTGTATAGTCTGTCTACATCCGTTTATGAGTGTGTGTCTGTGTGCGTGTAAACAAGAGCCAGTTTATACTTGAAATATATGCTATCTATGCCCAGCACATGTTATCAGCATTCTCTGTATAGATAGTAGACTTGGCTCTCATTGAGGTATGTGCTATAGAATGGCAGATCCAGTGTTTTGATAATCCTGTGGTTTCAATAAGGATGCTATCATTTTCATAATCCTGCTGCGACTCGTGCTTTTCAAGTTGCTGTCCCTATTCTTTGGAATTCATTCTCTGAACATGTTAAGTCATCAAATAGCATACTTTCTTTCCGTCACCATTTGAAATATCGATGAATTATTCCTATAATTAATTAATCTTTTACTATACTACAATCAAGCTAAATACTGTTGTACGGTTCAAGTGTTATATATTTTATTTTCGCTAAATATCTGGCTAAGCAGTCGGGTGTTGTCATTTTCTGTAACATCCGTACACTTGCAAGTCCTGTTGATGCAGATGTCATGCTGATTATGAGTTTGCCAAACCCCTGTTTTAGGTGTGCCACTGAACTCGATTCTTTTCGAAGATATTGGATCTATAGAAAGTTTGTAATTATTATTATTATTCTTTATCCTTACACTTTTTAAGCTTAAATGTCGTGAATGCTGTAGTAGTTATAATCTTGGTTAAATCATAAATCACCAGTCATACTAACTTAAAAACAACTTAGTTGCTGAGCTAGATAAATCTTGCACGCTGTCAAACAACTAACATCACTTTGAACTTTTGTAAATAACATTAAATTGGTTTGATTTTTGTATAATAGCAGCAGTAGAAAAGTCGATATTTGAGCGATGCGACCCCAACTAAGAAATAGAATGAAAGTTAATTTTACAGTAAATGTATATTTAGAAATAAGTGCTGCTTTACCGAAGAGAACAATAAATGCGCCATTGCTCAGTGTATTAAGTTTGATTTCTTTGCTGACATGAAATGTATATAAATGGAATTACATACTCTTCAGTATTGATTGTTTCATACTGTTATTGCATTTGTAAAACCGTCTCATGACACAGTTCAACATAGGGCTTTATGCATTTTCTAAGTACTACATTAATAATATTGACGTAATGCTGTTTTCTGTTAGTTGGGTAGTTGATATGCTCTTGGTACAACATATTTTCTATTTATAACACGCTTGTCATATTTCATCACCAGATTCCATTCAATGCCAAATTACGACATTATGATGATAACTTCATATTAAAATTATTCTAAGTTTTAATATTAAAGTAACATAATTTAGGTATGATATATCGTTACGTTACCGGAGTTAATACGGTATCCGCCGAAGAATAACAAAGCTCTACGATATTAACAAAATACCATATAACGTCTAAGCACTGAACTAAAGTCAGCAAAGATTTTCCCTAACGTCCCCCTTTCTTAATCGACCAATATTAGCAGAGCACAAAGTACGCAAAATATTCAACTAAATATTATTCAATAAGCGTTGAAGTGTTAAGGATTAAGAGACCATAGTTTATAAGTGACTCAATAAGCATTGTAAGTAGATCACGATACAACAAAAAAATATATTTATCCTCTATGTAATTGGGGAGATTATAGAATTAATATACATCTTCATCTGTATGTTTAGAATGGAAAGGATGGTTGTGTAACATCTGATCAATATCGCTTAGTTAAACAAAACCTTGGTTAACAAGTTGTTTTTGTTTTAGGGTCTTTGAATACAGTGGTATCTGAATAATTGACTGGATTAATACAGATAGAAGATTTAAATTAATTTAATTTAATGGGTGGTTCAGGTGTATTAAAATATTTAGAAAATATACGGGATACTTTCCTATTACTTCCAGGACTGCTTACAACCCCTTGGTGTGATCTATATTAGTATACATGCTTTCAACGTCTAATGTCATAAGCAGGCAATTATAAGGCAAAGTTAAAACTTGTTTATTCTACAAAATCGTGTTACTTTTAATAGAAGGGCCATTCATAGCAAAATGTTTTAGTGGTTATCTATGAAAGATGATATAGTTTTTGATTCACTATTATAATCAGACACTATTGGTTTACAACAGGTCTTGTATATATATATATATATATATATATATATACTGTATGTGTGTGCGCGTACGTGCGTGCCTGCCGTTGTGTGTTAGTGAATGGGTGATCCTTCCTAACAAAGCAGCACTTTGTAGGGTTATGGGTACAACTTTATGAAAATCAATGAGAACAGATACATTATTTATAACATATAAAATTATTTTATTTCTTTACGATGTCCATTCTACTTTTATTACGAGAATGATGAACAGTTATTAATGAAAGTTATGGATATAGAACAAACTATATATCAAACGCAGAAGATACAGGTACTCCAACAAAACATTGTAATACTAAAACACTAATAATTGAAGTTATAGTTTATCATTTTATCAAAATGACTGTTTCCCGATATGTATGTTTCAAAGTAGTCTCAGAATGTTTATTTTATTTCCATTCTTGTAATTCACGAGTGATCTCTTATGTACATCAACAACCAAACATCATGTACAATGGAACAATCTGACTTTATTCAAGTATGAACTACAAATGTGCGTCAGCAGAATAAAACGACTTATTAGATGAACTACAAATGTGCGTCAGCAGAATATATTCATAAAACGTACACATTAAAGTATTAATACACTACTGAAAAACAATGTATATTTAACCTAGTTTTGTGACCTAGTACCTCTTGGGCAAGTGCCCCCTCTTCCGGTTGTAATGGCCCAGGATAAAACCCTAGAGATAAAAAACCTTTTAAATGCCAAAGAGGAAAAAAGCCTCTAGGGACCCTGTTTCCCATACAGAACCAATTAGCATAAAGTGGTCTACAGGAAGTGTAAGCACTATAGCAGCGCCTACTGCATTTATAACCGAACTCACGTGACCAGCATACAAAAACTGCTCAGTCCAGTATTACAATCATTGACATCAAAACACCACCTCAGCGTGTGGATAAAAGCAAACTTACAGACAATAGTTTCCCGCTAATCCAAGAGAAACGCTGAAAACATTTATCATCTTTTATTTGAATACCTCATTAAAAATCGAGCAATTGCTTATTCTGGTCATACACAGAAACCTCAAATAGGAAATCTAGGAAACGCCAGAAAGGTTGCGATACGTGTCTGGACTTCAATACCGCAGCAACCACCTGTTGATAAAAAAGAAAAACTATTTAAGTATAAGTTTCCTCCTTCTCTTACTAGCAATGGTGTCCCATTTCAGATGCTTTCCGATTTATTCACGCCAATTTCATGCCTTTGGCATAACCCAAGTGAGAACAGATTCATACGGCGGGGTTTTGTTGATGGAAGCGAGCAAATGGTTGCGTATATGAATCCGTGATCACCCGAAGAATGCAAAAAACACGACAACAATGACTGCCATCTCTCCCGGCCACCCTCAGTCCCTGCCCACCTGCTGCCTCACACCCTGCCACCCTCACACCCTACCACCCTAGAGATAGATAGAGAGAGAAACACAACAAGATAGAAATAGTTTCTAATTTCTTCATCATCAGCCTCTATCTCTCCCTGCCGCCCTCTCGCCACTGGTGTCCCATTTCAGATGTTTCCGATTTATTCACGCCAATTTCATGCCCTTGGCATAACCCAAGTGAGAACAGATTCATACGGCGGGGTTTTGTTGATGGAAGCGAGCAAATGGTTGCGTATATGAATCCGTGTTCACCCGAAGAATGCCTAGCGTCTGGCATAAACAAACCACAAATCAGCAAAAACACGACAACAATGACTGCCATCTCTCCCGGCCACCCTCAGTCCCTGCCCACCTGCTGCCTCACACCCTGCCACCCTCACACCCTACCACATGCCTCCCTAGAGATAGAGAGAGAGAGAAACACAACAAGATAGGAACCAGCTGATGAGATTAGAAATTATTTCTAACTCCCTGCCTCTATCACTCCCTGCCTCCCTCTCTCGCCACTGGTGTCCCATTTCAGATGTTTCCGATTTATTCACGCCAATTTCATGCCTTTGGCATAACCCAAGTGAGAACAGATTCATACGGCGGGGTTTTGTTGATGGAAGCGAGCAAATGGTTGCGTATATGAATCCGTGTTCACCCGAAGAATGCCTAGCGTCTGGCCACAAATCAGCAAAAACACGACAACAATGACAGCTTATTTTAACTCTCAAAAGCCGGTCGGGTAGACTGAAACGGGGGATGGACCTTATTGCAAACCAGACAATCACTGCTGCTTCATTTCAACTGGTTCATGAATTTACCCACACCAAACGTAATGCCATTGGCACATTCTAAAGTCAACCAATATCCATACTCACAGCTCCACCTTATAGTATGAATATATGGTTAAAATAATAACCCTTTTACGTGTTTTACCCTCTTTTGGAGATCCTAGCAGTGATTTCCTATTAAACAATTCCTTTTGTTCGAAGTACAACTGATTCTTATTCAATTTACACGGGTCAAACGTGGAGGCAAAACAATAGATTAGAGGAGAGTCCATTTAATTTAGAATATGCAACCAGTTAGTGGCCTATAGAACCTTGTTAGGTATCATTTTTAACCCACAAATAATGGCTATCATATCACGTCATTCCAGTCCCAGACTAGTTCATCATTCGTTGGTCATTATTACTAGCTCCTCCCATGACGCACCCATTACCTTGTGAACAACAACACCCAGTGTGGAGTTGGTATTCCATTATGATCCGGGAAATATTTTCTATCTGAAAAACAAAGTTCCGTCTGTAACAGCAGAGTCATTCTGTTATTAATTTTAGGCCACCCATATTGTTCAAGGTGACATATAAAATATTTAACAACAATCATACCTTTTTACATCATCCATATATATGTCCGATCTGTATTCAAGATTAGTCTGTTCTACTGGCTGCTCTATACCTTTTGTTTTGGATAAATAGTAGTTCCTATTCTATCTCCACTTTGACTGTATATTGTCGTAATAAAGACCTACACAGAGTTTCAATGAGAGTAGTTCAAGGGTAGGAGATGGCTCTGATAGGGACTTTCGAGAATGTTCACAACTGGTTTGCTTGGTTCCAGGACCCAAATGAAGCACCTACCGACCTGCTGGATTATATGACGGCTTCAGCAGCATAGACGGTCGGAGAGCTCAAAAGAAGGAACAGCACACAACATACAGCGGATCCAACAGTCACCGAGCTGTCCGAACATCAAAGGGTACCGAGGCTTAAGATCTACCAACACAGTAAAGGTTAAGACCGTGCTGCTCTTCAGAAAGAGCGCAACTGGCAATATTGTAAGCCAGTGTCGATATTTCAATACAATCTGTATTAAAAGCTGTGAGATTATGTATTTGTCGATGACATCATACATACTTAAGGAAATGTGGTATAAGTGAAATAAGTGAAATTGTTTACACCAGATTCATAGTATAAATCATAATGTGTATTGATCCATTATAACTGCCTCATCAGCAATTGACGATCTGCATCAATGTCATTGTATAGCAGTTCAATGACAATTAACTGAAGAAGAGCTAACATTAACCATGAAGTGATCAGATCAACACAATAGTATTATCTCCAAGCACCGTAAGAGATCAATGAGTGTTGAGAAAACTCCAAAAATCCGACTCTTAGACAACACAATGTACCTCTTATTCACAAAACATATTCACAAGCTGACTCACACACACCGACACACGCACATACACCGACACCCACACACCGACACCCACACACACAGACACACACACAACCCATAAGTCAGAAAAGGACTATGGGAGATTGTAAAAACTGAAGCATCATTAGGCAGCTTCAGCTGTCAAAAAGCAGGTCAGGTAGACCTAACTTTTTTAGAACTGAGTCAAAATAATCTCTTGGGGAACACTGCATCATTTCAATAGATTTCTCAATTTACCCACACCCAAAGTTATGCCTTTGACACGTCCAGAGTTAGCACAGATCTATATTTACAACCGGTTTGCTCGCTTCCAAACAACCACCCCGCCATATAATATATATATATATTTTTATCTGTGGTCACCCGAAACATGGCTGGCAACAAACAAGCAAAATAAATCATGCGAAACTCAGCAACAGTACCATTTTAACCTACATTTATACCCTCTTTGGAGAACCTAGTGTTGATCTCCTATCTAAAACTTCCCCCACCCAACAGTGTTTTTTGACTGGGTCCTGACAAAGAAGCTGGTTTAAGAGACTCCGTTTTCTCAATCTCTCTAAATCCAACCCTAACTTTTTGGTTGCGTGTAGGCGCGCGTGTTTATATGTGTGCGTGGCATGCGCGCGTGCGTTAGTATGCGCACGCCGAAATGATCTCGTCCAAATATGAGCATCATAGTGTGCACGTCGAAATTTGTGCATCGTAGTATTAATCACTCAAAGATGGACAGACTTCATCTGTTGCACAAGCATCACATCAAAGGCGCAGACCAGGCACGCACTGACATTGATAAACCCTGTAAAGACCCTTCAATACAACAGTCATATCAGGAACTACTGCATAACACACTGACCTAACACCACATTGAGCCAGGACCCAAATGAAGCACTTTCCGACCTGCTGGATTATATGAAGACTTCAGCAGCATAGAAGGTCGGAGAGCTCAAAAGAAGGAACAGTACACAACATACACCGGGTCCCACAGTCACCGAGGCTTAAGATCTACCAACACAGCAAAAGTAAAGACCGTGCTACCCTTCAGAAAGGGCGCAACAACATCTTGTGGCTCATATCCAAAAGGTTAAAGGAAGTTGCAGTGGAAGAGGCAGATATTCTGGCAGATTTGTCTTGAAAATAAGGTAAAGTAACTACCTTGTGATAAGTGATTGCGTGAAGAACTGGGAAACAACTGTATCGCAATATGTGCTGATTTGTATAAATCAACAAGTACTGCGACCTAATATCCCTATTTCAATTGCATCTGTGTTAGAAACATTGACTCTATCAATTGCCATATGTTATTCACAGTGCGTGATAAAGGCTATGTCACGTGGAAAAATGCTGTACCATGAAATGAGAGCCTTGTGCTGTTCACAGGATTGAGTGTACAATACATTAAAGAAAGCTGTATGACGTTTGTCAGACAAGGACCATAGCTTCAGGTTTCTTAAGATATCCAGATGTTTTGGTAAGAATTGGCAGAACCTCTCTGAAAAAAAAGATACATTGCTTTAATATTAATATTGAAATCATAATCATATACGGTACATATGAACCCATTCAAAGCCGTCTAATACACATACTTCAAAAGCTCTGGTTTACGTGAAACAAGAGAAACTGTATTTGTCACATTCAAATCTCATGTCAAAGCACAAACTAATTAAGTTACCTTGGCTAGAATTGTTGGCTGTATCCATTGCCATATGTTATTCACAATGCGTGATAAAGGCTATGCCACATGGAAAATGCTGTACCATGAAATGAAAGCACTGTAGTGGTGCACGGGATTCAGTGTACAAGAGATTGAAGAAAGCTGTATGAAGTTTGTCAGACAAGGACCATAACTTCAGGTTTCTTAAGATATCCCGATGTTTTGGTAAGGATTGGCAGGAACTCTGGGGGGAAAAAAGAAATATTGTTTTATTATTAAAAGTGAAGTCATATTCATTAACGGTACATATGAACCCATTCAAAACCGTCTAATACAAATACTTCAGAAGCTGTGGTAAACGTGAAATAAGAGAAACTGTATTTATCATATTCAAATTTCATATCAAAGCACAAACTAATTAAGTTACCTTGGCTAGAATTGTTGGCCTGTATCCATTGCCATATGTTATTCACAATGCGTGATAAAGGCTATGCCACATGGAAAATGCTGTACCATGAAATGAAAGCCTTGTGGTAGTGCACGGGATTCGGTGTACAAGAGATTGAAGAAAGCTGTATGAAGTTTGTCAAATAAGGACCATTGCTTCAGGTTTCTGAAGATATCCCGGTGTTTTGGTAAGAATTGGCAGAACCTATCTGAAACATAAAGATAAATTGCTTTTATATTAATAGTGAAGTGCCACATGGAAAAGTGATGTACCATGAAATGAGAGCATTGTGGTGTGCACTGGATTCCGTTTACAATAGGTTGAAGAAAGCTGTATGAAAGCTGTATGGAAAAAGAAGATAAATTGCTTTAATATTAAAAGTGAAGTAA
The DNA here is from genome assembly GCA_025642065.1 of Paralvinella palmiformis. Taxonomy (NCBI): domain Eukaryota; kingdom Metazoa; phylum Annelida; class Polychaeta; order Terebellida; family Alvinellidae; genus Paralvinella; species Paralvinella palmiformis. Next base: position 467,135 of record JAODUP010000374.1, read on the forward strand.
TAATCATATACGAAGTATATATATATATATATATATATATATATATATATATATTGACGGTGTGCGTGGGCGCGTGGGCGCGTATTATATATAATAAATGCCTGGACTCGGTGTTTATAATTCTTACAGAATTGTAACCAAATGACCACTACCTAAATAGAAAACAAATATATATATATATATATATATATATATATATATATTAGTACATATATAATGCAGCTAAATTGTAAACAACTGCATATATATTAGTACATATAATAGTATCTTGTTATACTTCTAATACCTCTGACGATAGCAGTAATAGTAGGCTTTTCACACAGCCCAATCTACGATAATCAACACAAAAATACTTTGTGGGGTTCACTACAGCCAAGAATTTATCAACCGCATGGACAAACCAAAATAAAACCTAAAAAGGAAAATAATAAAACACGGTATAATTGAATAATAAAATTATAAATCAAAATAAGTGTTTTTGTAGATTGATGGTTAACTAAAGTTCTGTTTGTTATAAACTTATTCAAGAGACATTCTATTTATTTTAAAGTATTTATTCGAACTTACATAATACTAAGTAACTCGAAAGGATTTTTACGTTGCGTAAGCAGTGTTGATACTATTAAAATTCTAATTTACTCTTTGGTTGAAGTTTTTTTTTTAAATTTTCTTGAAGCCATACTACCTCATCCAGAAAATGACATCACCAGGTCTAAAGCGTCATTTTTTTCGGCTTATTTTAATATATCTTTCGAACTGGCTTCAGTTACCTGATAAACTGTTCAGCTGTTTTATTGATAATTATACCAGTGTCATTTTGACCACTAGTAGTATATACCCTCATACAAGCGGGGACACACACACGAACACACACACATATTAGTTTTTAGGTAATGTAAACACTCAGCAAAACGTCTTTCACATAATCTGGTTTTAAAAAGTATAAAAATTGTTGTAATTTTTAAAAGAATTTTAAAATTTGCCAAGCTACGGCTTAAAAGAAATTAATCATAATGTACAGACCTTTATCTGTGAAATATCTTGACTTAACTTTTCTCTTCCTCCGTAAACCACAGCCACTGGAAGAGGAGCTTTCTACGCAAATAACGTTGTGTACGTATTTAATGTACACGATTATCGTTGATCATCTGTCTGGAAATGGAACACCCATATATATATATATATATATATATATATATATATAAGGCCTCATGTAGTTAGCAATCTTTGATTATAAAGATACTAAAGAGCCAGTTATAAGAAAAACCGACGTCGAAATATTGTGGAGCGGGTGTTCCTAGAAGTAAATGACTTTGGTCAAATTATCCCATTTCTCTAGAACGAAGCAGCTCACTGATTTCGGCCAAATATAAACAAATAAATCAATCACTAACTCGTATTCTCTTTTTCAATTCTGTAGTATTTTAGTTTTATGGAAACGCTGTAATTATTTGTGTATGATGTTCGGTAACATAAGTATTCCATTCATAGAGATTTCTCTCAGTATATATTTTGCTGTACAGAGATTTTGACAGTTGATCAAACACTTAACAAAGTGTGGCCCAACATTTGATTATAGAAACAAGAAGCTGTGGCCGTTGAAAGTGTAGCCTGTTTTACAATTGTACGATTTAGCAAAACCGCTGTGAATTTATTTATTTTTAGAAGTGTAGGAAGCAGGAAATATTTTAATATTTCTTTCCCGTGAATTTCTAACATTTAAATAACTTAAATTGATGTAAATTAGAAAAGTTCATTTAATGTGTTGATATAAGAAAGTGAACCATGAACCTTAAATTGAATATACTTTGTCCAAGTCAGTTGGTGAATTTTCTCTGATTCATAATTAAAATATAATGTGAACCTCAAATTTACACATAATTGGAGAAAATACACCAACCATTTTTTAATAAATTAATTACATTTGTTTTGTTTAAGTCAATAATATTCCACTAGACTTGTCATTACTTTGATAATTTATCTTTATACGATGATGATGATAATGATCGGTGTTTTACGGCCACTTGTGTGCACGTGTTAGGCTAAATGGGCCGAGCGACCTCCAAAGGTAATGAAGCGAAGTCAAAGATGAAAATATCATTCAGATATGCCCACGCCGAGGTTCGAACTCGGGTGGTAGTTATCTGTGATCCAACTCCCTAACAATTAGACTACAGGGGCGCCCTTTATCTTTATATGAAGCCACCATTTGTTAATTATATTTGATATCACTATAACAACATTTAGGTTTGAATTATTCATAAGCAAAAGTAATAATTAATATGAAAGATGGATCACATTCGACCGATAATATTCAAATCGAGCCATAAGCTATGTAATTTACAGGCTAATGAGACCCAAAAAATATTACTGTTGTAGTGATGTCATTTCAACGATTTAACGACTAATTATAACATTTTCAGCGGCGTACGTCTATCTTATTGTTTTAAATGTCTATGCAGAATCATTTCATTATATAAGGGCGCCTCTGTATTTTAACTGGTAGCGCGTTGGACCACAGATCACTACAACCTGAGTTCTAATCTTGACGTGGGCATATTTGAAGGGTGTTTCATCCTTGACTTCGCATCATTACCTTTGGACGTCGCTCGGCCCATTTAGCCTACCATGTGCAAAAAATTGGCGGTAAAATATCAATCATCATCATCAAACACTTGTAATAAAGTTTTTAAGATAGGAAAATGATATAACACACAAACACACACACACAGACACACACACACACACACACACACACACATATATATATATATATATATATATATATATATATAAAAAAGAATGAAATTCTCACAGAAAGAAAATAGGGGAATAAAATTAAAGAAATTATTTTTGAAACCTCCGTAATTAAGTTTTTCCTTTATCTACCTGACGACCAGTTTGAAACACACCGTCGAGAAGGACTGGCTCGCGTCCGTTTGTCACACATTGGTCGTCGGTGTCAGCTTCTGTTGAATGTATAACAATATTGTCTGGGACAATGATTTCAGACAGTGATCCCACAGTTTTAGCGTATCTGTTAACCTGTTGTGTGTATTCAGACATTATATGGTCAAACCGTTCGCACAACTTACAGTTTTGGGTCATTCACTTATTATTGACCCACCTGTCTACATATTGTAGACAGTTGGGTCAAGCATTGACTTTATACGTTATCCATATATCTCCATCGTAGACTCAGACGTGACAGATCTATTCTCTGCGAGACACAGTGAAGAGCACATAATAATAACGTATATTTAATAAAGCGTCGTCACATCACAGACCTACTAAAAAGTTCTTACTAGAACAAATCTTGCTGCTATAAAGGTTTTAATTGTGCAACTTGAATGTGTTCCAATTCATGACTTGGTTTCTGTCAGTCGTTCTGAGATTCGAACACGGGTAATTGTGATCTGCCCTACGTGCTACCACTAGACCACGGAGGCGCCCCCTTTTATCTAATGAGTTATTTAGAACTACATTATACAATATCTTATAATGACTATAGTTATTTGAAATACTAAATAAAACCCTTTTTGTTATTAATTCTATGCTGTTGGATCTCCTCAACTTCACCATTTTATGGCTCCGTAATCCCCTCAAATATATCACGACTTCCACATATAACCATATACGTCATTCTGTTGTCATTTAATTTATAGAGTTGATAATATATAGTCACGAAAAGTGGCTCAGAACAAAATTGTTTATATTTGTATTTTATTTTTTGTTATGTTAATAAGGAACCTACCCACGAAAATCATTCGATATAATGCGCTATGGGCAACCCAGTTCTTGGGATTCCCAAAACGCAAACAGTTGTATTTTCTTAGGACGGTTAGTGAAATTCAACACAAATAGCTTTAATAATCATGTCAACTCTATGTTGTGTGCTGCAATGCAATGAAGGGGGGGAGGGGGGTCATTATTTTCCCTTGTCACAAAAGGATCTACTTAAGAAATGGATTATTCCCTTAAAGCCGGTAGAGACGTGATATAGCATTGTGCTCGAAGATATAAGGATTGGACTGTGTAACAATGGGACAAAGTTCTATGGTTTGATAAGAGTGTGTTATAGCTTTTCTGTTCCATCTGTTTTAGTGTTGTTTAATAAATGTATCTGTTTGATAAATTATGTTCTTGTTACATCAATATCGTTATCAGTCTTTTGACTTTCATTATATTTTCAAAGAAGTACATTCATTTTATGTCATTTAACATCATGTCAATGTTTATCATTAGGTACCCTTTGGACAATATGACTATTGTTACAGTTTCTTGTTGTAAGAATGTTTTTTGATGGTTTCCGATAATAAAATCAATCTATTTACAAGACAGTGACTCCAAATACAATGTTACCTTTTTCTTTTTTTAATATAATTAGTTGATGTTATATGATAAAAAACCTATACATATTTTATTATGTGAACTATGAATGTAAGGTTATTTGGATGATGAAAGTCATGTTGTGAAGAGTGAATTGGCATTTATATATATATATATATATATATATATATATATATATATATATATATATGGTGGCTGCGATTTTAAAATTTTTTGAAATCAAATAGAAAGTCACTAGAATAAGCCTACAAATAAAATGATATAAAGTAGGCGATGACATCAGATCACTTAAAGCTATACTCTAATAAATAGACAACAAATAAATCATTATATTATCATTGCTTTGTTTAGACTCTGATCGCGTCTGGGATATATATAACTGACGAGAAATAAATTGATTATATGTTCTATAACCAGGATACGACACCATACAACAAAGTCTACAGCGTTGTAAAATACATGAGAAACGATCATTATTAGATCATATGTATACTTCCTCAAACCAACTCATTATAGGAAATATTCACAGAACTCATAGACTATTTTCTAGTTCTGATGTAGTTCGGCAATAGAAATTTATTATCTTGACAACATCAGATAAACTATCAGATTTTATTTAATAATCTAAGAAATATATATATATATATATATATATATATATATATATATATATTAATACATGCCGATATATCACTATTATATCAGTATATAGTGTTTGGTGTGGATTTATTTTTAACTTATTTTCCGTTTTTAAACTGAATATTCAGGTTTACTTGACAATGACATTTAATTTTGTTTAAACAAAGTTAGTTTTCAATGTGGTGTGATGAGGATACGATGTATTAAGCAGTGGTATTATGAGGACGCTTTGTATTAGACAGTAGTATGACGAGGACACGATTTATTACACAGTAGAATTAGGAGGACGCAATGTATTAGACAGTAGTATAACGAGGATTCGAAGTATTAGACAGTAGTATGACGAGGACACGATTTGTTAGACAGTGATACGACCAGTTTGGAACTGAACACTAACACTATAACAACGAATGCCAAATTATTATGTATAATTTAAGAAACTATTTATTGCTGATTGTCAGTTTAACTTTTTTTCAGGTTTTTTCACAATACGTCATATTGGGAGAACTTGTAACAAGTTATAGATGTTGATATTCCTGTCTCCACTCAGATTCGGACAAGTTCTAAAAGTTACTAAAGATGATTTAATTGTAGACAGCGTTAATCACAGTTATTTATCACATTAAGTACAGAGATTATTGTGTATACATACACGTGTGTAGTTATTTAAATGTTTGTTTATTTATTTTTATATTACCCGTCGATCACCCACGAGGTGCGTTTGGTAAACCCTGCAAGCTCCTTATGTTTGAGTGTTTAACCTACACATAACCTCTATAATCAGGACTTAAGTTTGGGTAAATAATTGATTATTTCTGATATAATAATCTGATTCATGTTAATCAACAAATACTTCCCGCGTACACGAGAAGAGACTGGTTTTCTCATCCTCCAGGACTGACCATCGGATACGCTAGATGAGGAACACTCAAGTAGTTTGGCAATAACCAACGGACACTTGTAGAAATGTTTATCGTTAACATCCCATAATATCATAACCTAATATACTGAATTTGTTATCAGGTGATGACGTCAGTAATCATTTATAACGTTTATGACGATCATTTATAACAAATATATTTATATGGGGGCTGAATGATGACGGTGACTTTCTTAATACATGCGCGCGCACACGCACGCATACACAGACACACACACACACACACAGAGAGAGAGAGAGATAGCGAGGGAGACAGAAATATGCGGCGAATCCACACACACAAACACTCTCTTGCAGCTTCATGTATGTCTAACTAGATGTATTATATATGTATTATCGCATGTCTATTGTCGAATAGCGTCAATGATCCTGTTACGACATTGTTTTATTTCTGGCCGATGTAGACTGTCCGTATTGTTCTCTAGCCACATTCAATGATGTCGGTGTTCTATTTACATTCCCGAAAGCATAGGACACAGTAGTGTGACTAATCTGACAGTCGCTGTAATGAGAGTAGTCGGTTGAATCGGTGAGTGAGCATATCAGACTGATTGACTGACTATCTGACTTCTAATCTATCTGTTTTGTTGACTGATTAGCTGATTGACTGACTGGCTAACTGACTGACTAGTTGACGGAATATATACCTGTCTGTATATTTGTCTGTCTCTCTGTCTATGTGTCTGTCTGTCTGTCTGTATGACTGACTGAGTTACAGGCACGAATATGAAAATTATCCATATAACTTTCCATCTAATCCAAGCAAACAAACAAACTCACCAAACGAATATTAAAATGTTTCAGTATATTACTGATAGTCATCTTTAGAAGACCACATTTAATCAATACTGACAATTATCGATCAGATCACTCACGGTGTTTCACATAACAAATGTTTCAGGTAGCAACCCATCAAATAGATAATATACCTATATCGATCACAGTCTAGACATTATTTCCTTTTATACTGTGGAGACATTACCAGAACGATCACACAACTTTAATCAAAGATTTTAATTATTCCACTGAGTTAAAGTCCAGAATAATTATAAATCTAATTTTTATAAAAGGGCTCTATAATATAATCTGATCATTTTCCCTTCACATTCGTGACGCTGAATGAAAGCATAACAAAACCAAATTTGTATTTCACTTCTGTAAATCTATTGCCTTTTAAGTATAGTGATTTATTGATAATTCACAGGTTGCGTACTGTTTTAAATATGCAACTTTTCAAACTAATCCTTCATGTTATAAGAGTCAAGGATCGGCTTAATGAGTTTTAAAAATACTTTAGACACCTCACTCTAAATAAAGATTAATCGATCTTTATCATATATTAATCGTTCAAGGTACTATTAAATTATTTAGTGGTACAAGTAAATTACTCCTTAATACTAATATGACATCAGTATATCGTTTTTAGACCTACATGTACAAGGTAGGGTGTCCAGATGGTATCGTTAATATATTGACCACCAACTCCCAAATATAATAATAATAATAATAATAATAATTAATGTCTTAAACAACTTGATTTACTGAAGAACGCTTTATATTGCTGAAAACATAATTAATGCAAGTTCTGTTTCATATATAAATACACTAGTTTATAGATATTATACACGGGGTTATTTAATTAAGTGGGTTTTATGAACATTTCAAAACAATATTAATATGGGACCTGATACTGGGAAATGTTTCTCTCGGTACATTATTGTGTATCATTTAAATATCGTCAAAATATAACAAGACTCTCATCGTATCAGTCGGATTAGCATATCATTTTGAATAAGATCGCTTAGGTATATACAGCGGAGCTCAGAAATGATAATATTTGCTGAACTTCTTCGCGAAAAGATCAGTACAGGTAAAATGTGCCCTATTTACATTTTAATTACTGTCCATCAGGTTACTTGTTAGTTTTCGTGTTTCTTTTTAATCTTTTCCACTTTCTTTTATCTGTCTGGAATGGAAAAGAACAATGAAAGCATTTTGTAGATCGTAAAGATATACCGTTTGATGTTTGTTGATTACAGACATTATAAAGAAATACTCGTGTCACTTAGTCCATCAGATTAATTCATGATCTGCTCATTGGAAAGATCACACGTTTATGTTTGTAATTAGCCGTGAGTGATTATGATTAGCTATGAGATAGCCATGGGCACTGAAGCATCGTGTGTCGGTGAGTATGATCAAGGACGATTGTAATTGGTTACGATATAACAATTATCGCGGGTGGGCGGGTTAATGAACCATTACTGACAACATGTCGGAACGCATTTTTTCCGGATTAAAGAGTCATTTATAATGGAGCTAAATCCGTCTCAGACAATAATGTGTCGGAAGGTGCATTTGCTAGATAAACGATGTCCGTGATGTAGTGCCGACCAAGGGACGTGGACGTGCGCATCAAATGTACCACAAACGAGTGGTCGCGAGGCTGCCGATGAAAAGACAAAACAGAAAAAAAACCTCCTAGCTGAGCTCCATGAGGTCAAAGACTCTATTCAAACTGTTGTTGGGCAACAAAACCCCGTCTTAGTAGCTGAGGCTGCACTCTCCTGACCCAGTAGCCACGGCTTTCGATCACAGCGTGGTCGCCGTGTTTCGTCGGGGACCTTGGGTTTGGGCGGTTCGTTGTTGTTGTTTTATTCCGGAAGAACAATAATCGGAAGGACTACACCCGCGGAATACCTCGGCCCACCACGTGCAAGTGTCGGCCCGTAGTACCGCAAAAGCTGAGCCCTAAATACACGACAATACCAAGTTATCATGGTTCTTGTTGATGTCGCCCTCGCCATGGCCGCCAAGGATATGCTAATAGACGATATTCACGACTAGTGCGACTTCTGGCAGCAGACGGTAACACTACGGTTGTGGGCCACGATCTTAAGTCACTTGGGCAGAATATGGGGATATGACTAAGTTATGGCTGACACCCAACATACATATTTGGCTAACTTTCGTTATTGTCACCTGTAGTAAACTAAGTTAGCTCCAGGTGGATCTTTAAGCATTTGTCTTTGCTAATCCCGACGTCTGGTAAAATTATATATGATGACATTCTGCTCCTGGGTTGACTTAAGAATTTTACCGATTTGACGGAATCTGATAATCTGTAAATATCACTCTGTATAGTGAATAACGATGTTTTAAAGGTACGTACGATTAACATGTGTGTATGTGTGTGTATGTGTGTGTGTGTTATCATGCAGAAGTTGAAACTGTGTATCAACATATTATCTGTATATATCAAGGTTGTTTTTACCGTTAATAATGTTTCTCTTATTAAAATATATTATTAAAATACCTGACATACATTATTATTATTATTTTGGATGTCGCTGTCTGTTCCGGTTGAATGGCTCCTGCTGCAGTAATGATGCTTTATTAAATATACATTCATAGTAGTAGTAGTAGTAGTAGTAGTAGTAGTAGTAATAGTAGTAGTAGTAGTACACAAGTTAAAAATATATTTAAGGGTTTTAACCATAGTTGACCATGGATAGGTGCGGCATCGAGGCATCTCGTGTGTGTTTGTATACGCTCGAGTACTGCATCGCATCTCGAGCGGTGGCATTGGACACAGCTCGCGCGGTTGGTGGGTTTTATATAACAACTTATATAATTCAACTTGGTTGTATGTGGGAATAGAATTATCTTTCCTAGGTCCAGTTATGTCCAGTTTGTACTATGAGATTCAAGATTAGCTCTAATCTGCTTGTCATAAATAACATTTAAGAACTACAATAGTTAGAACATCAGACGTTAGGTCAGGTTTGAAAATGATAACATAGTTCAAACATTAGGGAAGCTATGACGCGCTATTACGGCCTGCTTCAGCGGAGATGTCAGCCTTTTAATAGCAATTAAGCTAAACAGTTTTAATAGTAGTCGCTTCATGACGCCTGCCCGTTGTAAAAACTGATCTTTGAAGACAGTAACAATTGGGTTATATAGTTTATATAGTATTGCTTTGAAGAAAGATACAGCAATTGAAAATAGCTATAAATAGGGCTGCTTAGATAATTAAGCTAAACAGTGAGCTCCGGTGGCCTAGCGGTTAAGCACTCGGCACTTGGTGCCAACGGTCGCAGGTTCGAACCCCGTAAGAGGTCGAAACTTTTCCAGGGATTAATTTCTCGGCTCACTACATCGTGGGTGGCTGACCACGTTAAATGGCGCTGCCGTCTCCACTGAATTATTTAAAATAAAGGGGGACGTTAAAAACCCCCTGAGGACGTAAAACACTCTGGCAATGACCACCCTCATGGTATTTCGGCTCCATCTTTCCGTACTGCTCCCCTGTGAGTGGTGGGGGAGGAGATTCTCAACCACTCCAACATAGAGGCTGTGCTGATTAAGCGACAGCCTGGGGATTCTCCCCGAACAACAAAACCATTAAGCTAAACATTCTCACTACTGCCGTGATCTGACTTGGGTGTTCTACTCCCAAACTCCACGGCTGTAGGTGATTCGCATTTTTGATTTTGCTTGGCGGCTTAGGGACTGGTGAGACATTACACATGTCTCAGCAAGAAAAGTCGCCACTCTGGATTCAATCCCCTGAAGAAACGTCCAGAGTTTGAATTCACGGTTCGAGATTTACTGTGCCTGTGCCTTATTATACACAGCTAAAACACACACACGCATATATATATATATATATATATATATATATAATTGGTTTAACTAAGTCACTATGTTTAGTACTGGCTCCGCCCCAGAAGTGCGAGTTCTAGACCTATTTGTTTCGCCCTGGCTCGCGTACCAAAAAGATGGCTCCGGCTTACTGAATATCGTATATAAACTAGACTGGTAGGAATTAGGATTGATTTTCACATCTGTGCACGTGGTAATGAAGTGAAGTCAAAGATGAAACAACCTTCAGATATGTCCACACCGAGATTCGAACATGGGTAGTAGTGATTTGTGGTCCAACACGCTACCGCTAGACCATGGAGGTACCCAAACTAATACTGGAAGTTGTAGTAGTAGCAGCAGCAATACTACTACTACTACTACTAATAATAATAAATTCATCATGATTGGAGGTGAAGTTGTTTAAAATTCTAATCCATTTTGCTGCTTGTAATTCTAATAGATGTCTGTTCCAGCAGTCATGCCAACCAGAGCATATGAACAAACAAAATCTGAGATCTAGAGCTTCACTGTCCATTTGTACATAGAGATAAAGCTGCTTTGTGTATTTGGTTTGTACAAGGCGCCACCTATTGGCCGTTTTACCTACTTACTATTTACATCGCCACATCTTCCAGTCTCACTATGTCAAAGAAGTCACCTAGAAATATGAACGTTTTCAACGGACCGATCACATTCCACTTTTCACAATGTCATGTACAATCGTATATAATTGTATATTATATTATTCGCGATTACCACCCTCGGGCCGCTCGAGTACCGTCCTTCAGATGACTTATACACTTCATCATTTCTCGGTTCGTAAACTTCTTCCCGAGCCGAGCCGAGTGAGTGAGTGAGTTACCGCGTGAAGGCAGGTGAGTGAGGTATTGGTGGCGACTGGGTGGGTGACTCGTTTATGGTTGAGTACGTGATTGATTGATGATAACAACATACGTTACGTTTTATATCACCCAACCAACGTCACTCACTATCTCACTGACGTCACTTACTTTATCACCGATGTCACTCACTTTCTCACCGACGTCACTCACTATCTCATCGACGTCACCAATGACCACGACGACGCTTCGCCCAAATCCCAAAATGGCTGCCGCTACCGATCCGTTCTCTCCGAAGGTGCTGATCTTCGGGTTCGACTCACCTCGGCGTCCCGGACCAAACGTCAACGGTTTGTCTTCATTTCGGCATGATTCCAGACACATCCCCTACCTGTCGACGCTATGATACTGCCCGTGATAAAGCGGGTATTGATCAGGCTCAGGTAATTAATAGCTCTTCAGCGACGACGCCGATTCCGGGCAATCGCCGACGGGATATAATCGGGAATCCTAATTGCCTGCAGTCCGATCCAGAATTATAGGCGCGCCCCCGCCGCCGGAATCCCATCTGGGGGCTCTCTCTCTCATTCTCTCTCTCTCTCTCACTCTCTCTCTTTCACACACACACACCAGCCAGCCCAGTTTGGGGGGCCGAAGACCCCCCCCCCCGACCTCTGAGGTAAAAGGGATTGGTTTTGTCCAGTTTTTATTTTTGTTCTGTTATTTTTTCCGTCGATTTTCCTAGAATAGCACGATTTTAACTGGCGTTTCAGATGGCGCCTGGGAATTGAAGTTATTAGGCTATTGCATCAGTTGGAATTATGGTTTGTTCGGGGTTTTGTTTGCAGGAGAAGAATAACATTATAAGACAGCGACTATGCATATGTCTAAAATTGTTTCTTTATTTTGTCTCAGTAATTGTCTTTTTTATAATATTGTTGTCTTACTGTTACTGTTAGGTTGTGCGAAGTGCAAGATGAAACATCCATCCGCGTTACCAGTTAGACTACAGAGCTGGCTCGATTTTGTCTCCAGAAAAAACAGTTCCCAATATATAAGACAATAAATATGTTTTCGAAAATTATTACAATGTCGGTGGAATAGGACCGATACAGCGAATCGGAAGTTGAGTGAATGCTCGTTAATTCGACTTCGGTTTAGAACACGAACCGTATGTACCTCGACCTAGAGCTTCGTTTAGCACGACGCTTAACATATAATAGAACTACTGATTAATCAGTGAATTCTGGCAGGAGCCTTCAAATTGGATACGAGTGCTCGATGTTTCTAACCCAAGTCGAGTCAGGTAAAACAAAACAGAGGCTTAGATCCTGACCCGGTACGAGAAAGGTGAGGAATGTGCGGTGTCCGTGGTTCGCCAATCACTCTACCCCTCGCTCAAGGTGTTTCGATGGTATGGTGGTTAGAGTACTGCGCTGCAAACCACCAGAATAGAGTTCGAACGGTAACGGTGTTTGTGGGATATTTGCTTAGGAAGTCACCCCTCGATCGTATTACCCAAATTTGACTATCACCGAGGGCAAACAAACCACTTACTGACTGACTTACTTACTCACTTACTTACTCCTCTGCGCCTCCGTGGTCTAACTGGCAGTGCGTTTGACCACAAATAACTACCACCTGAGTTCGAATCTCGGTGTGGGCATATCTGAAGGGTGTTTCATCTGTGACTTCGCTTCATTACCATTGGAGGTCGTTCGGCCCATTTAACTTACCATCTCCACAAAAGTGGCCGTAAAACATCAATCATCATTATTAAACCGAGCCCCTCCTCATCCAACCACCACCCACGTGTTTTAAAGAGTTTGTTTTGATGACGCTGTATCAGTTGAAACATCCCATCGACATCAAAATGACCCTGATACTGTCGAGGTTTATTTTAGCTTCCTGGCTTCCGGTTACTCACCAAACGAATCCGGATATTTTTCCGTCGTTAATCATCAGTAACCTATTTCTGCCACCCTATGTGTTGTAACAGGCGAGTAAAATGAGACGGGACTAAATGACTCACTCACTCAATCAATCACCCACACACACACTCACTCATCCACATACTCACTCGCTCACTTGGTTACCCATCTTGTCCCGCCCATGGGTATGGCGAGTCTGGGCGAGCACACTGGATCCCGCGTTTGCGGCTTAGTATTGCGGCTTATTGGCTTGTACATGTTTCTGTGGCCCTGCAGTGTTTGGGAGCCCCACCACCCGCCTAAACCCACCCCCACCCCATGGGTTGGACCGTCTTTCCAATAATCACGAGGACAATTGCTACTTTTTCCCGACCTACACATATGATGCCATATTTAGGCAAACCTAACAACCATTGTATACTGACATGGATTTGCCTCTGTTTAACACCGAAGAGTAGATCCACTTATGTGTTTTGGCCAGTTTTGTATTTTGACCAATTTTATGTTTTGACCAGTTTAGTTTTTTGTGCCAGTTTTGTGTTTTGACCAGTTTATGTTTTGACCAGTCTTATGTTTTGACCGGTCTTGTGTTTTGACCAATTTTATGTTTTAGCTGGATTTCGTTATTTATACACACCAGATATATCGCGTATGGATCGTGGAGATACAATCTGTGGTCCAACACGCTATCGTTAGACTACGGAGGCGCCCAAATTCACAGATTGGAAAGTTAAACTTTCAGCAGACAATGAGATTCGCTCCTACGAATAGAAGACCTACAGCCCAGTCCGTCACTACCCGCGCCATGACGGGTGGCGACACCTGGTGATAGACAGCCATTTACGCGGCATCACCACCCGGCTATTGGTCGTCTGGGCGTTTGACGTCATTTTGCCGATGGAGTTAAACGCCTGACGTTTATCTATCTATCAGTCTGATTTCCAGTCGTCCCTACGAACATTATTGGTTAATTTGTCATCGACGACAAGTGGAACCCATAAAAAATGCTGTGCCTGTTGTTATCGAACAGCGACCCCGGTTCGTTCGTCGAGCCCTTTAACAGACGATGGACAATGGACGCCCATTTCTGGATCTCTGTATTTGTCGCTGTTTGTCTGTACGTACGTGTTTTTGTGTGTTTATTTTCACGTCCGTCGTTTTTTTCGGGTTTAGTCGTTTCTTAGTCGTTTCGTTTTTGGCGGGAAGCGCTCTGATTGGCAAGTTCTTCTTTCGTTCGTCCTTGGTCGGTGTGATAATCTCGGTTTCATCCTTTCAGTCGCTAGTTAAAAGCATTGACCTAAACATAACTATTAAGTGTAATAAATAATGAATAGGATTTTAATGTTGTAGTCGATTCTCCCTGCCTGGTTTTGAAACAACAAATCTAAATATCACTAAATACTACCTATAACTAGGTATTAGCACAATTGTTTTTCTTGCGGCATACACGAAAAGGGTTTTCTTTTTGCTTGGTCTATGTTTGAAAAACGCTTGCAACTCAAGTTTAGTAATAATTTTGAAGCTGTCAGGCGTCACTCAACATGTCGCGTATTTTGTCTTCCTGTACCCGCGCACTAAACGGCCTCGTGGAGTAGAGCCTTGTTATAGATGACTTCAGAATGTTTTGATTTAAAGTAGGTCAAGTCGATGCGCGCGCATTTCTCCCTGGCAGAAAGACAGATGCGCAGCTATTGTTTTCATTTATAACAAAGAGACATTCCGACGTCAAGATTTAGTAATCAACAACAATGCCTCATTGACAGTAGGTTGCACAAATAGATGAACAAAGGAAGGTACATTGCCATTTTATAGTATCCTTTGAAAAGAACCTTTTTGAGGAAAACAGACGTGCGTTGTGGATTTAAGGCCATCTGCCGAGCAGACCGGAATGTGCATTTGACAGAATTTCTCGGCAAACCATTTGCAGTGATGACTTTGTTTCAGGGTGGTTTTACATTTAAATTAAAGTGCAATTTGAGTGGTAAACTGTGTATAATATACAAAAATTAATTATGCTTCTTGTTTATATAGACGTTATATTGTGTAATATAGTCTGTAGCCTTTGGCTCTGCGTTGCCACACACACACACACTGACAATGATGCTATTGCTACTGCGAGTTTGGTGACTTAGTCTTAGAGCCTAACATTACATGGATCCATGACCCATGAGTAAATCTATCTTCTATAATACTATATTGTGCCTGTTGATCAAATAATGAATGATGTGCAAACTAGGCTCATATTATTTGGTAAACTACAATAAAATGTGTATAATTTATTTTATGGGTAAACAGTCTGACATACTGAATGATGTGGACTTTGTTTCCTATATTTTCAAACATCATCATGGAGTTAAAAACAAGCTGGCTGAGAAAAGAGAAGATATGTATAATGCAAGGTAGATCTAATGTCAGTCAAAGTATTGCTATTTGATAGTATTAATAATTACTTAATTTAATTAGGTCTACCGGGTGTCAATATCATTTGATAGATTGTGCTTTAATTTAATTTGGCAAACATTAGACTTTAGAAGCTAGATGAATACATGGTCATCCAATACTGAAGTTATTATTTTTGCAATATATTTAGATGTAAAAAGCAAGCAGAAATATGCCAGTCACAGATGATGCCACTGGTATTGAGGACACTGTCCTGGGAAATGACTTTGAAGCAAATAATGTCGGTTTCCAAGCAGACCCAAGAAAGGAAGGTAAGCTCCTTCAATATAGTACCAAAGCAAGTTGCTGAGTTGTAATGAAGAGGTTTATCGACTTAGAGCAGAAAATGACATGCTAACAAGGAAGTCAAAAGTTTTCGGGTTTGATGTCATCAAGGACAATAATGATAGTATACATTTTTATACATGGCTATTAAATTTATCTTGATTTATGTCGGTGGTAGATAAAGTTGAGGTGTGTCATCTATATATTTCTAGAGAAGACCATATACTGGTAGTCTTATGAAGCTGAGATAAAGTTAAGGTGTGTCATGCATGTCCTTCTGTAGACGACCATGTACTGCTTGGTTTTATGAAGCAGAGACTTGGTCTTTTACAGGAAGACTGCTCATAGATTTGGTCTTGATTTAACTATTGTATCTAATGTTTATAGATTATGGCTACCTGTCTTGTCCAAATATATGAGGGCTCTGATTGTATGGCCAGATAGAAATAGCATCAGAAAGCATATGCCTGTATGTGTCAGAAGATAATATAGAGTTTGTATTTGTATTTTAGACTGCAGTGAAATCTTTATAGAGAGACCGAGTAAATTAACTGCCCGTGGAAATATCTAATAGGCTTAAGTTCAGCTGGTGCAGTGACAGTTCTATCTGCAGGTTGGGGTGGTCGAGTGTCAGGTAATATATTAAAGATGCCATGTTTCACAAAAGGCAACTGTATGTAAAAGATATTGATGTATCGAGGCAACTATCCAATGTACGAATTCCTGTAGAGAGAGTTATTGGCCGTTTGGAAAGGTTTAGACTATTTCATAGTATTGTATCTATCACAGAAATAGATTTCATGATGCAGTGCTGTCAATTTGAATAAGAGTTTAATTACCAAATGATAATTATTGTCTGTATTGTAAAATAATGTGCAGGGTGAGACTAAACCAAGATTGGTTGGTTCATTAATATATCTGTTATTTGTGTTATGTTTTGCTAAGTTATGTTTGTATATAAATAAGTAGTTACAATGTTGACTCCTTTTATTCTCTAGCCTCTACATACATCAGTGATACTCGCAGCCATATCCCGGTTCATAACAATAAATTATTAATAAATAGAATTATAACAGTACAAAGTGAACAGTGAGCAAAACATTTATGTTATATCTATCTGTATTCTAAGTATTATTCGTAATAAGATCTAATTCATATTTCATACACATAATGATATATATATGTCGGGGGATAAATACCATCTAGTGCTTTATAGTGCAAAGTATGTGATGACTAATCTCATGAAGGGTTGAATAGATTGATACGAGAAGACGGCAGCGAAGACCGAGTTATGGGAGAAAATACTGTTTAGAAGAAAGCAGTAACAAATGAAAGAGAGAGAGAGCGATGGCCCATGCGAGAAAAGTAGAAGACACAGCACCAATTCAACTAGTGCGAGACCACCAAACCAAATAAATAAGTTAATAATATGAAAAGGTCAAACAACAGAGCACTGATAGTAACTGCGAATGAGAATAAACTATAATAATACCAATGTAATCTTACTGAAGCAGGAGCCATTAAAGGCACTATGCAATGAAACCTCAAATAAAATGTATGTAAAAACTGAATAAGTGGTTGAAACAATAATCACTACTTATCTGTGACAGCAACCCTGAACAGGTATGTTTTCCATAACAGAATAAAAATATTCAAGAGACAATACATTTCAAATATCCAACGGCAACCTGTTCCACAAAGTAGAGGCTGCATGTGCAAGATTGTAGATAATATAATAATACACACCCAGAGAGTTATGACAGAAATATTGTAACCGAGAAAATAGGATGCAGCCAGTGAGAAAAGCCGCAATGTCACTAAGAGAAAAGCAGAAGACAGCACCAAGTTTAATATAATATTAATGAGAGATCACCACACCACAGCAATAAGTTAACAGCTGCAGAAGGTGAAACACCAGACAGACTTATGATAATAACTGCGAATGAGGATAAACTGAGGGGATTAATCGTGAGGATAAACTATGATGATTATATCATGCAAATCTTGTGTGAGATCGTAATAATACACACACAGAGAGTTATGGCAGAAAATACTGTAACCGAGATAATAGTGTGCGACCAGTGAGAAAAGCCACAATATTATTGAAGTAGAAACAGGTCAGGTAGTAGCAGAAAACTGTCAGCAGTGAAAGTAATGAAAAGGTTAATGATTATTAAGAGATAAGTAGAAGACAACACCCAAGTTTAGAATAATATGAACCACACCACAGAAATATGATTAATTTAAAATAGTGAACCAATAGACAGGCTTTTGATAATAAATGCAAAAGAGGAAAAACAGTGTTGACTCACCTCATCACACAAAAACCTGTAATGATTGTTAGGACGGAAAAGATAACATCAATAACTGTGTGGTCACAAACAGTCATAAAATAAATTTAATATAACCTAAAATGCTAAAAGAATTACTCCTGAAGTATTGCGTTAATTTATAATACCAGACCACCAGTGACACCCCCCCCGCCCCCCAAATAACAAAAATATATTAGCGAGAGAAATAAAGAAATACCCAGAACCAGCAGTGACAGGTCACAGTTATAATATTATAACTAGATATAACCAAATGTTTGATAGTTTGTTATTAAAAGAAGCTGAATTTTGAAGATTGTGAAACAAAATTGTAAAATGTCCAAAAAGTAACTCAGCCGAGTAATAACTTGAAAACTAAATCTACTTATATTCTGTTAATTTTACTTTAATTTGGCTGAGCCATGCTTCTGTACTCAAAGTTTCCTCATGTGGACAGTAAATGTATCCCTTATATTGGCTGTGACCTGTCTGGCTGATTCTGGGATTCCCACATTTCTTACACTTATTAACAGTGTGCCTTCTGCACACAACTTTTTTGGGGGGGCCCCGGTTGTTGTTGTTGCTTTCTCTTGTTGATGTGCCACTGAGTGGTCCTCCGTATCGAATATTGAGGGGCGGCATATTGTGGGGTCTATTTCTGTGGTGTGGTGGGTAACATGTACAGTGGCTGTGCACACTGAGCTTGTGTAGGCAAGTGATAGACGACCAAGGTACCACTGGCCTACTACGTAATGACCCCCCTTGGCGTGTCAAATACACTTGACCTGCCGTATTCTCAGCGTGAACATAATGATGTCTCTCAGCACTGGAGCTATCCGATATCTCCGCCGGCTTTTCCTGTGGCAGGGGGAGTGGGCCTGCTGCAACCGGCTGACTAGCTGGCAGATCAACCCCCTGGAGTAAGATGGCCCTCTGCTGATTCCTGGCTCTCTTATTGTGCTTGTAGATACACCTAGAAATCCCTGTTTCATTAAATATAAACAGTGAAGAACACAAAACAAACAAATAGAACACACACGAAACATCTTTTGTCGAAAATTATCAAGAAATACTAGACTTGGCTACCAACCACTGTACAAGTGTATTCTGGTTTAACTCTACAAGGGTTAGAGTGGTGTCAGCCATAACTCTGGCAGTATTAAGTACCAGCTGGCGGATTTTACGGTAGGCACTAAAATTGCCGCCCATCGGGTAATGGCAGATGTTCCCTTCTTGACCGGAGAAGGTAACTTCTGGCACAACTTAATAGACATAGTTTCAACCACTCTGCAGACGTCAGGCCATTCAGCTGGGGTGCCGCTATGACCAAGGAAGATTCTGTAAAATAGAAGGGGTACATTCATTGATATTGAATAACTGGGTCATTATGAAGTAGCACATGATATGCCTATATTAAGTAAATAGTATTAGGTTAGGAATATGGATGAGCACAGTGTCACCTCGTGGTGCTCTCTACACCAGGGGTAACATTCTTCTTAGAACAACGGAATCTTCCTTGGACAAGTCGCTCCTTGTGGCGCTTGGCATAAATGATTCTCTTTTTGTCATAATCATTCAAATTGAGCCAGAGACGTATTACTTTGGACGCCTGGCCGTCCGTCAGTGAAAGCCCCTTGACATCATCCAGCTTCAGCAGGTATTCGCACAAGGCATCTTCTACATGCTAAAAGCCGACGATGTTGTCGGGTCCAACTGAGTCCTGAAAAAATAATCAAAGAGTGTTGTTCTCTTGAAGAAACTAAGTTCAGAATGACCATAAATAACAACGATTACAAAAAAAAGAAGTGACTAGTGACCTCCTGGTGGTTTGATTCCTGAGCACCAGTCATCCCGAGCGGGTCAGACTCCATGAGGCTACCAATGGTATGGTCGGGCGTGTCTTCCTGGGGTGCGTCCTCAAAAAGTTTGGTCACATAAAGTCCAAGAAGATGTCCCCCAAAAAGAAATGGAGACATGTAAATACTCAAACTGTAGGTATCGCTAAGAAATACTTATTAGAAAACCTTTCTAACTTTCCTATCACTAATTATTTTAATATAAGAAAAACATGATACACAGATTTATGTGTTAAATTAAATATATTTTAACGATTTTCAAGCTATATCAAAGACTAAGATGTAACACGATGAAATAGATTTTAAAACACTATTTGTAAACAGAAATCTGTTATTAAACAAAAAAGTTTTAAGTTAGTATATTCTAAACATAAACCACTTTTACTATAATTCATATATAGTTTACTTTATCAACTTCATAGCACCTGGTTTCAAAGTGGTCTTCACAAAGTCACAAACAAATAAATTGCTATGAAATGGTAACTTTTGTAGTATATAGGCAGTTTCCAATTTGGATTACAGACTTTTAGTTGGTTTACAACCACATCATCAAAACAAACAATAACATGAAAGCTGGGATCATATTTTATTTATAATTATTTCTTCGTACAATTATAGATCTGCATGTCTTCTCTACCAATATAATAATCAGTTTTCATAATAAACATAAAAATATGATGATCATCAAGTTCATATCATTATATATCTTAACAGAATTATATATACCTTCGTTGAATTTGTTAAAACGTATTATCTTGTACTTGCAGAATATTCCTTTCTGGGCAGTATTGAACAGAGAGAAATACTAGGATGTAAAATTAAAAGATAGAGATTCTACATTAAAGTACTGCCATGAAAATATTACCACAGCTGGCAACAACTCCAGCGCTAAAGTCAATGACTCATTGAGTTCTACAACTGTTGTGGTATGGCACAAAATGTTAATAACTGAATTGTCCTGATGTAAATATATACTTTGCGTTGAAATGTGAAAATGTTTTATCAAAGCTGTATTCCAAATTAGACTAACCATGGTATCTTGTCACTAATAAAATAAATTGAAGACTAGGGATTATATACCTTTCATTCAATTTTTATATACAAATTGTATGAATAAAAAACCTACTTCCTCTATGCTGATTGAGTAGGTTTCTTGCCAGTAGACCATACGAAAATAAGTAAAAACGCATAAATGGCCGAATGTAAAATAAATACAGAATTTGTATTAATATAAATTGCCACATAAATTTAAAATTATTCACTGTACCACCCTAGACGGATATTTATTATATCTAAGCAAGGAAAGAACTGGTATCCAGAAAGTATATTAGTCTCTTGGAATAAGAATTGTATTGTACACATTTTGTGTGATTATTGTCTTCTGTGATTATTATTTTGTGTTATCCACACATATTGTTGTGAAGTGGATTGTAAACAAATTGTAATGTAATGATATTTCTTGTATGTTTTGTACATATAGTATAAATAACATTTGATTTCTTATCATATTGTAATTACATTTTTATATTTAATAATTTATCTGTTTGATAACATGCCATTGTTTTGAATAGGACATACAGAAACAAAAAGTAAGAAAGAAATTAGAATAGATTATAAGTTCACTGCTAGTATAAAGAAATTGTATATTTAACATATTTGTAGTTTGTCATAAAATTGTCTGGCATGTCAGAAGGATTATTTTGGTTTATTTAATTATTTGGGATGTTGTGTGTTATATATATATATATATATATATATATATATATATATATATATATATACACACACACACACACACACACAAAGCCAGCGGCCGTAAAACACCAATCATCATCATCTGGACAACAAGCACAGTAGCGATCAATGTGAATACCTGATTGTATATAGTATATGTTTTTAAATATAGAACCAATAAATAATTGTTAAAACCAACGGTCGTATAGTCCTGTTTTCTAAGAACTTTTGTTGACACTTTATGATTTTACTGATACTAAACTATGTTTTTATTTATGGTTAGGGGAGGTATAGTTTTAATGACATTAGTCCAGTGACCTGACAGAAAACGCTTCAGGTCAATGCATTACTCTAATTGCCGTATCTTTTGTACTGGGGTTTAAACGTGAGTTTTATCATGAGTGTGTGTTGATATACATAACGATAAGCTTTACAACGACGAGACGTACTACCTATTGAAATTGTGTAGCCATTTAATTGAATAAACCTGTAGTTTAAGAAAACATATAGGCAGCATTTCCTGTCTGATTAAAACTAACTTAGATCCCATGTCTAACCATATGGCTCACTGGTAATTATCACCACATACATTCTACCGTCTACATAAATACTACCTGTGCACTTAGCACCTTCGTGTGATGATGATCATCATGGTCGTTTTCTTTCTTTTTCCAGATTACTGCTCGTAACTGATATCATCATCTTCATCACTATTATAAGCAGTTAGCAGCGGCGCATTGTGGAAAACATCACACAAGAGAAGTCGGCAGTATGTAGGCATTGGACAGTCTAACTGGATATAATCAAAAGTTAAATAAATAGGGAGGGAGTAATAGTGGCATCTATATCTATATTAGTGAGCTCCGGTGGCCTAGCGGTTAAGCACCCGGCACTTGGTGCCAACGGTCGCAGGTTCGAACCCCGTAAGAGGTCGAAACTTTTCCAGGGATTAATTTCTCGGCTCACTACATCGTGGGTGTCTGACCACGTTAAATGGCGCTGCCGTCTCCATTGAATTATTTAAAATAAAGGGGGACGTTAAAAACCCCCTGAGGACGTAAAACACTCTGGCAGTGACCACCCTCAGGGTATTTCGGCTCCATCTTTCCGTACTGCTCCCCTGTGAGTGGTGGGGGAGGAGATTTCTCAACCACTCCAACATAGAGGCTGTGCTGATTAAGCGACAGCCCGGGGATTCTCCCCGAACAACAAAACCAAACCAGTGGCATCTATAGTATAGAGAATGAGTGGCCTGGGACTATGAACTGAATTAGGAAGTTGTATTTGACACTCATTTGGTGCAGTTGAAAAGTGTAATAAGTAGGCCTAGTTACTAGTGTAGAATTAGTTTTTCCATGATTTATTTTATGATGCAAGGTGCGTTATTATGTGTTGTGACAGATATGTGTCTTATGACCATTATTATTACTGATCACGTGTTTCTGACACCATGTTACGCTTCTTTCACATAATCACTGTGCTAAAAATAGATTGGCCAATGAGCCAATATATTCTGGAAATAAAACAAGGTACACTTTATTATGTGTAAATATTATCACACGATGATGGCATGAATGCAATATGAAATGAAAATAACACACATCATATACAAGATCCACAACTAGAAAGCTGTGAATCTAATCCTTAAATAGTCAATAAATGATATGTTCTACTTTATATTATTTACTGATATTATATAGATCCAGAATATGTATTTTGAATTTAAAAGTAATGATTACAAGCTTTTACAAGTGTACAGAAAGACACAAGAAATAACAATTAATGACACTTATCAATCAACAATGCCTTCATTTCAAACGTTTATGGTTATGTTTACCCTTGCAACTATTGAATTGTCTACTATTCACATGTAAAGCATTGCGTAGACGGATATTAATATACAAGTGTACAACAAACTGTAATGTATTACGAGAATCACATTCTAACTTTCCTTGTATCTTTGACAGCATAAGTGTTGCTAGTATAGAACTAACTTTACTCATGTGGAGGATCTTTTCAATATTATTACGGAAGTTTGTTTCTTTTCAATATACACACTTCCATTAAATCTGAACTGAGTGGGAAGTGGGAAGGCCTTGATACTGCTTAGCAGCAAAACGCATGGGAAGAGTTTACTTTATTTAAAAGATCAACTGAATCTGCAGCACATTTACTACACCAGTTTTGTAATTTTGCGAGAAATGTATCCCGCTATATAAATGATGAAATATGGCTCGCTAACAGATACTCGTTTTGTAACCATTAACTGAGTATCTGACTATTGGTCATATATTATTATAGCTTTGACACATTCGCTTGCAATTTTAATACACTTCAAAAAGAAGATTTTTCAGCAAATCAGGACTTGGAATACTGCTGGTTATAAAATAGCCCATTGGTTGCTTTCACTTACACGCTAAGCTTCTCAACATAAACACAACGACTGGCTAAATATTTAATTTTCCAGCATCTCCAAAGCCTCATCGTGTTCAGGGTTATATGACACATTTTCTTTTATTGCCAGTTCATCAAAAACAAAATGTATAATTTCGACTGGTCTGCCATTACATTAACTTTAATTTTGAAAGTGTCTAACAAAGCTTTCTTAAAACCTGGATAAGTCTTCCGTTTCGTAACACTTCTATAGACTGTTTTCACTGATAGTAACAGTACTGAGATGAAAAGTACCGTCCCGGATCTCGGCCTTAGCTAAGTAGTATGTTTCAAAACCCATGTAGTCATGTAGTCTCGAATCTACTTAATTTATTCCTCTAAATTTAACTCACCCTAGAAACTACAAAAACCATTCATTTCCTCGAAACTCTTCACTCCAGAAAAGAAAACTACAAAAATAAAGATATATAGAGAGAATCGTCCCCTCAACACCGTTAGCGTTGTTGTCCGGTAGACCCCAAATGGTCACCTGATCCAATCACCGCTGACTTGGCTGAATCAAGAACAATCCCTTACTAAACCTCCTCCACATATACCCAAAGCGGTATATAAAGGGGAATTCTCCCCCCAGCACAATCAGTGAGCTCCGGTGGCCTAGCGGTTAAGCACCCGGCACTTGGTGTCAACGGTCGAAGGTTCGAACCCCGTAAGAGGTCGAAACTTTTCCAGGGATTAATTTCTCGGTTCACTACATCGTGGGTGGCTGACCACGTTAAATGGCGCTGCCGTCTCCACTGAATTATTTAAAATAAAGGGGGACGTTAAAAAACCCTGAGGACGTAAAACACTCTGGCAGTGACCACCCTCAGGGTATTTCGGCTCCATCTTTCCGTATTGCTCCCCTGTGAGTGGTGGGGAGGAGATTTCTCAACCACTCCAACATAGAGGCTGTGCTGATTAAGCGACAGCCTGGGGATTCTCCCCGAATAACAAAACCAAACCAAAACAAACCAGCACAATCAGCATGTTGTCCAGTGGAGAACCACATGTCCCTTGGTACAATCACCGCTAACTTGGCTGTACCGTAACAAGCATTCAATAACAAAGCTTTCACACACATTCAACCCACACCACACGAAAACATGAATACAACCAAACCCCGCGGCCCCGATAGCCACACCCTATAGAATTCTAAGCTATTTGTTCATTTGCGCGTTTCTTCACACACAGAAGACGGAAGACTCGGTGTATTTTGCTGCTACGTCTAGCGGGGTTTATTTCCACTATGCAAAAGATATATCTGGTAACATGCGTCGTTATATTTAGCTGCGAGAGAAACTGTTGTTCGGGGAGAATCCCCAGGCTGTCGCTTAATCAGCACACCCTATGCTCCCATGAGTCAATCGCTACTGGTTTATATCAGTATATAGCCATTCCCGGACCAGAGACTCTAAAGATAATTTGTTTCTAACCGACTTAGTATTAACTTATCATATCAGTGCATGCCCACTTATATAAATCTAAACCTATCCCGTTTGGATGTCGTGTCACCGTTATATCCTTTATTAATTATTCCCAGCAATCTGACACTATCTTTTAAAGTCGTTGTTTTTCCATCAATGTCAAATTTATTAGCTATTTCTAAATAATATGATGCCTGCCGCTTGCTGTATCACGCTGCGTGGGTTTTTTTCCGGGAACTGTGTGAAGCCTACCTATCAACGGTTCACTAAACACTAACGGCTTGGTAATAGCTGAGGTTTACAAACCGAGCAAATCGGTATACTTTACAACCCGTGCAACTCCATCAACTGGCCGGCCATAAACCTTCAAGTGTTACGATCGGGTGACACCAACTTCTTTCGCACATCAATCAACCGGAGAACTATGATTCCACACTCATTTGACCCCGCAATTGGTCGGCCACAAACCGCTAAGCATCACTAACTCTTCCTAACATCAATCAATTCGACAACCGGCCATGGCTTTACAGGTAGCTGCTACTTTGAGTTGAGTGGCATTGAGCACATTTCATTTCAGCCTGGCAATTTGTACTCGTAGTCTGGATGTAGAGTCTACATGCTTTGAGTTTCTATTTCCTGGGGGTTAGATCAGTAGATGGTGAGCATATTGGACCGACTGTAGATAAAACGCACGTGATTTAATTATGATTTTAACCTCTAAAACTAAGTCAAATAACATGGTTTATTTATTCAGTTGACCAAACTCGTCATAATCACAATCACAGCCATTGCTTCAGCATCAAAGGACTTCTGATATAATTCATTAATTGTATTTCAATATTAAGATGAAAGATTTCAGAATTTTACGTAGAAATTCCATTATTATTGATTGGCAGCCAGCAGCCTGATTGGTATTTCGCTCGGCTATTCTTTCCCAATCATATTTGGCATGTTACCTACCTCTTTTCCCCTTGTAAATTTGAAAAATGATAGTCCTGGACATTTTCCTCGGCTGTTGTGGGAATGATGGGCCGCACAATAATCGCCTGTCTTCAACTGTTTAGATCTATCATGTCTACGTCAAGGCCGCAGCACCGCATATTCATTACACGCCAAACGTCCAACTGTCCGATCTTCCACATACGTCCTCTGAGGGCGGTATGCAGCATGCATGATACAGTAGGTGGTTTGTGGGATTCCATATAAACGTTTTCCCGGGCGTTTCCTGTCTCTTTTGCCGAAATATTTATGCCAAGAACATGGCAATACACTAGAAATGCAAAATGAATATTTAAAAAACAGGTAGGTGTTTGTGTGTGTGTGTGTGTGTGTGTGTCTGTGTGTGTGTGTGTGTGTGTGTGTGCCAATTACTCCCCAAAACAGATTTACACATACAAAAATGCCAAAACAATATCCTGTTGTTACATCCCTAGAATGTTTATTCGGGAATATGCCGAATACTTTCATGGCAAGAACATGGCTAATCAGTCTAAAACGTAATAAGCAAAGGAAACGCTGCTGGTGGGTGCAAGACATAAACAGGAACCGGCTTCAACAAGGAGTATACCATAATCTGGTCAAGGAACTACAATTTGATAGGTAGAAATTCCCACAATACTTCAATTGACCAGAGAATCCAAAATCTAACATCCTGCCAACTTGTTCTGGAAATACTTGCCCTGACGTGATAGTCTGTATTCCCCACCCGTTTTTTTTTACAAAGTTGCCGTACCAATCGGTACAAGCGGCGATTCAGTTTGCCGCATCCGCATTGATACGTAACCGCAGGACAATCGTATGCTGCATCCAGACATATGGAAGCTTTCTCGTCCATTAACATGCTTTTCCATTTTTTCCGTATCCGTATACCACATCCCGCCTATATAGAATCTTAGCTTAACAATAATCTAACTCCCAAAGAGATTTAGCTTCGCCTTTTATAGTCACTCTACCTGCTCGACATACAAATTGGCGCTATCGTCTGCTCGATAAAAAAAAAACAGAAATATAAATAGATATATAACTCAGTATTTCTGAATATAAACGCATTGTTGGTGTTTGACATTTTAAATACGAAAGACAGTCCGTCCTCACAAAAGATAAACACCAGAAATCTGATTATCTTCAGAAATACTGAGTTTATATATATCTTCTACCCAGTGTACACAATACAACAGACGCGACAAACAGTAATATTATGTTCAATGGGTCGTAGCAGCCCCGCCAACGTAAAGTGCAGCAGACCGCGGAAATATAATATACAAGAAATACTGGACCTCTTATTCTACATAGAGTCTATATAGGCCTATTTATTAAAACAAAACAATTGTATGACAGTGACAAACAACGCATTCTGAGATCAGTCCATCTCCTGAAAGAAAGATCACTTCCCATAGGCATATAATGATATATATCAATAAACAGTTTCCACAATAAACTGACCAGAAAAGAGTCCCCAGGAGCCTACAAAAGAAGAATTCACTTGTTTCAGCATAAAATGGTAATAAAAGGGGAATCACCGAC
Source organism: Paralvinella palmiformis (assembly GCA_025642065.1). NCBI lineage: Eukaryota > Metazoa > Annelida > Polychaeta > Terebellida > Alvinellidae > Paralvinella > Paralvinella palmiformis. The sequence continues at coordinate 495,487 of JAODUP010000374.1, forward strand.
CTGTCTTCCGAGATAATCGAAGATCTTGTATATAAAAAAGGACAGAGGTCGAAAAGCGGGAGCCCGAGGAGTACCGGAAATCGGTTCGGACTACCGACGCTGAGGTCGGCGGTAGTCTTATGAGTTCCCGCCAAATACAGGAATAATTTTAATATTCGATAACGAAAACCTCCTTGTCAGTTACCTGGTTGGATGAAAAACTCCTCCTACTATAGTGCCACGGCCGGGATTCGAACCTCCGACCTCCCACACATCATGACCATGAGTAAGTAAGTTCCACGCTCTTACCCACTTGGCCATAAAGGTCTTTTATTGACCATTATCTGGTCCAATAATACAGGAATCGCTCACTAATAAACGGATATATCAGGTCAAATTATAACTTCTGCGGCCAATTTATGTTAATGATAATGTATATTTAATAAAGCGCCCCTACTAGCAGGAGCCATTCAAAGGCGCTGTACAAATAATATGTAATATAATATTACCCCAAATAATATGTCTATAAAACCCCTGTAATGATTTAAAAGATAATAATTATTTATCTGTGAAAGCGACCTTGAATAGGTGTGTTTTTAGAAGAGTTTTTCAAGAGACAAATATCTTTATACACTTCTATAACGGAGATCTGTAACTTTTGTTGATATCTAGATACACCACCAATTAAGTTATGTACGTGTCTATATACCTAACTTTCATAAAATTGCAAGTTATCAAGATATTTGCAATGAATTTGCCAAAGTCTGCCAAATTAAGGTCATATGGCCGAGGGACTTAATTCTCCCTATCGAGGTGGACATTTTATATATATATATATATATATATATATATATATATATATATATACACACACATCAGTCTTCAAATGTATGATTAACGTTATTTCCAATAATTAGAGCTTTCTTTAACCCCTTAATTTTCTCTGTAATCCTATTTCTTATTTTGTGTTTTATTTTGTGTCAGTCGTCAGTTGTGGGAGACATATAACAGTCACTCTCTTCGGGAAACGAAAGAAAAAGCCTTTCTTTGTGTACACCTTAATTTCCTGTTACTGCAGCCAAAAACTGCATATAATGAACCACTTCCATTAGACATCATGTAAACAAAGGCATAAGTCCCTGACATGGTGCCTCAATTCAAATTGGCCCACCATGTTAAAACGTCAAGTAAAGCTAAGATTCCATATACGCGGCACGCGGATACGGCGAAAACAGCATGTAAACAGACAAGAGCGCTTCCATATGTCCGGATGCGGCATACGATTTGTCGTGCGGCTGGGTATCGACGCGGATACGGCAAACTGAATCGCTCCATGTAGAGTTCTATTCGTATGGCAACGTAAAAAACCTCAGAGGCAGGTGTTTCCCGAACAATTGGCTGGATTTTCGATTTTCTGGTCAACCTGAAGTATTGTTCGAATTTCTCCTCATCAGATTGTAGTTGAAATCTTCGGCATATTTCTGAATAAGCATTCTAAGGCTGTAACAAAAAGGAAATTGTTTTAAAATAATAATTTTATAAGTATTGTTTTGGAATACATGCTATACTATACATAGTATGGCTCTCTAATAAATACAACAGTTCACTAGCTTGTTGATTACGGATACTGGAAAAAGTTATATCGTTATGTTTGTGAATATATGCTGATCATGATGCGAGATTGTCAAAGACAAACATCGTTGTGCTGATGAGATATCAACATTTATCAATAAATCTTTGGTTAAAAGATTGACTCACACAAGGATATTGCACGCTTGCCGTGTTTGGTTTTACCCAGAGCTTAATGCTGGACCAACATGGTATAGAACATGGCTGAACGAGTTGAGCGGAAGCTTTACTATGGAGTTGCTAATGGCAAACATCCTGGAATATATACCAGCTGGGGACTTTGGTACAAGCATACCAACAAGGCATCAGGAATATCATTTGAAGGGTTTTCTGATATAGAAGAATGTTTAGAATTTATGGATGAACATTCCAGCGTGGATAAAGCTGACCTAATGGTCTACGAAGAAGGTCACTGCAAAGGAAAACAAATAGATCAATTCATAGAAGGATGATGAAATATCAGGTCAGAAGTCAGAGATAATCAGGATGGTGTCCGGTCATGTTAATACACCCCATACTGAGCTACATCGCGTACTCCTTAAATGGTGTGGCACTGTCGAATTAATAAAACAAGCAGCAGCTGGATATTCTACAAGTGATGATATATATGAGGCAAAATATCTTATATTCACCGAGTGTGATAGGTGTAAAGAAATCTCGCCGAATCAGAGATGGCGATCCTAGAAGTAAGTTAGATAATGATGTGATGAACATCATAGAGGCGTTAAGCAAGTTGGATACAGCTGGCAAAACGCCAGATATACTCGTAAAGGCCACTGACCTACATCTCATACCCAGATCCAAGCCAGAAGAGCTCCAGGAGGTCTATTACTCTAGTGGATCATGTGGGTCAGATGGAAGAAACAAATGAGGCGAATGCAAGATGCTATGGATAAATCATTGGCTGTGAACATGTCATTAAATGATAGGGTTTCAGACATAGAAAAGGATAAAAATTAGCTACGCTGCAATTGCGAAATGCGGAATGCGCAGGCAGCGCCTGCCACGAGGTCAAAATCTTCAGCGGTCACCCCAGTAGTGAATTCAGCAGCGCTATAGATAAGAATCATTATGGTAATTATAAAGGATTGTATGTAAATATGCCGGAACGCAATGAAATGTGCAATCCTGCAATCAGACGACCGCAAAGCACTGTCCCCGTTGCAAGTAGAAACTCTGCAGAGTACCAGCACCCTCGAAATTAAATAAAGAGACAGCTAAGACACTATTAAATTATCAAGGGAAATACTATGGCAGGACTCTCATTCAAAGGTGCTTCCATTCCAGATAGGCACTTATTCATTCATCGCGTGGACAACACTGTGAACGTGAACGCTAGAGATGTAAACGAACATCTCGTGAAAAATAAGCTTTACAGTCGGGAAATTGGAATGCATATCTCACGATATGGCGAAATACAAATCCTTTAAGCCGACAGTTCCAGTGGATCAATTTTCTAAACTTTTCGATGAAGGTCTTTGGCCTGAATGTTTGCGTGTCAGGAAATATAGTCAGCCCTGGGAGAGAGAAAATGACGATCACAATAATATTGAAAAGGTAAACACACATGTACCTAAATATGGCTGGACTTAGTTAGTATATGCTCTTACAACTCCCATGGTTCAGGCTTGCCTAGGTTTGAATTTATTACGAAATTATTTGATAATCATGATACTGTGCTTGTGCAAGAGCATTGGCTCCGTGAAAGTGAATTACACAAATTTCATGACAATGTTAATTATATCAAGTGTATGCGGCTCATCTGGCATGAATGATAATATATTATTGTCCGGAAGGCCGTATCGTGGTACCGCCATTTTGTGGCGGAGGTATCTCAATTATGCAATTTTAGCTTTAGAAATTATTAGTAAACGAATGTGTGACATTAGATTAACCCGTGAAGGCGATTTAGTTATGTTATTATTTTGTGTATATATGCCATGTGATACTGAATATGATATGTCAAACCTCAATGAATATAATGCTATTCTCCAGGAAATGATTGATCTTGGGATATTATTAGATGTGAATACGATTATTATTGCTGGTGATTTCAATACGGAATTCTCTCGTGCTCGCTTTTTACATACAAGGGCTCTGACTGGTTCAAGAATTTCACACGTGCGAGATACTATGGTAGTGATACTCTTGATAAATATACATATGAGAGCAAAATCACTGGAGAACAATATACCATTGATCACATACTTGTTACAGAAATTATTTCCTCTTTGATTAAAAGTTTTCAGATTATTCATAATGGCGACAATTTGTCGGACCATCATCCTGTATCTGTTTGTTTTGCTCTAAATATTAGAGCGTGTGAAGATATTCATATAACCCTAGCAAACGGTTGCTGTGATCAGCAGCAACTAATGACGATATTAATATGTATCAGTCTAAACTGGAAGTTGAGCTAAATAATATCAGTTTACCTATAAATGCATTTTACTGTAAAGAACATATGTGTCATATTCATAGCTTGGATCTGCAACAATTCCATGATGGCATCATAAATCATGCTTTGAGTGCAAGCGAAGTAATTCCATGTACCATATCTGAAAAATCTAAATGTGTCCCCGGATGGGCTAAACAATTTAAGTGAAGGAACATAAAAGTATGGCATTGTTTTGGCATTCGATTTGGAAGTCATGCAATTCCCCATCAGTCGGGTATTTTGTCAGATATAAGCCGTAAGACTCGATCACAGTGCCATCTAGTGTTACGTCGCGTAAAGCAAAATAAATCAGCATGTAGCGCTAATAAGATGGCACAGAGTTTATTGGAAAATAATCAAAGAGATTTCTGGAGTGAGATTCGTATATTGAAAGGTATGAGTCCTACAGTGCCTGATAACATTGATAATGTGAATGGCGCATATTATATTTCTTAATTATTTCGTAGGAAATACGATGAATTGTACAATAGTGTGTCCTATGATGCATCTGAAATGAATGCCGTTAAACAATCTCTTGATTCCATGATATCTAGTCAATTTGCGTCAGGTTCGTGTACATATTCTGAACATTGTATTACTGTGGCTAAGGTATCTGAAAATATACTTTTTATGAAGGGTAGTAAACACGATGGCCAAACCGGACATTATTCAGACCATATTATTAATGGCACACGCAAATTACGTGTTTACTTGTCATTGTTATTTTCTAGTAGGATATTTCATGGATGTGTACGGGATGGTTTACATTTATCCACATTAATTCCCATTCCAAAGAATAAGAGGAAGTCACTTAATGACTCAAATAATTATAGAGCTATCGCCTTGATCAGTGTACTCGGTAAACTGTTGGATCGAGTTATTCTATCGAAGCATTATGATAAATTTGCGACCTCTGATTATCAATCCGGTTTAAAAAAACAGCATTCCACTGTTCATTGTACATTTGTGGTAAAGGAGGTTATACAATACTATTTGAACAATAGTACAGATGTGTACACTATTCTACTTGATGCTAGTCGAGCATTTGACCGTGTCAGTTAGGTTAAATTATTCATAAAACGTCATATATGTCCGACTGTTGCTAGATTTCTAGCCAATAGATACACTTCTCAGTGTATCAGAGTAAAATGGGGTAATTTTATTTCGAACCATGTTCCTTTTACTAATGGTGTAAAATAAGGTGGTGTGTTATCACCAATCTTATTTATTATATACATGGACGAACGTTTGAGAACATTTTCTTTATGTGGTGTTAGTTGTTATGTTGGTAATATGTATTGCGGATCCTTCGGGTATGCAGATGATGTAATTTTGTTAGCACCTACTTTATACTCTGTTAAGAAACTATTGTGTATATGTGAAGCATTTGCCAAAGAATGTGATGTAATTTTAACTCACAGAAGAGCAAATTACTTGTATGTAGATGTAGCAGTAACAAACATATTAATGAGCACCTAAATATTGATTTTATGGATGGCCACATTGTACAAAGTCTCAATGAGAAGCACCTAGGTAATAAATATGTTGGGTCTCAAATGTAACTAGAATATAATTACTGCTACAGTGAACGATTTTTATGTCAAAGTTAACATGGTTTTATCCCATTTTATGCATACTCATTCACATATAAGATACAAATTAGTCAAGTGTTACTGCATGTCTATGTATGGTAGCCAATTATGGGATTTTCAAAGTAAAGTGATGGAAACCTTTTATGTTGCTTGGCGCAAATCTGTGCGTAGAATATTCCGCCTACTACTTACTGCAAACACTTTCACTACATAGCGGACGACAGAGATATCAAACTGCAACTACACATGCGATTTGTGAAATTTATAGTCAGCACATCAGTCACCAAATTTAATTTCTAATTTAGGTTTTAGACTGGCTTTGTTAGGGAGTAGATCAAATGTATCAAATAATATTTCAGTAGTTTGTAAATCATTTTGTATGACTAGATCCAATATCGGTACCTGCACACCTGTATATAGAAATGTTAATGATATGCTGGTGGATGAAGAAACTAAAAGTATTACTAATGTTATAAAGGAATTACTTTACATAAAGCATTGTCTTAGAGTTTCCACAGATCAATTTGTATTAAATATGTCTGAAATTGATCAGATTATTACTCAGCTATGCACGGAATAATTTCGCTTAGTCTACGTCAGACACATTATGTTAAATAATAAATAGAGTGTTTTTTCATGGTTATATGGCTATACAGTGATAACTAATGTTTCTACATGTATTTTCATGTAAATACAGATATGGCTATAAGGAGCATAATATAAATGAGTAATGTGAATTGATATTTGATGTTACTGCTATATGGTTGTATTTTTCTAGTTTTGTTGTAACGGTAGGCACGTATTTATGTACATGCACCGAATGTTCTCTGTATTATTATAATACGAATAAAATATTATTATTATAATGTGTAAATCTGTTTTGGGTGAGTAACTGACCCCCCCCCACACACACATGTGTTTTTTTCTTTGATATCTGTAATTCTGTTGTATTGCTATGTTTTTAGAATGAGAGACTGAAAACGCATGGGAACGCACGTTCATATGGAATCACATAAATCGCATGCCGGATACCGCATAACGCATGCCGCGTATATGTATTCTAAGCCTTACACGTCTTGTTATAAACCATTGACCTGGAAGAAAATATTTAGGTCAATGTTATAAACAGTCTTTTATACCGGTATGTATTTTTTATTTGGTAATAATTTGTATTTGAACTATTTGGTAATAAACTGTATTTTAACTAACTGACGGACGAATAAAATCAAAGGCGATGGTTCCTGAAGACGAATATATAACGGGGCGAAATTAGCTGCAAGGCGAATAAAATCGAGGGCGAATAGTCCAGTTCTCGAGTTTTCTAAGTACGAATTCAATCCTGTCAGCGAGAAAAATATGCAATAAACAGCATCGATCATCGAAAGGAAATTCAAATATGGAATTATTCCACACTGGAAATATATACTGATAATATTAAATGACATGAACCACTAGCAAATCCATTTTGGTTGTTGCTACAGACGCTAGAGCAATAGCAATTATGGATAACTTCCGGTTCTTTTTATAACATCCTGTAGCCTTGACCTCTATAAAGTCGGAAGAAGGACGGGTAGAGTATAGATTTATTTGTATCGTTCTGCTAGTCTGCGCTCCCAATAACAGCTGTCACCATGTCTTCGTTCGTCAGAAGTTTAGTCAGGACATTTCAGGTCGCTAGCAGGTACGCCGTTAGACCGCAGATAGCGAGAACCTTCTCGACAGCGCCACGTTTGCTAGGCCCCCATGTGCAGCTGGCTGCTCCTGAATTCCAGGGTAAATGCGTTTCCGACGGCCAGTTCAAAGACATCAAGCTGTCGGACTACAGGGGAAAGTACCTGGTTTTGTTTTTCTATCCCCTGGACTTCACTTTCGTCTGTCCAACCGAAATAATCGCCTTTAGTGACCGCATACAAGAGTTCCGAGCACTGAACGCCGAAGTGGTTGGCGTCTCCACGGATTCGCACTTCTCGCACCTGGCCTGGATCAACACCCCGCGAAAGGAGGGCGGCCTGGGTGGTCTTCAGTATCCCTTGCTGTCCGACTTCGGCAAGACGATCTCCAGAGATTATGGCGTCCTGGTGGAGCAGGCTGGCATTGCCCTGAGGGGCTTGTTCATCATCGACCCGAATGGCGTCATTCGGCAGATAACCATCAACGACCTGCCCGTGGGACGATCTGTTGATGAAACGCTGCGTCTTTTACAAGCCTTCCAGTTTGTGGAGAAACATGGTGAGGTGTGTCCGGCCAATTGGAAGCCGGATTCTCCCACCATAAAGCCTAACCCCGCCGATAGCAAAGAATACTTCAATAAAGTAAACTAGGTCAGGGCTTGCCTGGCTGGTATATTGCATATACGCTGAGATACAGTATTGTCTCCAGAACCAGATGTAGCACATGATCTATTTCTTGTTGTTTATTTTGACATTATTATAAGTTTACTTTTAAGTTGTATTCTGCGTGTATGTATTCCCAGTATAAGCATTCTACCATTAATGTGTCATATATATATATATATATATATATATATTTTTCGAACAAATGTATGAACCCTTACTTCACATCCACCAAGTAAAGTTTCCCATTGTTGTTATGTTATCATTGTGTAAAAATTTGTTCAGGCATGATTGTGGGACAATATCTGGTTGATTAATATCGTATTCAATAACGCTTACCAGATGTATATTAATTGTAATCTGTAATGTAAATAATTAACTCTGGAGGTAAATTACTGCTGCTGTTCTTTGCTGATGATTGTTATTAATATTCATACAATATTTAAACTTTTTACAAGTGCCATTTGTAATTTTAGTTTTTTCCACTTCATGTTTCCTGCTTTTAACGATGTTGATGATGGGTGACAGGGTTTTGAGTAGAGGTTCCTATTTTCCTGATATGGATAAACTGGAAGATATGGGTGACTAGCATTTAATTCTTGGTTATATGACTTATTATTATTAATAAAATTAATGTAACTGTTATAATCAAATTATGTTGTAAATGTGATTATGTATATTTGCTAGATCTGCAATAATGTAATAAAACATTAAATTAGTCCAGCATTGCTCATTTTAACACTTCACAAACATCAATTACAATTCCAGCAGATCAAAATTATTTAATTTAAAGTACTTTTTATACATCTAAACACAGAGTAAAGGACTTCCTCAAATTAATTTCGAAAACTAGGACAGTTTTCAGCTGATTTCACTGTATACTGTTTAAAAAGAATAATTTGAGGTGCACCCTTTGGGCCTTTTTCTTGTCCCAACATTTTACCATGATCTATTTTTCAGTGAAACCAGGGATGTGGTTTAACCCAGATTTAATTGGTTTAGGCCAGCCCCACAGGTTAACCAAGGTTTTATTAGTTTTTAACTAGTGCTAGTTCAGTTTGGTTCTTCACAAAATTATACATATTTAACTTGGATATACATGAAAGGTTAAAGTGGATTGAAATTTTAAGATGCTACAATTGGTCTAATAATGATATACATATGATAAAAATATAACAAAATCTAGTATTCAAGATATTCTGCTATTGGTAAAAACAATAAGACACTATTGCACAATAGTTGTCTTATACTTATTTGTCTTGTTGGTGGCCAAGACAATTAATCTGTTCTCTAATTGGTTGAGCTCGTTAAATTCTTGTAGCCTAAGCATGGGGCTAATTAATTTGATTTAATCAGTAATTAGATAAACAGAATGGACACTGCCTCTGAATTGCTATTGGTGTAAATATTTGTCACTGTCCATGTGGCAAGATATCTGCTAAAATAAAGCTTTCCTGTGAAATTTATATATGGCTTTAACACAACTAAATTGGACACAAGTTGGGAGAATATAGAGCTTGAATCATAATTGGATTATCACTTAAACTGTATGCAGAATACAGTAATAAGTTCTGGTGAATGTATGGACACCTATTGTTATTTAGTATGCTGTTGGTATGGTTTTTATAAAGTACTGCTATTTATTTGGCTTATAATTAGAGCAAATAGATTTATCGCATTTTTCTGTTTTATGATCACTTAACCCAGTTTAGTACAACATGGTGTTGGCCACAGATGTAGAGCACCTGGTTAAAACCTGGCAGTGCTACGTCGGAAGAGTGTTTAAATATTCCCATCATGAAAATTTGTCAAACACGATTGAAATAAACGATTCATGAATGATTAGAATCTAGGAAATATGAAATGGGCAGAGATATTGAACTTGAAGGATGTCAAGAAAATGGATGTTCTTCATAATGGTATATCTGATCTTCATCCATGCAGAAACATTGGAGTCAAATATGTTGGGTAGCATTGGTGCTTGGGGAATGGCGTTTACCAAGAAATATTGCACCTAAATATAGCCAACCTGATTTACATAAAAATGTCGTGTGTTTTTATGGCTGATGTAAATTTGTTGGGTAGAGGCACAATTCATTATTATTATACGACCATAACATGCACGTTTTTATAACATGACATAAACATATGTGCAACTGTATAGCAAATTTAGTATGCTGGTTTTGTGTTGTTGATTTGATTATTGTATTGCGTCCACACTGGTATCCAAACCATATTTATGTTGGTCACGATTAGCTGAGGTCAGTATCATGATCAATCATCAATGAATTATTTTCAGTGTGTACATGTCAGTAGGCGTCACAACAAAATTGATTGTATAGTTAATAACATTCAAGTAAACTGGGTAGTAATATTGGCACTCCTGTAGCACAGTGGTCTGAGCGTATTTTGGAGCTGCCAACTGTGCCATGTATGGTGAGGAAGATGCCCTCGCCAAAGGTTCACTGGACTCGTAGCAGTTGTAACCATCCACGTCTTAGGCGGGACCAACTCTGGGACTAAACAGACCACTCACCGACCAGACTAATAATACCCAAGGTGTTGATGTTTTAACCGTTAAAATTTATTGGATATGATGGTGGCTACAGGTTACGAATAAACAAAACAGTATGTCTACGGTGATTATAGAATCAATTCCACAGTGAATAGAATAGCCACAAAACTAGTCTCCACAACAGACATTGAATATGTGTTAACAATAGATCTACATTAGTCTTGATGGATCATACAGCCCAGATAGAGAGCTACAATTATTACTTAGCTACATCACAACAAGTATAGACAAACTTCAGTTCTGTGGCCAGTAAATAATAACATTACGGTTGTCAGTTATACAGTAGCTAAAATGTAGCCCAGTACAGGTGTATTTTGATCATGTATATTTACGAGTGTGTGTGTGTGTGTGGTGAATGCTATTTAAATGAATGACCTGTTTATTCAATGTAATGTTCAAGATCTGCCAGAACTTTGGTGGACCATGCTAACAGAAAAGAAATCAAACCACCTTTTCCGTAGGACTCTTCCTATTTGAGTTAACAAGCTTTCACCATATGTTTGTGTGTGCATGCGTGTTTGACATATTGTTTTAATAATGGTTCAAAGGACAAACAAACATTTAACAAATGATATTCACTGATGTCATATGAATGGTAATCTTGTTTGCTCAATGGCACATACAAACAAATATGATGTTCCAACCCGAAAGAGTTCAACTCAAACATTGGAAATGATAGGTGTATACGATTAGGAATGAAATCGATAACAAATTATATAAATGCTTAAAGAAATTAAATGCAGCATAATTACAAATCATCTGGACTAATGGCACAAAATTGTTGCACGATTACAAAATATGTAAAAAATATCATATAAAATGCGAGATGAAACATCAGTAATGGTCACACAAAAATGGAATACACACGAACACACAACATCATCATCCAACAAATATTTTGGGTAATTACATGAACAGCAGAAAATATTCAACTGGGTATCTCTAATGATCGTATAAACAAGTTTTGGCATTTTCTTGTATGACCACAATGGCTGAAATAAGCCGATTAATAGTCCTGTCTTGAATTATATCAGATAGTCACCATGGGTAATCAAGGGCAAGAATTTCAGAGATTCCAGTGTGAATCTATCTCGGAACAACCAAAACATGGTCACGGGTAAAACACAGTTTTTCCTACATTGCAATACTGGACACAAACACGTAATCACCATTATGTATAGGTCTGCAGGCCATAAAATTATTCAGTGATTAAAGTGATTACTTCTCTTTTTAAATTAGAATGCAGATGCAGTGACCACATATATCTATCATGAAGCCAAAAGCAATATCTGACAGATTTGACTGATGGACTTTGATACGAGTGCACATTAGTATATATTTTAAATGAGAATCTTAAAAGAATAATCATGGTTGGCACAAGGAATGACTTTTCAGTTTCAAAAACTTTAGCTCCTGGATATTCTAAACACATTAAACAATAACATTCTGAAATTGTCTATAATCTGCTGTGGAAATGTTCATTTTCAGATAAGAAGAATCTCTTTAACAAATGATATCTCACACCATTACGACACAAGGTGACAATATTAATTGGGCCTTCAGCAAAGCTGTTTAAAAATCTACGTCGATTTTACATCAGCTGTTAATTTATTTTAATTGCATTTCTCAGCCAGAACCAATTGACAATATTCTAGTGGTTAAAATCCCAAACCCAATCTCTAGTACTGCATTACATAATTAATTTCACAAACACACACACATATATATGTGTGCGTGTGACAAATTAAAGGATTGTTTTTAAAAGGCAAAAAATGAGAGTTCATATCTTTGTCCAGGATAAGACTGTCTCCGTTTACCAACATTTGCTACAAAATTGCATGTGCATGATAAGACTGTCTCTATTTACCAACATTTTATACAAAATTGCATTACTAAACCCGACTGAAGCATCAAAAAAACATTATTTACCTTCAAATATTTGGGCATGATAACAATAATATTATTTGGCGTCTGAATGAATGGATGCATCGAGTTTAAAGACACTCACTGGCACAGTTGAACCTATTCCGTGTCCTAGAGTGTTCAGTCGAATTATGACAGAGGCGGAAGCCCGGGGTGACAACGCGTTATTTAATAACAGTGTTATCAATGTTAGGAAAGGTTACGTTCATAACAACAACCACAACACAACATCACTTGAATTCCGATATTCAAGCAGAGCTAACAATAAGCATTCAACAAAACAATGAAACGGCTGGAAAACAGGTATAAGTCGTCGATGCTGCACAACTGTTTTTGCAAAAGAAATATCTTAATGGTCTGGGTCGTAGATCAATAACTGAAATGTTACGAACACCATTAGTGGAAATAATATGATGCAAAAACAATATAGGTCCAATGTAGAAAAGGGGGTCGGGTCTTGGGTCAAAGTTAAGGTACCAGTCTAGAAATATATACTGGTAACCACCTTGGCCACTAATTAGTCATATATGTAGAATGCAGAATACATATAAACATACATATATATTATTGATATAGGCAATGTATTTATGCTATATTTAAACCTTCACACGAATAAAGACATTCAGGATAGTCTCCAACTCAGCCTTAATACTAATAATATATAACAGATCGTGTGCTTCGGTCGCGGTAGTAACTGTGACATCCCGCAGCTGCAATCAGTCCTTCATGTTGGTCCTCGGTCAATGTGGCTTGTCTTGACCATGTTGCCGTAGGCGATGTCTCACTCGCCCAGGGGTCCGGTTCCTGCCTGCTTGAGGTCGGCACGTATTGTTCCCAGCAGGTTTGTGCTGTGTCTTCCTAGTCAGGGTTTGTAGGCTTGTGAGCCAATAACGTCTTATCAGTGATTAAAGTTACATTGGAACAAACATGTTATTTACTATTACCCCCTTCCCTCCCCCCTTAGTAGTTCTCTATGACATCTTATAGAACATAGTGGGACGAGTCTTAAGCCTTAACTCAAGGGGAGAAGGAGGTCCAAGACTTATCCGATAATTTTGAGTAAACTGGGGGCATAAACAAGATTTAGGTGAATTTTGTTTCGTTAAATGTGTTACATGGAATGTTTGTCTAAATTAAGCCACACTTTCATCACATCAAATTCACCAAACAGATGGAATTTTCCAAAGAAATGAAAACTATGTTGCTTATGAGGAGAACAAAACAGCTGAAATGGTTTTAGAATAAAATAAATCAGGAAACTAGGCAGATACGACACAACCTAGGTGACATCATGTTCAGTGAAGATCTTTGGTAATCACCGAGATCTATCAATATGCAAATTAAATGTGGAGACCAGATGCGTATAAAAGCCTAAACATTGATCGACGAGAACAAATTGATCTATTTCAGTAGACTGATGGGTAAATTAGTCACAGAATCTTGCATATTATCTCCACATGTTATATGCTGTGTTATAAACAAACATAAATCATGAAACTGATAGGTAACAATATCCTACACTTGTCCCTTTAACAATTGATTTATATATTTCATCACACGAGAAAAAAGTTTCAGTATAAAGACAAAACTATAAATTTAAAAAAAGGAATGACACATTAAACTGATGACCTCTTAGAGTTAATACATGTAAAAATTATGACAATTTTTTCCTAATATAATACGGAAACTGCAATATATCACAACATGAAGTTAAACTATGACTGCAACAATAACTTTAAGCATCTGAATGATTCACATGGCAGCATGCACTAACCCAGAAACATCTAGTCTCTGATCAAAGAAAATCTAACGAATTTACCTAAACGAGACCCACTCTTAGCAACACATTAACACGAATACAACCACCGGTTTGAGTTGCATTTAGTTAATTGTATAGGATAAACACTTGCATAATGTTTTACATTTAACGACGAGCAAAAATAAATTAATAAAAGGTTCCATGAACACTCTAGAATTTTTGTCAACAGTGTGTTTTATCCTTAGGGGTGCACTTCACGAGGGTTTCTCTTCAACAGGTTTCGTTTGCGCAGTCATACGTCACTGCAGCAAAACTGGCCAGTGGCTGATGCATAAACTACATGTAAACTTGACAACAGGTAACATACCTATATACTATACAGTAGTTCATTATGACAATATCCAAACAAACATATCTATTGGTGGTGATGTATAATGCAAACTAGCTGCCACAACTAGAATACATGCATATACTAATATGGCTGACATTACAAACATTGCAATCTCTCCTCCCCTCTGGCATATGTATATGTTTACCATTCCAAGAAAAATCTATTTTCATATCCCAGTTTACTCTGGGACTGGAAAATATGCAACCTCTTATAATATACCCCACTTGATTTATCTACCACCTAGGGTTTGGCATTTTGACCTAATTATACTGTTATGGAAATGGCATACTGAACTGGTTTAGAACCTCTAGAAAGACATTTTACCTAGTTATCTGAGGTGTACACGGTAACATTGTGATTAAGATTGTCTGAGGTACTGATGTGAATTCGGTCAGGCACGCCATGAACAGATCTCTTGTGTGCCTTCATGTTAACCTCGTAGCTGAACTCTTGCTGGCAGATCTCGCACTTGTAGTCCTTGATGCCTGTGTGGATGTAGAGGTGACCTCGAAGGTTCCTTTTTGAAGTAAAGCCCTTGTTGCAGTAGCTGCAGTAGTGCGGAAAGATGCCCCTGTGTGCATTCATGTGCAGTCGATATGACCCTCTTGACATCAATCTCTTGTTACATATGAAACAGACTCTGGATCCATCCTGGAATATAAGCGGTTACATGACAATAACAGGATTGTTTGTATTTGTGATCACAGCAATAACAACGAACTGGAAGGTATATGTACTTTTGAAGTATGATCAACAGTTTTGTTCCATTTATATATAAAATTTTATCACATTTATTTCTCACTCTCTTAATTTATGTCAAAGAAATTAATTTTTAATATATATATATATATAAACTAGGCAACAAGTTCAGTTTGTATAACCTAGACAATAACAAACTTCTTCATCGTGTCTCCTGGTAAATGCAATGAATTTGGATGAACTCTGCAACAAGTAAAGGCGATTTGAAAACATGTTTAATTTAGAATTTTGCACTCAGGCATCGAAACCCAAGAAATAGTCAAATAACTCTAATAGAAAGAAAAAGAGACATCCACATTACAAGGCACCAGAATAATCTGACAAAGCCCCGAGAAGTTTCAGCCATGAAGTGTCACATATATGGCTATCTCCCGGCCATTATTTTTTAGTTCTGTTTACTCACATATGTTATGTTCATGCAAGCTATATTTCTGTAGCTTTAATGACAACTACCTAATTAATATATATATATATATATAATTCCTTACTTGATTAATTTACTGCCATCTAGAATAAAATATTGTTTACCAGCTTTATATTCTAAATTCATCTCATCATATTTTCAACATTCTAATAGCATGCTGTAAGATGGATATACGAACGTATTTTGCACATACTTTTATGTTCCACAAGCACAAAGCCATTGTTCATTGCACACGTTTTACTCGGATGTTCAGATACTGTATATTACCCCAAATGCACACATCAGATATTACCTAATTCTATAGTCATTTATTTGGAAACTTTAAAGGCCCTTTCAACCAGCTCGGAACAGCATTTATCCCTAGAAGATTATCAATGAAAATTGCCCCACATACGAACCGTACTATGGGCAGTTATAAGACGGAGAATATTAACCTGGATTTTGTCCGAGTAGGTTTTGAGGAAAAAGATCACATTTAGACCTAACTAAATAATCAGCTCTTATTGATCTCCTCTCGGTCTGGTTTCTGCCTCGTGCCCATCAGAATGACTGTCGGGGACAGTTTTACACGATCTCCTCTGATGCATTTGACATCAAACCATTTGTTAAGTGCTATGTCATATCATATAGTTGTCCTTACTCTGACCAAGTTTATATTATTATTTATGGTGCTTGAAAACTGAATAAGATGGGAGCAGACCTTAATGAGTTAGGGATAAAACCACTCGATGATACAATGACTTGATTTATTAGCGGTATGAGATAACTTTTCACGAAATAAACAGAATCTATGAATAAGCCAAAACATGTTTGTTGCTAGTTTCTTATTACGGTGTTTTTTCTGTGTTTCTGTTGTTAATATTAACATGTTCGTATTTGTCTTCAACTCCACCAGTTCACATAGTGGAATGCAGCAGGTGATTTTCAAAGAATTAAATCCACCTCCATCCCGCCGACACAAACCCTAATTTAACTCTACCTGGTATGCGCTGGCAGCTGTGTTTGTAACTGTAATGTAGGGTATTAAACAGCGATGAGGGGCTGAAAGTGCTCATTATGTCCCCTACCACTCACAAAACAGTAGCATAAAAAGATGGATATGAAATTTCCTACAGGTGGCATTAATAACACGTCGTGAAGGTCAATTTCTGTAGATTGATGATTGATATTTTACAGCCACTTTCCTGCACATGGTTGGCTAAATGGGCTGGGCGACCTCCAAAGGTAATGAAGTGAAGTCAAAGATGAAACACTCTTTGGATAGGCCCATGCTGAGATTCAAACTCAGGTGGTAGCGATCTGTGGTCAAACGCGCTACCAACTAGACCACAGAGGTTCCCTTATTAATTTTCGTAGAATTCTTTCATGCATGCTAAAACTAAACCAACCCACCATCCACATCCCTATATTAATATTTGGAATGGCCTGGGATTGGTGACGGAGATGAAACAAATTGAGCTAATCTCCCATGCCACTACCACTGTTGGCCACATAAGAATATTACATGTAATGATGTATGAACATGTTTGTCTATCACATATATATATATATACACAAACAAACAAAAACCAAAGCCATCATTGATACATAAGGCCTCAGGTCAGTATTTATTAATAATAGGAAACAGCTAAAGAAAAAATTGTTTATCAAACACGTATTTGATGTGAGTGACATAAACATTTATCGATGGTTGTCTTAGCAACAGCGATCTAGATTTAATCATTTTAATTCATCAGCAAATCACTATTAGACAAAGATTGTCTTTGCATTTCTTTGACTTTAACGGACAACCGTTAGTCTCCCACTTCATCCGCAATGCTAACCCACATAACTCGGAACACGGCTGTCAAATTTCTCCGCCTGTCTAACCAGCTGCTAGAATTGGCCAGCAGCTGGCAATTGCTGACAGTCAAGCGGGACACTCTGATGTGCATGACTTTCCTTTCATGGAACAGACAGAGTCAAACAGTCCCATGCTTGTGATACAAATGTTCAGTTCAAGGCGTGTCACCCGGACACGAATCCCGTTGCTGCTGCTGCTGTTGTTGCTGCCGCTGTTCATGATGTTGTTGTTCAGGTTGGTGGTGGTGCTGCTCGTGATGTTTGTTTGGGAAGCCAGTGACCTCTTTCTTTTTGCAGCTCTTAACATGCCGCTGCAGGGTACAGTTGTACTGGTACTGCTTGCCGCAGTGCACGCACTGGAACTGCTTGATGCCAGTATGTATGGTCATGTGACCACGTAGATTATCGGGGCAACTGAACTGCTTGCCGCACCAATTGCACCGATAACAATATCTAGTGGCCGACTCCTTATCGGACACTGCAGTGTATGCAGTTTGCTCGGAGAAGTGTAAGGTGTGACAAAAATTTGAGCTCTTATGACGATCCAATAGCGTCGTCTGAAATGTAAAAAATTGCCAAATTTTAGCAGGAGGCCAAAAGTTAGTCTTTTGCATTATGTGTTTATACAGCACACTTAAATTAAAATTATGTGTGGGTGTGTGTAGGAATGTGTATATGTGCATGCACACACACACTCACACACACATATATACATACATGCACACATTTGAATCATCGGTATTTAAAACAAGTTTTTCTTACATTATGTACAGCATATGCAATTTATTAAACTCTGATCTTTGATCATGAATGTTATTCCAAAGCTGTCATTCTCAACCTTAGTGGTAGTAGCTCAGATGACAGAGCCAATGAATGCTTTTCTGAAAGACCCCAAGACAAGTCTGACCGCTGCATTTCTGGGGGCCTAACACCCTTCAATCTCTGCATCCACCCAGCTGTAAATCTGTATTCAGCGTAATACGATTAACACTCAGAGGAAAATGGTTTGAGCTCAAAAAATTACATATTGTACACCTCTCAGGGGTGAGAAACCCTGCAAGTGTGCTGGATAATGTGCATCATTGTAGCTACGATACATAAAGTGTTATCTTTTGCTGACTGATTGTCATGAATTTTGGATGCGGTGCTAATTATTGCAAAGCCAGGATGTCATAAGAGCTCCTCCATATGGATAAAATGTAATACACAATCAAGGCAACAGGACACACACACACACACACCATTTAATGCATCCTACTTATCTTGCAACAAGTCCCAATATGTGCCCTAACAGAGTTGCTGCATTCCAAGATTGACAGTATATCTAAAATCTCTTTTCAGTGGGCTTTTTAAATGGCAAATACAGACACAGTACGTGTATAAGTGGAAACTTTTCCTCGAAACTCTTCTAAATTCCTTAATTGTTTATTTCAGTAGAATTTTGCCCATGCCATAATGATCCATCTGTAAAGGTATTACTTTATTTGTTGTCATCTTTTATGCACATATTCGTTAATGTTTATTAATAAACCATATGATCAGTTTAGCAAAATACTTAATTTCCAACAGTATTACCATTAGTGTTATACTGATGTGGCACTTGCAACGTGTAACTAGGGAATTATCTATGCACATATAATGAATAAAGTCCCAGACGTGAATAGGGGACTAGTTTTAATGGTGGCCATTGGTAACAAATTATCGAAATTTTTAAAAAAGCACTCAGTTTGATGAACCACCAAGAATGCCAATCTTATTAATTATTATAGTAATCTTCAATAAAATACCTTAGTAATAAGCTATTACAATGAGTTGAAATTTTTTTTACCCTCGGCACTGGTCACATCTTGGACATATATATCCAAGGGGCATCGGGGAAACGAATTCAATGAACACGGGTAGGAACTAGATTCGAACCCTAAACCCAGAGATTTGCAGCTCACTGCTCTAACCGCTGAACGATTGCAAAGCCCAAGTTATTATTAAAATGAGATGCAGGGGCTTGAATTACATCATCAACTTGCAGGCTGATGATGTAATCAAAATGTTAAACGAATGTGCTATCACTTACCTTCAAAGATTCAATTACCACAAAACAATCAACCATATTATTCAACAAATAACACTATCTATTGAGAACCAACTGGTTGCTTGCTGAAACAGCTCTAAATAAAATATATATTCAAAGAGTGTAATTAATATTGCTAAATGACGAGACAACGAATGGCCAACTAAAATCACAGCAAGGGAACAAACTTGCCTTCAAACGAGGATAGCAACATTATTTATCAAAAGACATTTTCAAATGATTACTAATCACGTTCGTTCCATTTAATGACACTGTAAAGTATTTAATAAAAAGGCCAATGCTGTCTGGATGAATGAAGGAAAATTGGTAACTCTTGGTTGGGACATTCAGGTGCCTAGATTAGTGCTGTTTACGGCAAAGTACCACTTGAACTGATAAACAAAATGTGGTAAGCAACACCCGAAAAAACTACGACAAACGACGTGCCTGTGGATAAACTGGTCACTTTCAGAACTCCACTAGCTGTCTCATAATCCGGATTAGAAACTATTGGTGACAGAAATTTTGGTGCCAAGCCGCAGTTCTCTGGAACAATCTCTCCGAAGCAATAAGGACTACAAAAACGGCTGAATTGTTGTAATACCACACAAAGATTATTTTAGGTGTAAAATTCTTTACATTCTCTAGTCTCTGTTTACATAAATATAATGCACCTCTGAATGGCTTAATAACTGGAGATAAGATGGCGTATAAATACTTTATCATTATTAATATTATTATGTTAATTAGCAAGACTTGGCCTATGTTTATTTTTGTTTCTAACAACTTTAAATGAGATAGACGATACACTAACATAAAATGCTATTAATACAAAATCTAAGTACAAACATAAGCAGTGTATTAGCCAGGAAATTAATTGAGGCTCTCAGTGCATGAGAATGTTCAGTTTGAAAGTTCTGAAATTATAAACTCTCTGCTGCCTTTTTTTATAAACATAATACTATGTAACAGTCTTCCGCACAGGTCATCCAGTGCATTTTCCAGCGATCTTCTTCCACAGGCTGGACGGTTATCCAGCTAACACTATGAGCATAGCGGAGAATGGGATCCATTGGGACATGGAAACCACTGTGACAGACCAGCTGGCTAGGAATCCCCGGGATCTGATATCATTTCATGAAATCCATTTCCTCAGCACTGGCAGAATTTGGATCGTGCTAAATTATGGCAAATTAAGATTGATAACGACCTTAAATTTCAGTTGTTTCTTAACAAATTAATCTAAAGTGCTAACCAACACACAGCAAACTAAACATTTCTTTTTAGTTGTCATCCAGTTAGTACATCAACAAACAATGATAAGTCGGGAGATAAAGCTGAGACTTTCATTTTTTTTTTTACATTTTCATTTATTTCGTTAATGCAGTTATCAGCATTTGGCAAGTTAACACACCGTCGTTTCAGTTGCTTAATGCCGAAATCAGCACACAATAAACTACCATTTTCCATGGAAATAATATTTTAGAAATACCTGAAAAGATTTGAATAAAATACGGGCCCAATCTTGAATAATGACTCGAGGACGTAATGTTGAAGGAGCTGAAAATTAACCGGAACCCACGTAACTAACTAGTCAAAGACTTTTTTTTAAACTTCATAAATGTATAATTGATATATTACCGTAAAGATTTCAGAAATGCTTTGTCTTCATGAAATAATCATACCATTTATTAACTGATTTAAGAAGTTTCTCACAGTTTTCTAAAAGGGTGGTCCATTTATTGTTTATGAGTATGACACTGACTTGTGACACACAGTGTTCATTTACATAGGCAGTTTTTACACACACACACACACACACACACACACAGAGAGAGAGAGAGAGAGAATAGAGAGCTACATACTGAGAATAATTGATCTCTAAAAGACTTAGAATAACATTTTAACAAATCCTTGCAGTTCAAATTTACACCAGCCAACCATATCTAATTGCAAGAAAATAAAAATGGGTGGCTTCAAACAGCAATATTCTGGGTAGTATCCAGGAAATGTTACCAGGAATGAAACACTAATAGTAAATGTAAATGTCGCTGTTTTACGCCATTCGCTACTGAAAAAAACTTCCATATCGAAATTCTCCGGAGCCTAATCAGAGATACTACACCAGCACCTCCATTATGAGGAGTTCAAAACACGTCTGAATGAGCATTTCGTTATCAAAAATTCTTTTGACACCTGTATTTCACATGATGCGTAGTCGATTGGACATACGGATAGTTGCTTTGAAGTCCAATGAATAGAGAATTGAATAAGCACTACGATGTCCATCACCAGAGCCAATCGAAAGAGTACCGTTGACCAGAAATTGTTAAAAAGGATTTGAGTATATCAGCCATAACTATTTATAGGAGTGAGTGCTTTATTTAACATTGGCATTTGTCACACCCGGAACACATTGCACATACAAAAGTCTGATTGCAACCCAGAACCACAAGGTTTTCAGTGCGATGCTTCAACCATGAGGTTTTCAGCACAATGCTTCACCGAGGAGGTTTTCAGCGCAATGCTTTAACCACTAGGTTTCAAGCGCAATGCTTCAACCACTGTGTGTTATCGGAGTTGAAAATCGCATCTCGATCAATCCGACAACTAACATCAACGATACACGTTATGATAATAAAGGATTTATTGTCATAATGTTGCTGCATGCATCTTTAAAGAACCAAACCAGTCGCAACGTTTTAAGACTCCCAAAATAAGGCGGCCAAAGAATCTTGTCTATGTAACGCGCTGAAATGATCGACTGTGACAGCTGGGCTCGCGGTCAAAACTAGAAAAACAACACATACAGGGACTCTCGCTACGGCCTCGACACAGCGAGACACCTCTTCTCGTGCATTTTCAGATTAAACTTATAGTTAAAGCTCATTCCACATCTGGTGCAGATGTGGTTTTTCTGGCCCGTGTGCACGGCGGCCACGTGGCCATTGAGGTTGTCTTTCGAAGTGAAGCCCTTCTCACAGTAGCTACATTTGTATGGGTGGCGGCCGAAATGTGCGTTGAGGTGGCGCTTGAGGTTGGCGAGCCTCAGCACTCGATTACAGATGTAGCACTGTGCCTGCTTCTGAGATACCTTCATCTGCAAAGACACAGGAAAGCACAGATGACTAGTGGATAGAAGCGGCAACAGGATCCAGGCATAAAACCGCCTCGGATCAGTTTCGGCAGATCGGAGAGCTGTTAATGCATCTATTCAGTTCCCCGAATCAGTCAGTATCTAACTGATCCGGGTTGTTTTCTCGGAGTGTTTGAGTCGGAGAGCGTTCGATTCAGGTTTGTTTCGTTTTCAATAAAGCAGCGACTAATGAACATGTTAGTCTGATCGGATGATGACTGATCATTTGATCGTGTCCGAACCCACTGTGTCTAAATCAAGACACTATTCGATGAAGTATTCAGCAATAAATTCTGAGTTATACCTGGATCTCAAATTAAGTATGGGTTATGCAGCCCTTGATCTGAGACAACTGAACAAAACCACAACAAAATTAAAACCAAGCCTTTCATCTGTGTGATCATACGATCAATATGATCATCAGTGTGAGATCGTAATTACGAATATTTTTATCTATTATTAGTCATATACAATAAATAAATGGATTTTTAACTGGGTTCATTTTATTATTTTCATGATCAAAGGCAAACATAATCATTCAATCTGACAATGAACATTACAGAATCGCATAGTCATGATTCGTCATTTCCTCCAAAAGACAAATCTATGATTGGTTGCGTTCATGAGTCGACAGTTATTGACAAATGACGTCTAACTCTAGCTTTAATAAGACTTATATCTTAATGTTACATTTAAAATATAAAATCAAGATATTTTCTACCCAAAAATACGTGAAGCATCTATAAAGTATAGGATAACCCAGATCATTGTGAAGCTTCTTTTCGTTCACCAATTAATTAATCAACCCAATTAGTATCGTTATTTTATCAGAAGTGCAAATAATACATAAGTGTATTCTTCATCACTGATCACTAACAGATCCCTATTGTAATATTTCTACTTTAAGAGGTTATAACATTACATTTATTAGGAGTTTTCTAAGAAGTGGAGGATGTTTCATCTTTTACCTCACTTCATTTACGGAGGTTGATTGACCTGTTCAGTGAGTCTACCATATGTATGAAAGTGAACATAAAACAGATATATTTCTCAATTCGAACCACGCATCCCTATATTGCACTTCCATATACTGAGCATTTCCTGAAATAAACCGTCTTCCAGACATAATTACGAACATCAGTGAATCGTGTGAGTTACTGCCATATACTCAAATGTACAGTGCAATCATTCTAAAGTCAGAAGTGTTACAGCATCCAGAAACATTCTGTCTTTTGTTCAGGACATTATATTTATATGTTCACAATGGGTGTTTTATTTTAAATACAAAAACACTGGTTCTGCCCATGTTTTCAAATTTATCTCGATGATTTCAGTGTTTCCGTCAACATCTAAAAGGACTTGAAAGACATAGGATATAGACAGGGCCATGGATTAGACAGTTCATCTCTCTAGCTACCAAACAAGTCACTCATATCTGGTGTTCAAGAGAAATTTGATAGAATTAAAATTTTCACATCAATCACAACCAGATGCAATTGATTATGAAAACAGTATTTTTGTGGGATGTACCTGGATCAGATACTATCACACAGCGCCTTTGTCATCACACGCCAACTTCTTCACCAGTCATGCACATTGTACATGTTACCCCACTATGAGGTAGTATGTTACAAGGTGACATATTGCTAAGAATGTCAACAGCATGGTTCCCACAGCCAAGGAAATATTATTATCCAGGACATAATTATCATTTTCCAGGACAAAACATACAAGATGATGATGATGATGATGATTGGTGTTTTATGGCCAATTTTGTGTACATGGTAGGCTAAATGGGCCGAGTGACCTCTAAAGGTAATGAAGCAAAGTCAAAGATGAAACACCCTTCAGATATGCACATATTGAGATTCAAACTCAGGTGGTAGTAGTGATCTGTGGTCCAATGCACTACCAACAAGACCACGAAGGCGCACAGGACAAAGCATACAAGATTTAAAGGTAATAAATCGAGATAGGTGGGAAAAAGCATATCATATTTATTCAATGTATGATCAATTGTTTTTATGGTACAGCCTCCTCCTCACCTTTTCTAGTTGTCTGATCTATCCGGTTTTATCAAAATTTTAACTGACATGGGATTTCAAGACTATATACCAGGACTCTTTTTCTTCTATAATCGAAGTTTTATTCTACAGGCTTAATATTTCGCTTTTTTTGGGGGTTTTAAGTAGATGTTTTTCACAGGCAATATTTTTTCCAGGACATTTCCCAATTTGGATTTTTAAACAACATCTTTTAAACAAGTTTTACCATCTTAAACTGTCAAACATAACAGTATGTCATCATCAGCAGGTGCGGTCTTCAGCACTTCACACTGTTCTACTACAGTCTGTCATCTGTGAAGGAATGGAACCTCAACAGCTGATCTAACACCATCACCTACGACCCGAGTCACCTGACTCAGCAATCGCGATATTCTGTATCTCCAATTACAAATACTGATAATGATATCATACTAGGTGCCAGCAAAAAGGGTCATATAAAAAGTAGGTGTTTCTAACATCAAAAGGAGGACACAATAAATAGGACACAATGCGGACAAAAGCTTGCATTATTCGAATAAAATGTTTTCTTGTATACAGACAGCTACACTATCTCCTTTCATGAACATGTCGCTTCTGAAAGTGTGTCAACATCGAGCCAACATTAAATTATCAAATGTATTCACGCATACACAAATTTCTTAAAAGTTCCCCACCCATATATATATATATATATATATATATATATATATACATGTACTTAAATTGATTGACATATATACAGAACTGATGAACCGACATTTTATAATGGATCATGAATTACAAGATGGTGAAATGTAGGAAGTGTAGGAGATCTAACCCTAAAGTAGGAGGTTCGTATTAAAATAGTAGGAAAATTGGAGGTCTGGGACCTATCTGACATAGACCTGTCGTGGGATGTGGAAAATAGTTACTAGCTGATAACTGTTTATTGGTTAACAGGTG
Source organism: Paralvinella palmiformis (assembly GCA_025642065.1). Taxonomy (NCBI): domain Eukaryota; kingdom Metazoa; phylum Annelida; class Polychaeta; order Terebellida; family Alvinellidae; genus Paralvinella; species Paralvinella palmiformis. The sequence goes on from JAODUP010000374.1 coordinate 521,321, forward strand.
ATGAAAGAAATGATTACGAAGGGGGAACATTCATTTGCGTCGGCACATCAAACATACAAATATTGTGACTGAAGTGAAGAATTTATCATCACAACAATACCAAACTATTGATCACAGATAATTTGGCTAAAGATAGTACGCGTTTTGTGGCCAGTAGTAAGGTAGCACAAGAGGTGACGATGAGTAATGTAATCTGGTCTTCAGTACAAATATTAACAACTTCTCAGGTACACAATGATTATATACAGCAGAATGTGTGTTCAGAGGGAATTCTTGATTCAGAGAGAGAGAGAAGTGTGTAATATCCCTTAAATCCATACTCAGCTACAGACATGTATTCACGTTTTAATCTAGATGTACTACTAGTTTGTTCTAATCATACAACCGACAACTGGATCAAACATTAAAACATACTTAATCAGGAAGCTGATTAGTCATCCTCAAATGGGTAGCTGATTAGCCAACCTCAAATGGGTAGCTGATTAGCCATCCTCAATCAGGCAGCTGATTAGCCATCCTCAAAGGTCCAGCTGATTAAAGCTATGCTCAATCGGGCAGCGTATTAGCCATCCTCAAACAGGAAGCCAATTTATTTTAAACAAAAGTCTACTAACATATGCACTTATCTTTCAATTTGTAACTGTTCTTGAATATTAAATATATCAAGGGTGCAGTACTTGGGTACGTTTAATTTATGTTGACATTAACTCTAGACACACTCAACTTGAGAATATGGCACTCTCTGTTGACTCCAGCACAGTTTTGCTTGGACTAGTAATTGGGGGGGGGGGGGTGGGTGGTGCTACAAATATTTGGCTATTCCTTTTCATGTCTTTTATCTTTCTGACATATTCAGATCTTCAGAGTTTGAAATAAGTGTGTGCACGCACACACACACACAAACACTGACAGGTGAGAAACCATGACACAAAGCCAACTAGTTTGGGGATGTTCTGAATATAAATACATAACACATTGTTGATGTTTTTACTGGAATTTGGCAGCATCATGTGAGGTCTCGTTTGTAAAGAATTTCACGTTGCTGGAAGAAATAATAAGATGGGACTGTTAGATCGGTGGATGGACAAATGCTCACCAATAAAGTGGGAGATTGGACAACTATCCACCAACGAAAAAATTTAATACAAGAAAAAGAAATAAACGACAAAATTAAACAAATTCTATTTACATTCTGAATCATGAACGTAACGAAAAAGTCCTCAATATAATATGACTGGAATCATGGATACAATTTACAAAAACAAAGACTGGACTTGATGACATAAAGCATTAAGAAACCTAAAGATGACATGGCTTCAATAAAGGAATCAATTGATTCTCAACCAACTTTAATCTTCTAGTACTAGTTCGCTGCATTTGATCTAAATGCTTCAGTTAAATTTCAACAGTAAAGAACTTCAACTGAAAATGTATTGCTTTAATTGGAGGTCAGTTAGCCGAAACACTGGTGGTAGTATTGGGAATGTGATATCTTAAAATGTTGACATTAAACTATAATATTCTAAAGCCAAAAATTATCATCCCACATCATATAAAAATGGAAATCTAAACAAGCAGAGAAATAATTTGTTTTGTTTTAGCTTTTATAAAATGTTTTGTTTAGTTTAATATTTTTTCTTGGTGGGCATTTCTTCACTCTCCTACTTTACTGGTGAGCATTTGTCTGAGGAGCATTTGTCTGGTGAGCATTTGTCTGGTGAGCATTTGTCTGGTGAGCATTCGTCCAACTTTCAGTTAGACCATGGATACAAAGCCCATTGAGTTATGGAAAAGTAAGGTTGCTGTACAAGATTTTGATGTACACTTTTTTAAGGCACTTCAAGGGACTGCCCCTCGGTACTTAGAGGAACTTGTCTTTGCATAATAGCTGAAAAGGTCTCTACAGTCTGAGTCTGGTGCTTCCTTAGCCATACCAACAACACGTGGAGTGACATACGGTAATAGATGTTTCGGAAAGGCTGCTGCAACCTTATGGAATAATATTTCACTAACCATCAGAAAGTGCAAGACCCTTGATACCTTCAAAAAGATGATAAAAACTAATCTTTTTTTGTTTCAGCTTTTCCAGCTGAATATATTATGTATTTGGTTGGAAAGAATTATTTATTTTTAAAGATGTAAATCTATTACATCCATAGAATTATTTATTGTCAAGCGCCTTAGAGTTTGTTTGTTTTGTTGTTCGGGGAGAATCCCCAGGCTGTCGCTTAATCAGCACAGCCTCTATGTTGGAGTGGTTGAGAAACCCTCCTCCCCCACCACTCACAGGGGAGTAGTATGGAAAGATGGAGCCGAAATACCCTGAGGGTGGTCACTGCCAGAGTGTTTTTACGGGGTTCGAACCTGTGACTGTTGGCACCAAGTGCTGGGTGTTTAACCGCTAGGCCACCGGAGCTCACTGAGCCTTAGAGTAAGCTTCTTACAGGTTATATAGGGTGCTCTATAAATTTTGTATATTATTATTATCATCAGGAGACTAGCTGTTGGGTTTTCCAGTCAAACTATAACAACAGCTACCAAGTCATGAGTAGTAAGTGCTGATAGTATAATTGAAGATTGAGATGAGGAGATAATGTATGAATTTTGTGACGATACCGATGATTATGAATTGATGATGAGGAGGATTTTAGTCTTCATCACAAATGACACAAATCATTGGCTAAACATGCTGATAATTTAATTATTAAGTTTTTAAATACATATTAAAATTTTAAATATGGCAAAAGCAGTTAAATCACAGCACGTATGAATGAAAGGCTTCCAACACGTCTTAAATATCCACGACACAAATTAATGAAAATATGAAAAAGCTTTACAGAAGAATACTTGTAGTGGCTGACTATGTTTGACTATATTATGTTTTACCATTAGTATTATGTGACTCTAAAGTGTAAATGTGGCTGGTTTAACCGTTTTTTTATGTAAAACCGCTTCTAACTTGGTCCCACCCTTCTAGTTCTAGCATTAGGTACTCTTTGCCCTATGGGGATTCACCATTTAAATTTTTAGTACTATGATGAGGAATTCATTTCTCCGAATGGATCAGGGAGATGAGTCTGCAATGTGGCTATGAGGAAAGTTTGATTGGATTATTTTCTATATATATATATATATATATATATATATATATATAAATATATATATAAAATAATTATTTATTTTGCATTCTAACAGGTGAAATATTGTTAAAAAATACCACTGACCTAGATCCTGAGCCACTGTCTCATTTCAACCATCTTAAATCTTACTGAAAATCATTTCTCACCAATGACACATATATAGAAATCAACAAAATATTACTAGATGATGTGTTAAAAAGTGTATTAAACAGTGACTCTGAGCCACTTACAGCCCTTAAAGACACACTGTACTGGAAGATAATAATTTAGTTTTGGCGGTACTAAAATGAAAACAACAATCCCCAAAAGAAAATGCACATCTAATAAAACACAGACGAGAAACAGGCCTATTGATAAAAGGGCGAAAGACCCAGTGCAGGCCTCGATAAACAAATACAGGCAATATAATAATGCAGGGCCCGATAAACCCACACAAGTAGCATGATTAACAAAGTCACAGACTAGGACTGAGATTGGCAGAGCTCCGACAGAGGCCAGGGGAGTTGCTCTAGTGCATTGTACCTAAGGGTCAGGCTTAATGAGAAGCATCACTCACTGGATGATGTCAGAAAAAATTAAAAACAGAAATGGTTTCCCAGCGAAAGGCATTTTTTCCCCAAACAATTACTAAGAAGGACACTCGTATATTATTAGCATATGTGTTGTGCTTCTACAAACCTGACTATTGTCGCCCGGTTCCGTAATATTCCCAGCTGACTTTGACACGTTACCAAGTGGCCACGTATTACTTTGAAGAGAACACGCATCGAAGCCTCCGAGATACAGCGAGTGAGATATGAATGAATTGTCAACACCATCTGATGTTCCTGCACTAGTCACATTGCCACCGGCAATCTCCGTGGCCAGTGAATCCCAGTCAGCACCAATCTCCTGTTTTACGCTAACATGTTTCTCATTTTCGGCACTGACCGATTCTAACTTAAGCGAACTATCACGGTCGGCATCTCGTTGCGATAACTTAGACACCTCAGAAAGATGACTGTTTTCTTCGGTGTCGTCCCTATCACTGGCAGCTGGATCGCCTTTATGCCTCTTCCGAGGCAACAGTTTTATCTCCGATTCACTAGTGGTACTTTCCTCTATCAGATCTTCTGACTCTTTGTCCGCTTTGATCACCTCGTTGAATGACATGTAGAATAGCGACTGGTTGTCCAGAGTGACGCCGATCACTGCATCAATGCTGAATTCGTTGTTGAATGCCAAGCCATTCTTACACATCAGCGCTATTGTGTCACGGATGAGCATCTTAACACGCTCCTGTTCCATGCTCAAAACCATCGTGCCAGATATCTGGACAAAAACAAACAAAAATTATTTCATCTGCTTTATGAGATTAGTTTTAAACAATTACAACCCAAACAGCGGAAACAAGTGTACATTTATAAATATAATCATGCCGAAATGACTATAATATAAATCTGCAAGGTACTTGGAAGCATCTCGCATACACACTGCTTCCAGCAATAACAGGATAATCATCTGATGGCTAAGTGTCCAGTTATCAAATAACAATGTGAATACTTGTTCAATGATATATATATATTATATATATATATATATATATATATAAGCCCACATTTATAACATTATATCATTGTCAATCAGTTCATTAGCAGTACATTCAAACACATTACTATGATTAATGATTTTGTGTTCATGCAAATCTTTTTTATTTTGGCAACAGAATGAAATATTCCTGGACTAGGCAATAAAGTCGTTTAGTGATACAAAGAATAATTTTATAGTGGCCGTGTTAAATATATTTTGTTTAGATAGAAACCGACAATTCTTATCTAACCATCATTATGAGTACTTATACTGCAAGTATATTGTAAATAAATGAAATACACGCTACTAATTACAATAACTTACCACATCTGCAGGCTTACATCTTTACTTAACTGGTCTATTAACTGTTCTATTAAAATGTTATTATTAAATTTACTGATTACATTTGGGGGCCATCAATAACAATCATCATTTTAACAAGGGTACGCCTTTTATGATAACCTTTCCTCCTTGAAAGTGTACAGACATAAATGATGAATAAATGTTACAAAGTTGCTGACTACTAGTGACATTTGACAACACTAATTATATCTCACAGATGGCACTAGTAGTCATTTTGAAGGTTTTTACTTTTTTATATATATATATATATATATATATATATATATATACACACATACATCAGTGTTCCACCTGGGTAAAAAGAAGCACGAGGCGGTACATGCGAGCGCCAAAGTCGTGAAGTCAGTCATGGCGGTCAGACCTGTTGCTTCTCCATGCAAAGTATCACAGGGTATGCGATTTGTGTGAATCCATATAAAGTTAAGATATTCATGCCAAGAACATGGTAATAAAACAGAAATACGGAATGGATAGCAAAACAAAACCAACAAGTGTGTGTGTATACATGTGTCAGTTACTCCCAAAACAAATCTACACATTATAAATGCCAAAAAATACCTATAAATTTATTATTAAAACAATATTCTGTTATTACATCCTTATTCAGGAATATGCCAAGAACGTGGCTAATCAGTCCAAATTGCAACGTTCTCTGTTGGAAATGGAGCAACTGAACTTGTTACTTATTGCTACTACATACAAATTTATGCAATGAAAAAAACGTAATAAGCAAAGAAAACACAGCTGGTGGATGCATGACATAAACAGGAACCGGCTTCAACAAGGAGCATCCCATAATCTGGTTAAGTTGCTATACAAATTGGTAAGGGGAGCAATTCAGTCTGCTGCATTGATACAAGGTCTCAGGATAAATTGTTCGTGGGATGTGTGGCGCACACATTTTGGGGGTTAGGCGGCAATACTATAATTTTTTGATATATTTTGGTAATGGTAGTTTTCCCAAATGGATTAATTTAAAAGTTAGTGCCTTTTGTAGTCGCGCGGTCCACCCCTAAGTTTTTTTGGGGTATCTTTTTGCCGTATCCTCACACCGCATATATGGAATCTTAGCTCAAATTTCATTGTTGATAAATGCTCGATGATGTAGAAATGTAAGTGATTTCGTGGCATCATTTAATACTGCCTGCTGACAATGAAACGTGAAATAAAAATATTGCATCACCGAAATAGCAACCAGGTGGCGATTTCGGCATATTTGCAGTGTAAAAAATCAGTGAGGCAGGCCACCTCGCTCATTATATAGAAGGGGAAACCCTGTATATACTTATATAAAATAGTTTCTTGAGATTAATGATCCAAGCCAAGAGAGTCCAGTTACAGATGTAAACTGCCCAGACTAAGATATCTTGAGTGGTGACAGTTTGTCCCAGCCATTCAAATTATCTTATTGTTTTCTGATACAGCACATTTTTTACAAACAATTTGCACCTCATCACGCTTATCATCAAAATACGGGTTGTCTAAACTGTTCTGTCTGTCCCCAGTCAAATTAAAATAAAAACCAAGTAATTTGATTGGATAAATACACTTTTTAGCAAAGCAGAAATATAAATATCTTGTTTTATTCATATGTTATAAGGATTCTAGCTCCAGCAACAAACTATGATGCTAGCAATGCTGACAATGAGTGGCAAACCATGGCCTAGTTCAAACATACAACTATTATACACAAAGGTGCTGAAATGTTTACCTATTATTTGGGAGTGGAAACATTTGCAGGGGACAATTTTTAATATAAACCTCACATTTTAATACAAAATCACATTAAACAGTTTAGATGAATGCTTACCAACAAAACTGTGTCAACTCACTATAATCTTCTGCAAGGACACCCATACAACATATATCTCTTTAAGCAATTATACTCTTAACTGTAGTTATCAGAGCAAAAAGAAAGATCGAGGTTTCACAATTTTATTTGCTATTTATTTACAAAATGATGTGTCATGAATGAAGCTCACTCTCCAAGGCTACATCATAAGTATTTCTGATTGCTTCGTGTGTGTGTGTGTTTACTCATGTGAACAATGAGAAATAATTAGGTTGGGATTTGGCCATAAATTTGTACCTAGTATTTGTTTTGATGTCTAGGGCTAAAAGAGAAAACAAATCTAGGCAGTAAGGGAAACAATTTTAACAAAGGTGCCAGCTTGTCAAAAAGATGGTGTTCTGATTATATATGGGCTACGTCAATCAACCTACAACATCTTCTGTGTCTGGGTGTTGGTGGGGATAAAGTTGGATCATTAACTTGTTTATTATGGAGTTACGTTATTACAGGAGCCGTTCCCATGATAACTCAACTCTGTGGCATGTGGTCATCACTACTGACAGACAAAAACATTTTCTGTTGTCTGGCAAATTATGGTAAGGTACATCCAATAGTAGTGGTATATATAGAGATACATAGACATGGTAAAACCGGTTAGTGAGCTCCGGTGGCCTAGCGGTTATGTACCCAGCACTTAGTGCCAATGGTCACAGGTTCGAATCCGTAAGAGGTCGAAACTTTTCCAGGGATTAATTTCTCGGCTCACTACATCGTGGGTGGATGACCACGTTAAATGGCGCTGCCGTCTCCACTGAATTACTTAAAATAAAGGGGGACGTTAAAAATCACCTGAGGACGTAAAACACTCTAGCAGTGACCACCCTCAGGGTATTTCGGCTCCATCTTTCCGTACTGCTCCCCTGTGAGTGGTGGGGGAGGAGATTTCTCAACCACTCCAACATAGAGGCTGTGCTGATTAAGCGACAGCCTGGGGATTCTCCCCGAACAACAAAACCATGGTAAAACCGGTGAGAGTTCCTATTTCATGTCTTGAGTAACATTATACCTACATATCAGCACTAATAATATATCTCATTAAATCAATTGCAGCACAGTTAACGGCTTACATAGTCTCTCCACTGGTCAAAACTAGGATATAAGTAAGATCTATAACATAATTTTTAATCTCTGTTCAGTTTTATTGTTATTAAACATTTCTTCACAATACTCCACACTGGTTTTTAGGTAGTTGTAACCCACACAAATACATAATAACATCAACAATTACACGTGGTCCATATGGGTTTACAATTTTAATCTTTATAATTATGTAGACTTTATACAATAGCAATCACAATACAAAAATATGAGCACATTAAATTGAGCCGACGTGAACCCACTTTTCAAGCTTGAGTTTCAGCTATCTTTAAAAAAATCAAACGAATGTTTACCAGTCAAGATCACCAGCTCACCAAAATCTCTCCCCTCTGTCAAGCATGGTTCTTATATTCAGTAAATATTTATAAATATGACATCTGAAATGGTTGCAACAATATATTTTAGCATTATTTCAGATCTGGAAACTACCAGCTGATAAATATGTCATTTATCATGACCCATTTTCTGCTGAAAATCGGTCCAAAATCCAGCCTACAACCAGGAACAGTGCTTTTTAGCGACCGTTGGTCAGGTATCGGTGCGGATGTTTTAAACTATGATACTTTTCCGCTGTGGAGAGCTCCAAAACAGTGGAAAATCATTCTATGGAAAATGAAATAAATTGAGACTTAACCACATACCTTGCCTCAAAATGCCGGTACCCTAGCTGGGCTAGTGTTTTAGACTACTCACTAGCCCGAAGACAAAATCCACACTACCGATATTTCTGGCCCTGATTAAAATGTGACTTCAGTTTGCCTCAGTACAGAAAGCCAGTCTGAATTTAATTTGAAGCAGTGTTACATTTCTCATGATCATAGTGTTATATCACATTGATACATACCTGCATGGTGGCTTAAATTATAGAGAAGATTGAACTAATACTGTGATTATTATTTGATATCCAGCCTTTAGTAATGTATAAAGGTGGAAGGCCACAGAATTCCATATGTGAATTTTTTTTACATGCTGTCGTTGGAAATATGCAAAAAGTGTGATCATCAGCAAGCTAATAATGTTGCCAGAATACAAATCAGCTACACAAAATGTTTAATGGATTCAGTTTCATCAGCATCAATTGGGCGATTATGTTCCAACTTTAGAAATATTCACACTGAAGTGTGAAATCTCCTATGCAGCAGTAAAGCCTTTAAGCTGGTATTCTGCTATCGGATTCTCAGATGCAGTGTTGAATTAGACTATTAACTGTTCAGATAGACAATATTAACTTTGTGTGCACAAGAACGATAAATGCATTTATTTTGCTATATTCCTAGTATTCATGTGTCAAATACTGAGTAGTGTGTTAACAAAAATTCACGTAAGTCAAAGACACTATCATATAAATATGTTGAATGACATCCATTAAGACTAGTAGAATTGACTTATAGTTATAAATATAATGAATGAGGTTTTCTAAAGGTTTTACAGTATTTTATGGTTATTAACAGGATTTTTTACAGTAAAAAAAACAACCCTGCTTAGTACAATGCATGTAATTATTCAAAGCTTATCATTTCAGTAGCAGTACAAGATGGTTAACCCTTTAAAACCCACAAGGTCGGGTACCAAATTTGCCTCTGGAACCACAGTTTTTCCCATATTTAAATTTGTTATAGGGCACTGCAACATATTGCTTAATAAGGACTTAATGGTAGAAAACAGACCCATAAAAGTATACATTTTCTGAAAGCTTGATAAATAAACTTTTCAATTAAATTGATTCTATTTATAAAAATACAAACAGGTATGTGAAATATGAAATAGAAAAACATTAATTAATATTTAAAAAATTTAAGAAACAATGTTCAATTTAAAAACAGTCTACTAATCTAAAAATTCACTCTACAAAGTTGAACTACTATATATATTATCCACAAATGTCAATGTTTATAACGATGCAAGTTTTAAACTGATATATTAGGAAAAGGTATGAAAAATAACAAAAATAACAGTTTATATAAAAAACGGAATGAAAATAATCATATTTCTATACTAATAACAACTTATCTATCTAACTAAAGTGATTGTGAACACTACTACTATTACTACTCAAATCTAATCTAATCAACTGCTAACACTACAATGTTTTCTTTTCCCTTGCTGGTGCTGAGCTGGCTTTCTGCGGGTCATCGATTGTAGTCAGACATGTAGTGGTATCGGTGAAAACAAGGCACAGGACACATTCTCACTTTACAAACACCACATGCATATAAAGTGTCCACTCTTCTTGTGTGAACAGCACACTTTGATTGGGTTTCATGTTTTATTAATGAATGTTCAAGTTCCCGGTTGAGACGAATGTCTGTTGCTGGTCGTGAACGGGAAAGGGATGATGTTTGCAATAAATGAGGCCCAGCAACCAACCCATCAATCAGTTCAAGGAAGAACCCAAACTGGTTGTTGCTTTTTTCAGGATTCATCTCTTTGTGTAGGAGGTAAGCCTGCACACCAGATAACTGCACTATGTGAAAAAATACCTGCAAATACCATGTCAGCGATTTCATGTGACGACGATAGGAGGACACCCGTTGATTTGACAAATCCACCCCCCCATGAAAGGTTATACAGCTCAATGGCACTTGGCCTATTGATAATTATCTGGGCACCTTTTCTGTCTCTTCTTCTGACAGCACCATCACCCAAATAGCCAGGAACATTACATAATACATTAACAACCCGAGTGTCCCTCCAAGTAACAGCCAGCATACGTCCTTTTATTCTTTTCAAACTGTCACCACGCTTGAGGCTTTTCACAACTGCACAGGTCTTCTTTGCATCCTTTGGCAGTCCTGATCTGTTTTGATTAACAGTGCCGCAGCTCAGGGTGTTTTGCTCCTCTAATTTTGTCATCAGTTCGATGCTGGTATAATAATTATCAGTGAAAAAACGATGTCCTTTGTTCAAATAATGTTTACCAACATCAAGAACTATTTGTGTTGTTTTAGAGACAACAGTCTTCACACGTTTACCAACATAAGGGAGTAAGTTCAACACATAGCCAGTGTGTGATTCCACAATCGTGAAAAGTTTGATCCCCCATTTGACAGGCTTAGATTTTATGTATTGTTTGATACCCAACCGCCCCTTGAATTTCAACATTGTTTCATCAATGGACAATTCTCGTCTTGGATGATACGCAGCCCTAAAACACTTGTTAATGTAGTCCAAGATATTCTGCACTTTCCACAATTTATTTTCCTTGTTGATGGATGAATCTTCATTGTTGACGAAGTGCAGATATCTCAAAATCTGAAGGAATCGGTTCCTGGGCATGGTTACACTGAATCCAGGAGTCTGCGTCAGATTATGTGTTGACCAGTATTCACCCAAACGTCCCTTTTTCTGTACGAGTCCCATCGTCAATAACAGACCCAACCAGGTCTTCAGTTCAGGAATTGTCACTTCATACCACTCGGAATGTTTTCTTCCTTTTTTAGGCTCGTGTTGACGACACTGACCAGCATATCGGTTGGTTTCCCCAACAATTAGACGGAACAAGTAGTCCGTGAAGAATATTCCGAACAGTTGTTCCGCATACATTTTACGGCAATCTTCAGCATTGTCAACACCAACACTAGCTTGGTTAATAAATGGAATGTCTGGATAATCTGTCAGATTATCCGTCCAGTCACATTCATGTGGCGCTACAGGCATTGTTTCATCGTCCGAACTACTGTCACCGCTTTCGCTATTAGATATATCCAGGTCGGAGATCGAAAAATCATCGTCACTTTCTCTATCAAAGGCCTGTCGACGATCCTGCACCAGTTTCTCAGCTATTTCTACATCAAACGAGTCAAAACCCCCCAAAATTTTTCTTCACTATCCGTATCGAAGCAAAATCAAATGACAGATCACTCGCCTGGTTGATGCGGCCATTTTGACACTTACGGAACAGTAAAAAATCTAACGGGTGCTATTTAAAATTCACGAAAACCAACACAATACAAAACATTGACTAAAGATGGCTGACAATTTTACACCGCAGATGCAAGCCTCTTTCTGAAAAAAAAATGTCTGCGTGTGCTAGAACGCTGATTGGACCGTATTTATTAACCAAATGAGGGATACGTATATATACGTATACGGGTCGCAATGACATTTAAGGGTAGTACGTATATATACGTATTCGGGTCTGAATGGGTTAAACACTGTAATTATTATTTACTGACTGGTACTTTTATTGTAATAAGTCGGCCCAGGTCCCTCCGTCACGTCATCTCAGAGGTCTAGCTACCCTATTTTAAAACCACTAACCATATAGTGAGATGCGAACATCATTCCTATCCCAATCTCTAAGCACTGTAATGTTTCTAACATATGTACCAGTAATAAAGGTCTGGTCAATTTACATGTGCATAATACATCTCATCCCAATACCTGAATGCAGAGCATTTACAACTTTTATGTCAGTTATAAAGGTTTAAGCATGTATACACACAACATTCAAACTATTTTAACAAGTTAAGTACATATAACTATAAGCAATCTTTCAATACAAATATTGTATATATATATATATATATGCTAATATATGAAATACTAATGTGAACTAATTGGGTCAAATTTTAATAAGAATGCATGCAACAAGATTATTTAAAAATAATTTGTGTAAATTTAACAATAAATTGTATCAGTAGATTGTATAAACTTAAGGTCCCAAACAAACATCTGCTCACTGAAATCTGAATATTATCTTTATCAGTAAATAATGTGTGTTCAAGACCAAGATAACCAGACAACAATACAGGTTCTAAACTATCAAAAACATCACCTACAAGGCTACATATATAGTATGATAGATCTAGTTACATTCATCATTTCATGATTCAATCCAAATAGTTGAAATAGATCTACATTTAACTCAATGTTCGGGATATGTAAATGGGGAAAAAGAGCAGAAACTGAAATTGGCGAGTTGCGATTGTAGATCTACAATGAATGTTCGGAATTATATATACAGTAGACTAGATCTAGATTATAACCATGGGGATGTGGTTACCGTTTTCAGTGCCCGACTACGCAACCACTTCAAAAAATCAATTACCATATTACATTATCGTCCACGCGTATACTATTTCAATTAATGTGATACATACTGGTTGTTTTTAATCTTCTCTGATTTGTTATTTTTTCTATCTCTGTACTGCTATATAAAAAGAATGCCTCTTTCCTTTGATTGGGATCAAAATACCATAAATTTCTAAATAACAAGATGCCCAGAAAGTAGAACACCACTCCGACATCAATACTAGAATGATGAAAAGGGCGGAAATAGAATAACTGCAAGGAATAGTAATACACATATGATTTACCGGTGGTCTGCCGCATATACCTTGATACACTGATACCTTATATACGAAATTAAAAGGCAATGCCTGTTATGGTATTTCGGTCCTTCTTGGTTTTATTTCTAAATATCTCATTTTATCATGGCAGTCTATAGCCTTTCCAAAATGTTTATAAATTTGACATAAAGCTGTTCTGGCTAGCAAAAGATATTACCTTTTCAGGCAGGTAGTTCCAGTCATTAATTGTTCTTTGGTTAAAGACGCTTCTCTCCAAATCAATCCTGTATCGTCCCATGAACATTTTTAACGTGGCCTCTAGTGTTGTTGTTAGGTGGGAATATAAAGAAGTTATGGGGATCTAGCCTGTCCATACCATTCATAATCTTAAATACATGGATCATATCCCCTCGTCGCCTTCTAAAGTCCAAATATGGCAGCTTTAGCACTTAAAGCCATGACATGGGGTCAATTCCATTTTGTCAATTTCAATTCCACTCAATTCCATTTGGTCGATTTGTGAATTTTATTTTATTTGGCCTGTTCTAAACATTGAACGAGGGTAAATTTCTCTCTCTCTCTCTCTCTCTCTCTCTCTCTCTCTCTCTTCTCTCTCTCTCTCTCTCTCTCTCTCTCTCTCTCTCTCTCTCTCTCTCTCTCTATATATATATATATATATATATATATATATATATATATATTTGGCATCACCACATTGAGTTAAATCCCTAATGAAACCAGCATTACAGATGGGTGCATCTTCGATTACCCCTAATGGGTCAGTAAAAAATCTAGGGGTTATTTTTGACCAATGTATTAACATGCATGAACATGTCACACCAGTATGCCGAACTGCCTACTACCATCTTAAGAACATCCACTGTTTAAAAGCATTCATGACACAAGAATCACTTGTAACTGTAGTACATGCCTTCGTTATATGTCGTATAGACTATTGTAACTCCCTGTTATATGGCATATCTGATTATAACATTAATCGTCTTCAGCGAATTCAGAATAGTGCAGCTCGCATTGTGACAAATACTAGAAAATATGATCATATCACCCCCATTCTTCAAAAACTACATTGGCTACCTGTTAGACAGTGTATCCATTTCAAGATTTTGTTAATAATTTATAAATCTATTAATGATATGGTGCTAGAATACCTGTGTGAACTGGTTTCCATTAGAAAGTTATCCCGAAAACTCAGGTCATCCAGTCAGATACTATTGCAGGTGCCAGTGTCTCAACTCAAGTCATATGGTGATTGTGCGTTTAGTGTTGCAGCCCCCACTTTATGGAATAGGAATATTAGAAATGCGTCGTCTCTTGAAAATTTTAAGTCTCTTCTAAAAACACACCTATTTAAGGTCGCTTTCACAGATAAATAATTAATATCTTTTATTAAATCATTACAGGGTTTTTACAGACATATTATTTATGATATTATTATATTATATATTATTTGTACAAAGCCTTTGAATTGCTCCTGCTATTGGGGACGCTTTATTAAATATACATTATTATTATTATCATTATTAGAACAATTCTTCACATTTCTCTCCTGTCTTATTTGTTTCGAGGCCTAGAATGTTTTGGTAGAATAAAATGGCTAATTAATAAAGTTGTATAAAGAGATGCGAATTCAAATGTAACACTGATTGGAGGAGTAACGTGACAAAAATAGGGACAAGTTTATTAATGAATAAAATTGGAGGATCCCATCTTATCTTAGCTTTAGTATTGTGTCCATAGACATACGTAGTATTACGTACTGACGTCAACATTTTTCCTAATGAAGGCTTATTATTGTGTAATGTGTTACGGCCGTTTGCTATTATAAAGAAAGTCATCTTCGTGTGAAATGTTCAGAGGAAGAAATAGAAAATATTATAAAAAAAGTTATTGAATCACACGGGTAAGTAATAGAAAAAGATTCAAGGAAGAACAACAATTGATATTGAATTACCTTGGTTTAGAAGCGAAGGTGTCAAATTGCCTGACCACCTTTGTCAAGATAAATCAGGCAAATGAAGACTGTAGGATTTATTTTCATTTCCTTTCGTGTGAACATGAAGTAAATCAAACTAAATTATTTTCTAATATTTCAACCTCTGCCCGGCAGGGAATGGTTTTTATTTACATAAATGATCTATTTGAATGAATCAGAACCGTTGTTGTTTATTTGATTTATTACCATACTTCTTATTGTAAACTTTTGTTTAATATATAAATTTATTAGGACACGGAAAACTTTAGTATGTTTGTGCATTAGGATAATTCGTTATATAATATAAAAGCCATGAAAGGAAAGACCTCTTATACCAATAGAACAATCAATCGATCAATCAATCAGTCAATCGATCAAACGAAAAAATCAGTCAATTAATAATATTAATAATAATAATAATAATAATAATATTTAATAATATATAACAATGCGCCCTTACAAGCAGGAGCCACCCAAAGGCGCTGTACAAATAATATGTAATATAAAAAAATATGTCTGTAAAAATCTTATAAGAGAGTCATGGACTACAGTTACAAGTAGTGAGCTTCGGTGGCCTAGCGGTTAAGCACCCGGCACTTGGTGCCAACGGTCGCAGGTTCGAACCCCGTAAGAGGTCGAAACTTTTCCAGGGATTAATTTCTCGGCTCACTACATCGTGGGTGGCTGACCACGTTAAACGGCGCTGCCGTCTCCACTGAATTATTTAAAATAAAGGGTGACGTTAAAAAACCCCTGAGGACGTAAAAACACTCAGGCAGCGACCACCCTCAGGTTATTTCAGCTCCATCTTTCCGTACTGCTCCCCTGTGAGTGGTGGGGGAGGAGTTTCCTCAACCACTCCCACATAGAGGCTGTGCTGATTAAGCGACAGCCTGGGGATTCTCCCCGAACAACAAAACCAAACCAGTTACAAGTGCTTCTTGTGTCAAGGATGCTTTTAAACAGCTGCTATCTAGGTTAGATGCGTATGGCATAGATATCATAAATGAGTGGATCAAAAGCTTTCTAGTGAATCGAAAACCGAGTTAGAGTAAATGAAATAATGCCATCATGGTCGGAAGTACTTAGTGGTATCCCCCCAGGGTAGTGTTTTAGGCCCTATATTGTTCGTGATATTCATAAACGACTTGCTAGATGCAGTGACCAGTACCACTAAGATATTTGCAGATGACACCAAGCTGTTTAGAGCTATCAGAGGACCGGAAGACCCCGAGAAACTCCAAAATTACTTAAACCAACTCGTCAAATTGTCTGAGAGATGACAGCTTGGATTTAATGAGAATAAATGCAAAGTATTCCACTTAGGTGAGTCAAAATCAAAAGGACATATATGAAATGAATGGCACAACCTTAGACATAGGTGTCACAGTGGATGAAGACCTAAAATTCCACACGCACATAGCTAATGCTGTAAATAAAGCTTCTAGAATGTTAGGCTTGATCAGGAAGACCTTCACACTCCTCGACGAAACAACAGCGCCAAGACCAGACATGGGGGTCAATTCAATTCCGGAATTGGAATTGACGGTCAACCACTCCAACATAGAGGCTGTGCTGAATAGGCGACATCCTGCGGATTCTCTCCGAACATCAAAACAACGTAAGGTTAGACATTCTAAGGATTAAGTGCGTGGCTTCCTATTGAAAATTGTGTATATAAACCTCGAGCAATATGGTAACGTTAGACATTCTATGCAACCTGATGAAGACTTGAATAGGTCGAAACCGGTCGTTGCTATTGGGTTGAGTCGTGTTATATCGCTGCTATTAGTATTAATCTGAATTTATTCTGATTTATGCTTATATTATTCATACATTATTCATACTGTGTATTAATATTCTATTTTTCCATTTTAGGCTTAATCTTTCTTGGCCGTAATGTTCGACACAAAGCCTGGTTTTGTTTCAATCATAGTTTCTTGTTTATATTTAGATTATCCTCTTCTGGATTATTTTAGAAATTTGTTTTTTTCTTTCATTTTTCTCTAATTATAACGGTAATTAACTATACATGTAAATACAAATCAGTTTGGAGTTATATTTGTTGTTTGAATGAAAGTATAACACCTGTGCCAGTGCTTTAAATATTTTTATAAAATGTACATTGCCGGTGCCTGGTTAATTTTCTTTCTTCTGCAATATGACAAACTTTACCGACAGCATGTCATCAACTATTCTGTTTTATAAATTGATAGAGTGTCTTCATCATTTGTCTTTGATGAAGATGCAACAAGATGGCAAGGTGAGCAAAGCCTTTACTTTAAATTTAGGTCACCTAAATGACTTCATAAAACCAGCCAATTCGACTGAGAAAATCCGCCATAACGTGGATTAAATGAATAAAGCCTGGGTACGTGGAATGCCAAGGATCCTGATATACCACTATGAGTCGTCTGTAGCAGACTTTGTAAATAAAATGTCTTTTCTTAGAATGGATCCGTTCCAAGTTCAACATTTTATAAATAAGACGCTGGAAAAGGGTTTGAAAAGGTATGGGAAAAGTTAAATAATAACACCAGCCGGGAATTTAAGAATTTGTTGATGAAAGGACACCCGAACAAGAAGGAATTACAAACATCTTCGTTTAGGACAAAACCAAAGGGGTATCTTCCAGGAAAGTAGACCTACAAAAGTTCAGAATAGGGAGGACGTTAAAGCTGGGATCAGGTCAGTTATCGGTCCAAGGGATCCACTTAGTAATTTCTTCCAGTATAGGTTTAATTTTAGAGGGTATAATTTTAAGTCTTTAGGGCATGCCTATCAATGGGAAAAGGCTCAGTATTTTGGCTTCCATGGGTTAGCTAATGAAATACCGGCGGCGGGAACAGCGGCACAAGTCAAGACTTTAGCCCGGGAAACCCCTCATTCAGAAAATTGGGATAGGATAAGGATTTCTCTGATGAGGGAACTTCTCCGTTTAAAGTGGGAACAGGTGCCCATGTTTAGAGAAGATTTAAATGCATGTCGTGGTAAAGAAATTTTTAAATTCCTGTTCCAGAAACATTCTGGGAAACAGAAGTAGCCGGAAAAAAAAGTAGGAACAACTTTGGCGTGTTATTAGACCACCTTCGTAAATACCATATACGAAATATTCTATCTAAGGACAAAGGTAAAGGTAAGACCGTGAAAAGAGCAGAAGTGGCACCGGTGACGCTTGATAATAAGTTTTCGGTATTGGGTGGGATAGATCCATTCTCTGTCAGAATGGACCTGAAAGCCGGCACTAGAACCTACGACCACACGGGCCCTGGGTAGAGACAGAATATCTCCCTGGAAGACCGATATAATTTTCCGGAATTGCCTAAACCGCAGCGAGTGACAAGGTCAACCCGTAAGACTCTCAACCTTACGGAGATAAATTCTACCCCGACGTCGTTGAAGCGTGGACCACCTCCTCCGAGCTCCCCAACAGAGGATCAAGAAACATTCCGAACGGTAAGTCCGCCACACAAAAAGAAAATAGAACAAAACATTAAAGGGTGCCACCCGGCTATGGTGCGAACCCACAAAACGGATAAAACGACAAAAAAGAGTTGGACCTGGCCAAAGACCACCAAGGACACATTGATTATAGGAGAAGAGAATGTGTCCAGGATAACGGCTATGCCGCACCAGAATGTGCAGCTAGAAACCTTCCCTGGTGCCAGATTTCAGCATTTTACCGATATGCTGAAGGTTAAATCTTTTGTTGTTGGAGGTAAGTGCCCTACAAATATTATTTACAGAAATAAATTAATCAAAATTATTACAGAAAGCGGAACAGACCAACATAGATTCAATCAATCGATCTATGGGTCATTGTGAATGGGCTACGGTCATACCAAAGCTGGGTACTCAGAAATTCAAAATTGATTCCAATAGTGTAATGGGAATTCTATGGAAAGAAGACACGGCAAATTCAATGGTCCACCACTGGTTAGATTTTTTAAACTAAGGTCTTCAGAGGGTCAAACTTACCACTGTTATAACATAATTAATAACATTTTAAATCTTTCAAGTCACGTTTTGACGACATTAGAAACAAACTTAAGATTTCTAAAGCACCCATTTTGGAAGCAGCTAGGGATTTCGGTAGGAAACTGAAAATAAAATATTTCTTTCGCTACGAACGTAACAATTTTAATAAACCACAGAAAAGTTTTATATCTGAGTCAAACTGGGTTCCACCTGACAAGGGAACTGATCCCGATTTAATAGAATGCATAAATAACTTTACAAAGGAAATAGATGAACTAAATGTCCTACGGGAAAAACCAAATTTAACAATTGAAGAACAATTAACACTAAACAACTTACGTAAAAATAAAGATATAGTAATTAAAAAAGCTGATAAAGGTTCGGTAGTAGTAATAATGGACAAAAAGAATTATATTACTGAAGGTACCGTCAATTAAATAATTTTAATCATTACGAAAAAGTTAATGAGCCTATATACCCCAGAACGGCGATTAAAATAACTGGTATTTTAAATAAACTTAAATCTGCAGGTTCATATATGATGATCCAAACAGAGAACTTTTAGGATTATCTTTGAAGAGTAATGACCTTTATTTAATAATGAATGGTTCATCCAAAAAGTAAGTACTTTTATGGGTAGGGATTGGGCACCACACTACGCCGATATTTACATGGCAAAAGTTGAGAAAGACGTATTACTTAAATGTCCATTAAAACCTCATACCTACTTCCAGTATTTGGATGATATTTTCATAATATGGCCACCCATTAAATTTAAATCTTCTATCTGTACTGATTCGGTCAATTATTTAGATACCACTGTATTCAAAGACCCTAAAACAATAATACCTTATTGACCAAGGTATTTTTTAAACCAACCGATATTCATCAGATGTTGCACTAACATTCTTTTCACCCAAAACATACCTGTAAAGGTTTATTAAGATCGCAAATTATACGATTTTTTAGAATATGTTCTAACGAAAAGGACTTTGGTAAGGCATGGGGTATTCTTTTTCAAGTCTTGTGTAAAAGAAATTACTCTAACAGGTGGATGCTTGGTATTAAAGGCAAAATTGTTAGGGAATTGCAAATAAAACAACGTCGGTCAAATACAGGTATTCCAACTACCAGCCGTTGGGGTTCAAAACCATGCAATATTATGAACTGCATGGCGTATCACCTAATAAGTGATTGCTCAAATATTACGAGCACTGTCACCCAAAAAACATTTGGCATAATGGGAGATATAGATTGCTCTTCTTTAAATCGGTACTATCTAATTGATATGCCACAAACTGGTATAAGCCGTGTTCCACATCGGATGTTAGAAACAGATACGCCATGGCTTTACCATTAACACCATTAAATATTTACCTGTATTTAGGCAATTGGGCACATCGAAATCGTTATCAGTTTACCATCATCGAAAAATACGGTACAAACTAATATACGAATAAGATCGTGATTGTTTTCCCCCAGCATTGTCCAGGCATCGCTTAAGAGCGTTTTGCAATATATGTTTAGATATTATCATCAGATTGGTCGTTTTCATACCAAATTTAACCAGCCACTCAATAAGTGGTCTTAGGCAATCATGACGTTAGATATTAACCCGATCAGGATGTGAACCATGTTCCAATTATTGCATGATGTCGCCATCGAACGATTTAAATGTATCTGAATGTACAAATAATTTATGTTATGGTATTTTGTTGTTCTTCTTGATTTTATTCAGAAAGCTTCGAATTTGTCTTTCCTTGTAGAAATATCGGTGTTTTGCTGCCACTTTTGTGCACACGGTAAGCTAAATCTCCGACGATAATGAGGCGAAGTGAAAGTGGAATAGCCCAGTCAGAGTTCGAACCTAGGTGCTTTATATCTGTAGCCATCCATGCTACTGTTAGTCTATGGAGGGTCCCTCTCTTTGTTTATAAGCTTTGGAATTTATGGTAGTGGCTACTTACAGAATGTTTGAAAGATTGTGTAAAGATTTGTAGCAAGACCGATTTTTATCTATTGCCATCCACCCAGAGATGTCATCCAAAGCATTTTTATCCAACGACAACAATTAGAGAATATGTAAATGACAAAATTTACGCTAATCGCCTTTCGTATGTCACATGATCTCAACTTTCCATGGGTGTTAATGATCCTAAATTACTTAATATATCTTGAAAACAACACTTATACTTATTGTTATGAATATGAGTGAACTATATATGTCTATGTTTATCAATATTTAGCGAAATACTGCTGAAATGTATTGGAAGGTGATCGATATTGGAAGATGATCATTGAGATGTTCCTTGAGCTGGTATTGTACAAGTTATAAAATTACCATCACTAGTTTCAGAGTTGAGTGATGCATTTATGTTTGCATACTAATAAGACTAGGTGTAATTCAGTGATTGTTCATGTGTAGAATATGTAACATGTGATGTTCTGGATTCACACCCTTTCCAGACACTCATAGAAACATAACACACGGCCTGGACAGCACTGATCAAGTTAAGAGACCAGCATGATTTATTCCAGGCTTTATATAGTGGCCCGATAGGGTGTAGTGTGACCCAGAAATCAACGAACCGTTACAACATATGTAACAATGGGTATATATTTGTTATATAGTTTTTATATTGTACTGGTTTTATTTCGTTATATGGCCTGTTAACAAAGCGAGGCAATTGTTTGGCGCAAATTAAGTTAATTCTTTTGTTAGACTCGGCGTCAGTTAAGTTCAATTTGCCACCGTGCGTGTGGACAGACAGACGTGTTTCTGGATATGAGATTGTGAATATCTTTAGACATTGGTCTTTTTCTTCTTTTTGGTTTTTATTGTTGTGGCCTGTTGTACAACACACTAATGTAGATGGTTGCAAATAAACCTATGCTATACACAACGACTGCGTTGGTCTAAATCTGCGTGGAAGCTACACATACTGGACTGGAAGAAACAGGCCAAGCCTTTTACACAGTAGCTTAATAACATGTCTAGATATCAAATAACGCTAAATCGCTTGACACAATAGAGTCGTATTGTGTGCACTACTATTTGTTCACAAACCCGAATTTCTTTGCTATTCTGATGTAAAAGTAACTTTGCATTGAAGTCTCCGATAGCCATATTAGGAACATGTATAACCTATTCGCCAATCAGTACTTTTAACGGCCATCACTATTGCTCCAAAGCATTCACTTCGCGAATTGTTTTCACGTGAAAGTTTTACTAACCGTAAAACGAAAAGTGGTTTGTTCTGTTATAAATGTATCTAGTCTAATGCTCTATCTTGATGAAACTGTTTTACATCGAATTATGTAACCAACAAATCCCCTTGTATATATAATTCAGATTAGGTGCTTAAGCAACGCAAACAACGCGAATTAAAGTTGATAATACTGGAATTTCCAAATAAAATTAGTTGCAAAATAATACTTTATCCCGCGCTAATGTTGAATTCGTTGATCCCCGAAAAAATTACATTATTAGTTTCCAAGTGTATATAAAAATTGTACTTAAGTTAATCTGAAATAGTAGCTTATAATCCGTTATAGGATAAAATATTTTGTCCTAGTTTGTAGTACACGATGTTTCTTCTTTAAAATTCAAGGTTAAGTGGAAGATTGTGGTATTGCCAACTATTACTGCTTTTGTTTTTTTGTTAAAATATTAGTATTAGTCTAAGTTTTAATTAATGTCCTCAAAACTCTTATTACAAAATTATTATTTGTTTGGATCAAAATTAACATCAACGTAGACTGAATGAGATATTTGTATTCGGATTAATTATGGCGAAATAAAAATAGAATACGACCCAAAAGGCTAATAATCTTAATTGGTTCGGTTTAACATTAGATGTTTAGGTAGATAACATTTTAAAACAAATATTTTGCATGAAATAAAGTATATCGTTTTAAAAACACAAAATGGCGAGTCTCTATTGGCTGGAGGTTTTTTTAACTTTAGTATTAAATCGTATGCTGTTGTCTATGAAGTAAGTAATAGGCAATTTAAAATTTGTATGATAACAGTTAGTGGTATGTGCATTGAGAGAGAAAGTCTTGATAGTATGATTTTAATTATTTGTTTATATTTATTTATTCACAATATATTTATACAGGATTACAGACATCCCACGTTTTTAATTAATTCGGTGGAGACGCTAGGGCCAATTAACGTGGTCAACCACCCACGATGTTCTGGTAGTATAATTATTTACTCAAGAGTAAGAAAGAGTGTGTTCATCTTCCATTTTTTTAAATATGTATTGAGCCGCCAAACGGAGAGTACAAGAATAAAACACACAGTAATACAACCAACATATTAACATATCATATATACTTCAAATTAATAGAATGGGCTTAACATTTGAACGATCGTATACCCACTATGGTTAAAGGTCACAGGAAAAGGTTTGCCAAATTAGTCAAACTGTCAGTGTTATTTATTAAAATCCATTTCAGCAAGACATATAATAAATATTATCCCTAGAAATAAAGTTACTGTGCTTTCAAAACTTGCTTGCTGGCATCTCACATTCCACAGCTTTAATCGAGAATCGTCGGAAAATTTCGGAATGTTACGTCAAGTTAGCCAAACATTGCCTTGTTTAACCTGTGTTACGTGTTCTATATTTTCTTCGTTAATAAAATGGTGTATTGTGCCGCATGTTATTGTGCAAATGGATCTGTCAGTGGATGGAGTATGCATTAATCCTCCAAAACGCGATTGGCTGCGAACCATGAACAGAGTGCAGTAGAAGCCAACTTGCCAACTTACCACTTTGAAGAACGTATATTCGTTATTTCGCCTAGTATGGCACGATCAGTTGGATATGACACGAAGTGTCAGGCTCTCAGAACATGCCATTCCAAACATATTTGACAAACTGGGTAATGCTAATCCCAAACGAATCGGCAGTTTCAAAGAGAAACTGAATAGAAAACGGCTATGTACAGTTGTGTCACCGGAACAATGGCCATCGGAAGAGCCCGGTCTGGTTCGGGGAGAACTATAAATGCCCGGATCGACGAAACAACTATTGAGTCATCTGGCAGCTTCCAAAAGCATAGTAAAGGGTAAAGGTTACTTCCGTCTTATTGGAAGCTCCACGAGCGGTCAAAATGCGTTCA
Source organism: Paralvinella palmiformis (assembly GCA_025642065.1). Classification (NCBI taxonomy): domain Eukaryota; kingdom Metazoa; phylum Annelida; class Polychaeta; order Terebellida; family Alvinellidae; genus Paralvinella; species Paralvinella palmiformis. The sequence goes on from JAODUP010000374.1 coordinate 545,738, forward strand.
GTATGTTCCAGCCAACAAATATTCACTTAGCTTTGGCCATTGTTCGTCTAATGATTTCTAGCGTTTCTCATTAACATACTTACAGCTGTATGTTTACCTCTTCCAGTGGGTTTATATTTATGTATGAATTGTCAGCCATAACTGTCAATGTTCTTGTCAATAATGGTTTAGAATCAACAACAATCAAGTTCTAATGATTTGTTGATCAATAATAGGAGACGTGGCTGTTATTATTATTTTGCATGATTTATAATTATTTAAAATACGACCTAACGTCAAATATAAAATATCACTCACTCACTCACTCACTCACTCACTCACTCACTCACTCACTCACTCACTCACTCACTCACTCACTCACCACCACCACCACCACCACTCCTCACCACCTCACTCACTAACCCCCCACTACACCCCACCACCACCCACCACCCAACTATCACTCACACACCACACCATACTCACACCACCACACCACACACCACCCACACCACCACCACCACCACCACCACTCACTCACTCACTCACTCACTCACTCACTCACTCACTCACTCACTCACTCACTCACTCACTCACTCACTCACTCACTCACTCACTCACTCACTCACTCACTCACAACAACAAACCAAACAAACAAACAAACAAACAAACAAACAAACAAACAAACAACATCAATTATTATCACTCTGTCACTAATAGCCATATAACTGCTACATGTAATCTCAGCTCGGGGACACCAATTAAACATCCGAGACTAGTGCATAAAGTTCGCAGAACATCATCTTTTCTCTGGCCGTGATAACGTTATATAAGTATGGGTGAAGGGGAACAAAGTTCAGTTGAATGGTGTTGTTCTGTGTTCTTATTACAACATTGATCGTCGTCACCAGGGATCACAAATAAGAGAGTCTGTGTAGGAGATTCTATTGTGTCACTCCATCAACATCAGTCAGTGTGGTTTGATCTTATCATGTCGATGGTTTTCTATATCGTTGGCGTGGTACAGATCTCGTCCATCAACATCAGAGATAGCTATGGGATCCGATCAGTTCTGTGACCGGATACGTTGAAGATAATAATCTGTGTCTTCATCGCACAAAATATTGGTTACACGAACTCTCTAGTAACAAGCCTACCTCGCTCCATCATTGGTAGACCGAAACGAGTACAGAACGTGACAGCTAGATTAGTTATGGAGATAATAACATTAGATATGGATGGGTATGTGTGAGGATGGACAAATAGAGATAGATAGATAGATAGATAGATAGATAGATTGGTATAAATATTACTTGATTTTACCGATTCTGCTTTTCTCAAATATAACCAAATTATTATTATTTCGTTTTTTGAAGCCATATTGTGAGAGGATTGCTTCAGTTAATCATGGAGCCATTATAGGACTCATGACTGATTGATGAATGATAGTCACAAACTGAAGGTTAATGACCAACAATTTTTGTATAGATATTTATGTTAACTTCACCTAGGTGCATATCATTTGGCCTCAATTAAACATAACAAAGAAAATAATTGTTTTACCTATCTATCCACTTTTGTGCACGAAGTAGGCTAAATGGGCCCGAGTGACAACCAAAGGTAACGAGGCGAAGTGAAATATGAAACACCCATCTCTCTCTCTCTCTCTCTCTCTCTCTCTCTCTTCTCTCTCTCTCTCATATATATATATATATATATATATATATATGCGTGTGTGTGTGTGTTTATGTTGTGTGTGTTTGTGTGTGTGTGTAGATAACGATAATATATCATTCCAACCTGAATGGTGTGCAAATTAATCTGGATCGTGAAGATATATCAAGAAATCTGATTGACTCTGGTGCTACAGATGCCGACTCACAATCTGGCAATCAAATTCGCACGGGTTTGACTGTTTGAACCAACACGATGACCCCATGTAGTGGAATCTTCTGAAAGTTCTTATCATATCAAGGTTGCCGATGACAAAACTGAGGCCAACTAACTTTAGTGAATATATATAGGGAAATAGAATACACCAATCCATGATGTACGAGACCCTCTACGAGAGATTGGAATAATCCAAGTAGTTGATGTGATAGGGTTAGCTTGCACAGCTGAAGGAGAGTGGTCATTCTGTATCATTGTGGATGATGTTAAAGATGAGAATATAGTACATATGGTAAGAAGTTGACTCAGGAATATCCATCTTAGGGAATACAGGGTTTGTTCCTCGTGCGCGGCGCCAGAGTCTCCTGAACATCGCTGCAACGAATGCGGTGCCGCAACAGTCGGCTACTAACAATCAAAAGACAACAATCGCCAACTACCATACAACCACTAGACATCCAGGAACAATCAATACTATCAGGATATCCCAAAACCAGTACGAAACAACTATTCGAATCATAGTGCCACAAAATATGATGTTTACCACGATACCTGATAATGGCAGCGTCCTGTTAAGGCATACTGCTATAACAGTTATATATTATTAGTAGTAGTACAATGATTTATTACTGAAATGAACTCCACCTAATCGTTTTATTCACGGATATGACTTATGACATATGCATATATAATTTTAAAGGTCTAAAGGAATCCCATTTATTTGCTTGAAGCCTACTACCTTTAAATGATTTGAAGTATTTTTTCTTCTTCTGAGCATTTGGTCACAGCAAACGAAGTGAGTGTTTTTAGTAATAATTTTAAAGATACAAATATGTGGGTAAATATGAAGTCGAATATCCCCATGGATGATGATGATGATGATTGATGTTTTACGGCCACATTTGTGCACATGGTAGGCTAAATGGGCCGAGCGACCTCCAAAGGTAATGAAGCGAAGCCAAAGATGAAACAACCTTCAGATATGCCCACACCGAGATACGAACAGTGATCTGTGGTCCAATACCCTACCGCTAGACCCCGGGGGCGTCCTGGTGATCTCATGGAGGTATAGGGTTTATTGCGAACAGAGGACATGGAATTGTGAACAGATACCTGACCATTGTTAATCATGGGGTTCATGAACTCTGTACTACCACAAGAATGTGATATAACACAAAAGATGGCATAGATCACATCCTTGCATTACAAACAATTACATTTTATATAAGAGCTTGCTTAACACTGATCTCATTTGAGAAGACTGTGAACTACACATATTTTAAGGAGAAGTGCACCTTTTACATTTACCACGAATTGGTACCAAAATATTATATATATACTAGTAAATATTGAATAATGTCATATGTCGCCGATAATATTAATGATCACACCCAGTGAAGTAGCGTCAGTTTTGGCCACCCTGTGCGGGACCCAAATTGGCCGCCACCTTCCCTGACACATCTTCTATTCCAGCAAACACACGTGTATAAAGAGTCGAGAAATGGAACAACGGAAAAGTGAACTCCGGTGGTCTAGCGGTTAAGCTTGGTGCTAACGGCCACAGGTTCGAACCCAGCAAGAGGTCGAAACCTTTTCGGAGATTAATTGATCGGGGTCACAATATCGTGGGTGGCTGACCACGTTAAATGGCGCTGCCGTCTCCACCGAGTTATTAAAAATAAAGGGGGGCATTAAAGACCCCCCGAAGACATAAAACACTCTGGCAGTGACCACCATTAGGTTATTTCGGCTCCATCTTTTCGTACTGCTCACCTGTGAGTGGTGGGGGAGGAAATTTCTCAATCATTCCAAAAACAGCATGGCTGTGATAGAACTAAAAACTACGTCGAGGTGTTACAATTGTGAGCACAATAACATAGTTATCAAAAATTAGCCGCGGATTTTCCTTTGTCATGAATGATGCGATTTTGTCCTCAGTGGTCAATGCTTTTCGAACTGATTGATCGATGGTAACAGCCAGCTAAAAATAGCTGAAATATGTTTAAATGAACGCATACATAATCATTTATTTCCGAATCAATGGTGAGATTTAAAAAAAAATCTGGACAATAGACAATTTCCGCCACGCATGCGCAGTCTACATCTACTGTGTTTTGTGGGTCAGTGAAGCCGTCCGTATACATAATGAAGTAGCAAGGAGCAAGAAGTGTAATTGCGTGTAAATTTACGTTTTGGGAGATTCACAGAACTAAATCGATCTACAAGTTCTTGTAGCAGTTTCATTTTTATTAAATACAACGTAGAATTATTTTTACTAATAGATAACATTATTTGTATGGGGAAAGTTTATAGTTTATTTTTGCCTGAAATAATTACATGTGACTGAAAATAAATCATCAAGTTGGGAATTGTAATAGATCTGTTGTACGAGCCCGGTGAAACGCACCCGCAAATGGACTTTCGTTAGATGGCGTAGTCATCGCGGAAATTGTCTATTGCAGCAGCGCAAATTTGAAATTGGGAAAAGTGAACTTTGTAACGTTATGATAAAGGCTTTGCCGAATAAGCGGCAGCCTGGGGATTCTCCCCGAACAACAATACAAACAAACTAACGTTATGATTATATAACAGCTGTTTTTGTCACAAAACATGTGTACTTAAATAAAGCCGTAGTATGTTAACACAATAATAATAATAATAATAATAATAATAATAATAATAATGTATATTTAATAAAGCGCCCTTACCAGTAGGAGCCATTCAAAGGCGCTGTACAAATAATATGTAATATAATAATACCCCAAATAATATATCTGTAAAAAACCCTGTAGTGATTTAAAGATAACATTCTTTATGTGTGAAAGCGAGCTTGAATAGGTGTGTTTTTAGAAGAAATCTAAAATGTTTATGATATGACGCATTTGTAATATCTGGCGGCAACTTTTTCCACATTAAGCGCACAATCGCCATATGACTTGAGCCGAGACACTGGCACCTGCAGTAATATCTGACTGGATGACCTGAATTTTCTGGATGACATTGCCGAATGTAATCATATAAAATACCGCTCTTTCACAACTGATCTATTTTACAATTATTTTATTATATTTGAATATTTGACGCAGAACCTTTTCATTATATTCATTGCTAAACTGTAGGACTCAAATACGCTTGCTTTGAATTCGGGAAATATGTTGTTCCCAAAACGAATCATGCCAAATTTTATTTGATCCGGATGCCTCACCATGGCCTGATAATGTTTACCAGCAATGGCTTCATGTAAAACTCCTCGTGTCTGCGGCAGATTTTGAGCTTCCAAATCTTGGTGAATAGTCTTCATCTAAGATTACCCACATCCGTCACAATGGTACCAGGCTCATAGAGTTGGCTTACAAATGTCGGAATGGCAAACACAGATACTACATCAACTGTGCCAATATGTCAGCTTTCCCTTTCCAACAAATTGGCAAGTCTGGTCAGCTCCACTGAACGCATGAAAGCTAGGTCTGGTTGAAGCCTTTGTGATGCCAAGTGCACGCGTAATAAGTTCCAGTGAGATTTGCCGTCTTCTGTGTCCCACGACTTTGATGAAGTAGGTAATTTTGCACAGTTGATGGGGATCTCAGGGGTTTTGCCCATGTAGCCTCAATTTCCTTGTGTTCTGTCTGTCAAGGTCAGTGAAAGGTTGTGTAGCTATGGCATGGATGCTATGCTTCCCATCAGGCGTGGCTTCATTGAAATCACTGTTATCAACTGCAAAGAAGATGAATGCATCATTGCGCATGGTTTCTGGCAAGCATGCTCCCTCTTGTCTCGTAGACTATAAGCTTACATTACCCAGTTGTATCTCCAACTTCAGTATTCGACTGTAGTATACAGACAGAACAAAGCCATGTAGAAATTTGAGAAGCTTCGTACTTCACCGCAATAATGACAGAAAGAATATGTGGCCATTCTCCTTAAAATATTTACGGATGTTTGGCCTTATCAGGGGTGGCACCTTGAAGAACAGAGGCACACTGTGAAACAACTGTCGAATGCTGCTTTTTGTTGTCTTTGCTATTGCATCCTCCATAGCTGCATCTCCCATAGTAGTGGAAAATACTCCGTCTGAATCATTGCGGGGTTTGGTTTTCACGAAGTGAACATCATCAAAATGAAAATATATCTTTTCTTTGATAACATATATATAGTTGACTGTATGCTGTGCACACCATTACCCCGAAGAATATCAAAATAGACCGACTTCGAGTCCGTCATGTTGAGAACTCTACTATCTTAAAGTAGGGTGCGGACAAGGCTGACAAATATGATGTTCGAGGCTAGGTTTCCAATAGTTTTCTCAGCCAATGTATGATCTTCATTCAACCAACAGGATAGACGATTCTCCACGTCAATCGCACGAGAATCATTAACACTTAGAGTAGTGCTCAAATGAACTTTCCATTTCTGGTTGCTTGAATTTCAGTCGCCAGTTGCGGCTGCATACTAGCATTGAAAGAAACACTACTTTGCTACGAAAGGATTGAATGCAGAAGGCGTGAAGCGGGATTTCTCATCGTGGGTAGAACATTCTGGCAGGTATCAAAATATGGCTGCCACATACCCTTTTTGTACATAATCGTTATCACTTTGTTGACAGGCTTTCTGGTGAAGAACACTCGAATGCTCAATGTGACCACTCTGATATTTAAAACCCATAACATGTCCTGTGCCATTTTGCTTTCATGAGTTTCAAATCAGTGGCAGTAAAATTTCCTAGTCATCTACTAATCTGTGGATATTCGGCGTCCCCACACTGTCATCTCTCACGAATGAAATTGATGAACCTTGTGTATGCCTCCAGTTATGGTTCACTGACTAATTCATGAATATCTGGCTCCTGTCAGTGGATACATCGGCTAGAATCAGTTTCCTATCGAAATTTCTTTGTAGCCACTTGTAGCTTCATCTCTGTGTTGCTATGTACGCACAGAGATCATGAGCTATATGCAAAATATATATTTATTGCCTCCTACTATCTCTAATGCCTTAACCATCATGCATGAAATATGCCTGTGGTTAACTGATATCAGCCATTCCCTGTATCCTGAAGACAAATTGAAAAGTGTTTTGAAGTCGTTTTTTATTTCGCTGTGCAGACCTAAATATTTCATTACATTGGCATACTTGTACGATACACTTTCTGAAAGAAAATATAAATAATTGAGCTCTGACAATGTCTTAGAACAATTTGGACAAAGTTGAGGCATTCATTAAGGCAATATTATGCTGCTTCATTTTCACATCGTAGGCAGCGATCATGATAAAACACGTTTTTAGGCCAAAAACCCCCCCAAAACAATAAGAATTTCAGACAACAGGTGACATGTTTGTTTCACTCCCTGAGAGGCATTATAATGCATTTAGTACGGTCGCCATAAATTAACATACATTTACAACGACAGACTCAATACGTTGCATCGCCTATTAAAATCTTTTACAAAACTCCAAGATGGCGAGATAATCATAATGTCCATTAATGAAAATACATAAATATAACTATCATAACAAACTTAATTTACACATTACACATTCACCACAGTTACAACACATTGGGCTTTACCAAGTTAAAATAATTTGTTTGAAGGATTCCTTACAACTGTTATTTTTAAATTCATTACATAGTTTTGCACCTTGATATCGTTAAGAGATTTTTACACACCGCTGAATGTTATAAGTTGGAAGATTAAGTACATATTACGCATTATGTATGAGTAATTGTTTAAGAGAAATATAATGTATATTTATGATAGGAGATTTTTATGTAATTCTCTCATATGTGTCCTAAAACGCTTAATGTACACAAGTGGATTGTTTGACCTGTTTCTCAACTTTTCATAAAATAAACTGAAGTAGTGAAACGATAACATTTTCCCTACGTTCCTATAAGCCAATTTGGAGTTTCTGGCGCGCAATGCGTAGTGGGATTGCAGTACCAGGCCGCCTCTATGGTGTGGTGTTTTACGGCCACTTTGTTGCACATGGTAGGCTAAATGGGCTGAGCGACCTCCAGAGGTAACGAAGCGATGTCAAAGATGAAACATCCTTCAGATACGCCCACGCCGAGATTCGAATTCAGGTGGGAGTGATCTGTGGTCCAACGCGCAACCGGCTAGGTTTTCTCCGCCGATTATGTCATATATCGTAAATTCTAAATTTATTTAGAATTAGTTCCCGTGGTGAAACAGTACATTACATACCATGTTCAAAACCGAAGCAATATACTGGATTATTGCTATTCACAGTTACCACAACAAAGTCTATTAAGACATATACAAATCAGAAAATCCCTGCATGATCAGTACGACCGTAAAAGACAAAGTATTCAGCTTAATGATTGTGTCTTTGTTTCGGGCCTAGGCTATAATTTCGCATCTATCGCGAAATATGTCGTAACAAATAACTAACGAAAACATATTAATTCCACATTAATATGATCTGGCTCGATTATCAATGAAGCGAAACAACTAATTATAACGGAGTGACTTAATAATCAAATATGGTACATACCTCTTGCTGGTAACAAAATACCACTTGTGCATTTACAATATCAGGTGAAAATTGGATGATTGTACTTTTATTAAGATTATAACAAACATAATAATAATAATAATAATATTAATAATAATAATAATAATAATAATGTATATTTAATAAAGGCGTCTTTACTAGCAAGAGCCATTCAAAGGCGCTGTACAAAAATATGTAATATAAAAATACCCCAAATAATATGTCTGTAAAAGCCCTATAAGATATTTAAAATAATTTATTTATTTATCTGTGAAAGCAACCTCGATCAGGTGTTTTTTTAGAAGAAGGGGCTGCGTACCACAATCACCATATGACTTTAGCCGAGACACATGCACATGCAATAGTATCTAACTGGATATCCTGAGTTTTCGGGATGACTTTCTAATGGACAACAGTTCACACAGGTATTCTGGCGCCACATCATCAACACAAGTTATGAAATAAAATCTTGAAATGGATACGGTATCTAACAGGTAACTAGTGTAGTTTTTGAAAAAATGAAGTAATATGATAATTTTGTCGAGTATTTGTCACTAAGCGAGCTGCACTATTCTGAATTCACTGAAGACGATTGATGTTATAATCAGATATGCATGGACTGCAGTTACAAATGCTTCTTGTGTCAAGAATGCTTTTAAACAGTGGATGTTCTCAAGATGGTAGTAGGCAGCTCGGGATATTGATGTGACATTTTCACACATGTTAATACATCGGTACAATTAATTCCTAGATTTGTTATTGACCCATTAGGGATAATCAAAGGAATCTTTAGGGATTTAACACAATGTGGTGATGCCAAATATATAATATTGTTTTTATTATCATTTAGTCATTTTGAGTCATCTATAGGCGAATATCAGCAATACAATGTTCTAAATTCTTCAAGAAAGAGGAGAAATTTAACTCATTGTAAAAACCAGAGCACCAGTAACTGAAACTTGTGGTACACCAGATAACAAAAACTGAACGTCAGATAAAATACGATGAACAAACACTCTCTGGGAGTGTTGTTCCAGATAGGATCGAAACCACTCAACTGTTTTGCATGATAGAACGAACATGTGTTTTAACCTACAGAAAAGTACATTATGGTCAGCTGAATCAAACGCCGCAGACAGGGCCAGTAGGACAAGGAATACTGGCATACTTTGATTAATTAACATCATAATATCATTTTCCCACCCGAACCAAGGCTGTTTCAGTGATTAAATATTTGCTATAAAGGCATTTAGTTTTTAAAGAAAAACAATTCATAGTTTGTATTCACAATGTGTGACTTTATCTGCCAGTGCCTCATCCAGCATTGCTAACACATACATACCTATTATGATAAGCATATGTACTGGACTATTGATGACAGGATTGATGACAGGAAACATATGATGAAATATACTGCACCCACAAAAATAATCACATAATCACATGACGACGTTGTCAACAGCAATATTTGTCTTAATAGCAATTAATAGAATATAGAAAAAATCAGTTCAGGTCACAATGAGTAAAAGTCGATCTTTGAGATCAATGCTATTCGTAGCATTCGTTTCCTTTGCCCACTTATTTACATGCATCTGTGTGATAACTAATCTAACATTACAATAGTTAGGTATGATCAACTCACTTCGTCAGAGACTAGTTCTTCTAGTACGAATCCCTGGTGAGATCAGTGATGTGGCTTATTAAAAGATCCTTCACAGAACATCCTGTTAACTACGGTTCATCAATTAAACTTTGTGTATATATATATATATATATATATATAATATATATATATATATATATATATATATATATATGCTCACTCAAAATATTTCGTTCTCTTTTGTCAAATCTATAAGGTGTGAAATTTCACAATTCTAATCATTAGAGAGTAAGACGTTTAGCAGATTCATGATTTTTAACACGAATTGATAAACAACATTTACTGAAGGTTCTATTCTCCGAATACTACAAAAATCAAATTTCGCTCGACTGTATCCATCTTACTTGCTCATCCATTTACTCACTCTCGTTCACAATCATTTCGCTACTCAATTACTCAATCACTCGGTCACTCAGTCTCTCATTTACTCACTAAGGATTTGTGCGTATTTTAATAAAATGGTGTCTCATAATAACTGGATTGTGAGTGATTTAAATGGAGGAAGAAATCTGTATTTTGCGCTTTATTTTGTAGATACTGGCCAGAGGCTTTTATAATCTTCCCTATTTACTATCTGCTTTCCCAGCTGCTAAGTACATGGTGTTGTCATTATAAATGGTAACTCTCGCCTATTGAATCACCCACCCACCCATTCACTTACTAACCTAATAACAACTTCAAATATTATATTTTGTTTTGCCACGAATTGGTCCATCACTGTCTGATCTGGTTGATCAAACTGGTTCATCTGTCCAGTCTTCCACTGATTGGTCGAACTAATGACAGCTTATTTCCTTTAGCCTACTGGTGGACTCTAAATGAACCATACGACCAGAGGTCTATTGCCTAGACACATGACAAGATCAAGTTCAAACCCGCCAATCAATGACGAAACACCAGACTCACAAGCAAGCAACTCAGGTAGTACTGGAAATTTGCAACTTAGCGCCATATCAACCAGAGGGTCACGTGGGCTGTTCTTAGTAGTCACAGATGTAAACATTTTACGTTAACGTATTGGATGAATAAAATAAAAATGTGAAGTACAAATAGAAGACTGAATAGTTACCTTTTCCACCCTGATACCCATAAAAGTGTGGAAAAAGCTATGCATTCACAAAACGGAATTTAAGACACTTAATAATTAATGTCGTTTATTGGATAAATTGGAAGAAAGCGTTAACTACAATACTTCGTGTAACCATTAGGCTACATATAAAAACCCCAGTAATACATGCTTTACTTAATAAACGCATTATTATATAAGTTGATGTTTGTCATCAGAGCTCTGAAACACTAGTCTTCTACTTTATTTGTCCCGTCCGACTGCCATAGGTAATATTTATTGTGCGAGCAAATGTATCAATGGTTTAGTATCCGCATTTGGTAACATTTACTGAGACGAATTATTGGATCAATGGCAAAATGTCGAGTTGACAAAGCCAGAATAACAATTACTTAACATCTAAACCTCATTTGTTAAATGATACTAGCTGTGTGTCTGTCTGTCTCTCGCCCTCTATCTATCTGTCTGTCTGTCCGTCTGATATATTGTTTTCGCTGTCCTGATGCTACTTCAGCCAATTAGAGCAATATTTATAAAACTGTACTGTTTCCATTAACTGTATTCAAGTATTTTATGAAAATGTTATATTCGAAAGCATATATTAACCTGGACTACAACTGTCAATACATTCCGGAGTAATTAGAATAATTGTCCATCTACCGGTCCTTTTGCGACATCGCTGTGATAGATTTACTATAACTCTTATAAACACTGGAATACAATCCTGATAATTTACATGAACGATCACCGTCTATTACCAGACTAAACTCTTTCTAAATTGTTGTTAAAAATAAATGTTTTATAAATCTTTTTCAATGTCGGGGTGTTTCATTACTCTGACACTACGTGAGCTAAATTTCGCACATCATTTTTTATAACAGTTGATAATTGTTTTATCCACATTCCCCACAATCTGATTTTTACCTAAAATGTTAGAATACTGTTATGTCAACATTATATTTAAGAATTGCGGTCTTTAATTCCCTAGTAAAGCAAATATAAATGTATTTCATATCGACTAAATGTGTGTCCTTTTGTTACCTTATGAAAGTTTTGTTATTAAATAACAGTTTTCCAGTCCAGTGTTCAGTATTTATTATTTAACACGATAATATATCCTGCATTGACAATCACACGGATAAATATTATAGCTATGTAACAAGTATTATAATGGCAAATCACATATATGTTAATTACTTTATTTGGGGGATGAAGTTAAACACATATTTCCATATTTATTGTTAATCCTGAATTATTGCTTATTCGTAGACATTTTACAGTTTTTAAACTCTATATTTTCTTTAATATAAAATATAATATACTTAATATTGTTTCGTTTTTATCGTGGTGAATTCGCATCCACGGCTCGGAAATAGGCGATCCATGCATTATAGCAATAGGGTGTCACTCCTATGTATCAACTTATAGATGGGGTTTTCAGTTAATATATTAAAGACACTGTCATATATGGGTACTTTTAGGTCAGAACTTCATAACAATAATAACAAATACAACCAGGAAATAAATTTGCCAACAACACTTTTCCAAAAATTACATATTCATTTGAACCAGACTGTGCTTTTCATGATTGATAACACAATCCTGAGCGCCATTTTGCACCTTAAAGACAATATAATTCCAGGTATCAATTGACCAGGATAGTAATACATTTTTAATAAAATATCCAGCAATTTTGGTGGAAATGCACATTTAAAAAATATATTCTTTTAAAAAGTACAGATTATTGATATACAAATTTAGGTCACATTTTCAAGACTAAATATCTGGGGGCTATAAAATGTTATAAATGGTTTTTAGTAAATGTGATGCTAAACTGTGTAGAGAAAAAGAGAGCTACTTACTACAAGTCGTGACGCCCTCACGGTAAAACGGAAGGTGCGACCTGGTTAACCAGGCTCTCACATGATCTACCATGATCAGTACAAATTCACATGTCCGGTATGTCTTCGCAACTGTCTACCAGAGAGAATGTAGCACCGAAACCATAGATAGGCTTATACGTTACATTTGGACCTAATAGATATACGATGGATTGAAAAGGTAGCATTGAGACCAGATGTAGCATTTGGACCACAAAAGTATCAAAAGGACCAGTGATGGTACCAAAAGGACCAGTGATGGTAACAAATGGACCAACTCGGTAACAAAAAGACCAAATCGGTCCTTTTGCCACGCGAAAACGTAGCCAAGGGACAAAGCAATCTATCTATCTATCTATCTATCTACTAGCTACCTATATTTGAGTAAATGCTTGTGTGTGTATGTGTATCCGAGTTACAGATATGTACGTAAATATGTACGTAAAAGTAACAAAGAAAGAACTTTATATACGAGTATATAGCTCAACAGGGATATTATCTCAGTATTAAAAATATAACTTAGTGATAATCCTTAAGAAGAGGCGATTATTCATCAACTGTGTCGGGTACTATTAACATAATTTTAGTAGGTAAATCTTAGTAGATAAATGGCATTTTTGTTAAAATATTGAAAACAAATATTATAAGTTAGCTATGTCATGCTCATGCAATGTTTGCTGCAGTATTAATATATTTTGTTCTATTATTGTCTCATACAAATGATCTGAGAGAAGGAACAATTGAAGAAAACTGTGCAAATATTAGCTGTGTTAGAAAGGATAAAGATCAGTCAAGAGAAATGACTAGCTAAGGTGAAAATGGTTACTATATTGCAGCTTTTATTTCGTAAGAAGCTCTAAATCAAAAGATCGGATAGCAGACATAATCCATATTTCATATTTATAGAAGTGCTTAAGGGTGAAAGATATTGAAACATGTCATAAATATTCAATCCATCAATCACGATTTTTTAAATGATCTAATTACCAAGTGTAATCCGAACGTAGATAAACGTTGTTTGGGTGGTAATCTGAGCTTGAGGATGAGCTTAAGGTCTCGGTTCTTATTCAACCAGTTTTATCCCTTCTAATGAACCATTTGTCCAAGTCTTGTAGATTTAATACTACTGATGCAGTTATGTTTCGTGGACATTGTCGCCAATCGTATCACTAAATCAATATTTGGATGGCGTCAGTAAAGTTCTTCAAGCCACCTTTAAGAAGGAATGTCTGCCCTCTAACGGATTAAGAGGACAATAGGGTTACCTGAAATAGGGAGATATCGGGCATAATTTGGCAATAACAATGAACCAGACCCGCTATCCGTCAAATACGTGTGGTGAATTAGTTGACTCTTTGCGCTAGCTGATGGTACAGCATTTAGTCCTTCATCATAGATACCATTAACTTGTTTATCACGGCTCGTAATTAAGAAATAAGTGGCTTATTTAAGGGATTGTAAAACAAATTCCCATTGTGATTAATAAATTACAGGGTTATCTTTCATAAATTTACTACGATTCTATACTTACACCAGACAATGGATGTAATCATTTGACCTAAATATATCGTGCCATCTTGCTAATAGGTCAATTAATACGAACTATAAACAATACATCTGTACCAAACTTTCAAATACACTAACAGCATTTTATTTTGAGCCGACTAATTTATTTATGACAAGTTAGGTATGAATGGGAAGACAGCTTCGGCTACATTGGTTCCCCAATTTCTAAACGTGTATTGTACATTGGAAAATTACAATATGTCTACACCATAACATCGAAATTGGAAATAAATACTTAATACTCTTTAATATCTGGAAAACATTTGACTATAGAAATAATTCGGTAATCGATATCTCGACTCACAACACTGGGAGGTAGATTCTTGTTTTGTTATACACGATTCCACTTTGCGTTCACGATAACTGAGCGAAAGCGTTCAATGTTTGTGACATTCTAGTGTCCAACATTAGATACGCTAATCCCCGTTAAAAGGCCAATAACTGAACGTTGTATTAGTGTTCAAACTCGATGAAATACTAAAGTAGCTCGTAAATAAGTTTATGTTAAAGTAAATCACTTGATTCAATATGTCCTCCATGAATATTAATATGCGTATGAGTGTCAAAATTAGCGACAGCGAGATTGTCAACATTAGTACGACAAATATTAATTATTGTGCCTCGGGGGATTTCGAGTATTTTCCCTTTTGTTTTCGCAACAATAAAGAAAAGATGAAGAACAACTGTCATATAAAGGACAGAATAGTTCAAGTAAAAATAAAATAGAGCAATCCACAAGAAGCGCAAACGCGTAAACAAACAATACATTTAAAATACTCGGTGTTTTCAATTAAATTTACGTGCACATAATTAATAAGCAGGCTTGCTTTCTATGACCGAGATGAGCACCTGTCATATAAAGCCGTGAACCGGTGAAGAATAATAATCAGATAGTGTACAGCACAAAAGCTGTGCTACCAATTAAAGGGTGCTACCAATTAAAGGGTGCTACCAATTAATCATATGGACAATGACTATCAAATCGTGGGTAAGGTTTGTGAGAATGTAATGTCATATCTTAGGAAATCCCTATTACTGCTATGATATGTATTACTTACTATTTGTATTACACTTGATATTCGAAACTTGACACATCAATACAATTTACTTTAAATAATTTAGTCAGGCGTATTGTCAAGTATCCTGAGTTGGGATTCAAAGCTGTCAACTCTGTTTATATCCACGTTATTGTTTGTACAGTGGATGTTACCTTTAGAAATAGCGGGTATTTAAAATCGACATTGTAGCCTAATAATGGATAATGGATAATGTCAAATTCCGTCTGTTGATACTAGACGTCAAGATAGATGTGACGAAATTAGAGTTAGGTATTTAAAAGGAGACGAGATAACTCATAACACTGAACGTCACCCAGTATGCAGACAATCTAACTATCAGACACACAAATATAAACGTACTGAGAGAGTAATTTGCAGACACAGTTACTAATCAATATATTATCTGTGAATTGCTTAATAAAATGTTAATAATGTATAATCGACTAACTACCTGGAAAATAAGCCTTCTTATTATCTGTGTTTAGATACTTAAGCTGATTTCCAAGGAAGTGATATCTACTTGATGCAAATCTACCGATATTTCTCTACTGCTCACCTCATCCCTTATACTGGACATTTGACCTTTTCTAATAAACCTATGTCGTCTGTCTTCTCGGCAAAACTCACCGACCGGAATTCTAAGCTGATACTTACGTACCTGGCAATCTTCACGATTTATACACAATATGGCGTCTTAGGGATAGGGAGAGAACTAAATGGCACAAAGTAGGCATTTTGAGTGTTATGATAACATACCAAGGTCTATTTATTGTATTTTCCTTAAAACATTGCCTTCCTACTCACTTTGTTTAGAGACGAAAATCGGGAACTGATATTTACTGGAATCGAATTTGCTCAGAATATTTTGAGGAAACACTGAGTTTGACAGATCAGCTGTTTGTTTGTGTGTTAGTTTGGGTGATCGTTTTAAATATTCACATACTACTGTTAGATCAATATTTTTATATTCCTGATATCACGGGCTATACTGTGATGGCTAATTGGTTGTATGACTTTTATATAAACATTTATCGTTTCGCTTTCAATCTAGGAATATCCCACTGTCGTATTAGTCGTCGCAATTAGTCCTTCACTATCACTGACTAACTGATTGAATAATCGACTGATCGACCGGCTGACTGACTGACTGACTG
The DNA here is from genome assembly GCA_025642065.1 of Paralvinella palmiformis. NCBI lineage: Eukaryota > Metazoa > Annelida > Polychaeta > Terebellida > Alvinellidae > Paralvinella > Paralvinella palmiformis. The sequence continues at coordinate 562,507 of JAODUP010000374.1, forward strand.
ACTGACTAGCTAGTCAGAATGACTGACTGACTGACTGACTGACTGACTCACTCACTCACTCACTCACTCACTCACTCACTCACTCACTCACTCACTCACTCACTCACTCACTCACTCACTCACTCACTCACTCACTCACTCACTCACTCACTCACTCACTCACTCACTCACTCACTCACTCACTCACTCACTCACTCACTCACTCACTCACTCACTCACTCACCCACCCACCCACCCACTCACTCACTCACTCACTCACTCACTCACTCACTTCTTCGTGCATACCAAACAATAAGTTATAGAGCGTGCTGCTAGATGAATGAATGAAATCCTTAATGGTATGTTTTACCAAGAACTGTTGGTAGGCTTTAGCAAAGTTAGGCTTTCACCTGATATTTTAGTTTACTAACACGTACCTTAAGTATTTTGTGTGAACGCTGAATCCAGGGCGCATATTGAAGAATACTGGATGGAATAAATATGCCACGAAAAAAGCCAACAACATATGACTCACATAAAACTATTACCTGTTAATTAATATTTGACCTATATATTCTAAACTACTCCATTATATGATTTATATTTATATTTCGCACCTGGATTCCAAATGTAGTATTACATATGTAAGTAAATGTAAACCATCATGAAACTGATTCATAGCTTAAGGTTCCAATTAGTGTCATAGACTGATAATAAATATTATACTGACAGAGAGTAGGATATAAAAGAGAAATGACGGATATCGGGTTAAATATTGATATGACGGATAAATGACAAAACAGATAAATCCTCTTTTCCAATCTGACATGAGATTCTTATGGGAGTAACGAAGGTGATTTATATTAGGACTAAGCTAGAGTGAGATATATCAATAGAGAAACGGACGATTGAGTCATAACTGTTCCTCACTGTGTGTATGTGTGTCTGTGTGTGTGGGGGGGGGGGTCTTTGTGGGAATACGGCGAGTGGAGTGGGTAAAGAAGATACATAGGAGAATTGCGATGATATATATGAGATGAGATATTATTAAATGCACAAGTTAAATATGATTAATTCAACGTAGACGACAGTCCAACCTTGTAATGTCCATGTTGAGACCTTATAGTGTCTTATCTGATCGTTATGCTATGTCAGTTGCTAGATTGTTTGTTAAGATATAGACAAACCTATTTAAACTGTTCCCCGTAAACACTGATATCCTCTATAAATCAACCCTGCCTAGAATTTAAATAGTAATACCTATTTTCCGAAAGTGGAATTTCCGATGTAATTTACATATCACACAAGGTAGATTCAACGAGAAACATTCTACTCGCAGTTGACAATTGCAATAATGGAACAAAAACGTCAACGTTTGCAATTGAAACTCGGGAAGCAATCTACTGGATACAAATGATATAAGCTGCTATTTTATGATCAACTTAGGACTAAATAATTATTGCATATATTTACATTTGATTAATAATGTTCCTGTACAATACGTCATAACTATAATTAAATATCAAATATGCTTCAAAGGTTTCGGCCTGCAGCTGATTTGAGAACAGACTGTAACTTTCCGATATAAATAAAAAGGTAAAACAATAAGTTAATACCTTGGCACGGTTTAACTAGTACATATCAAGTCAATTAATAACCGAATCTCTCTAAAATCGAAATCGGCAAAACAAACCATTTATTTCCGATAAGACATAATTCTTTTTCAATTTTACAAATTTCACTCCTGTATTAAAGATTGACAATAACATCGTTCCGTTTTCTGCAAAACAACTAGATTACGATAGAAAACAGTATACTAAAAGACTAGATTACAATAGCACAAACATTTGTCAATATAATATGAAAATTTCAATAGTTATGACAGATATATAAAATTATTTCTCACTTCTGCCACATATAGTTATGCCACAACCATGTGTTGGTACTAATACAATTAACAATATTATTTGTAGACGACAACAACCTTTGGCGAAATGTGAAATATGCCTTACGCCTCCGAGCTTCATATGTATCAATTGCGTTGATTGCAAATATAGAACTGGTACTATCGCACCTACCGTAGCCTAATTAATTACGAAACACGTTGCTACTATCAATTTGAATATACTCGACATGGAGTAGTCACACCAGAGTGCAGAACAATACAAATTTAAACAATTTGATTTAACAAGACGGAGCTTCACGTTTTGCGTACAATAAAACAAATTGCGTAGAATAGTATTTGAGCTTGTATAGAGGCATCTCACAATATGCGTTCCAAGTATTAGTAGATAATTTGACACGATCATAATAATTTCTTTATCTAAAACTGCTCTATGTTTCTAGGTAATAACCTAGATATTTATCACAATAACACTGTAGTATCCTTCATCGAAGTACCACTCCCAAACTGGTGAAAAAAATAACGTAGTTCATAGATCAGTATGGAAACATTTGGAAAAAGACAACAATTTATTTTGGCTTCCTCTCTCATTCATTTCACACTCAATGACACTATCTGAGATTGATTAAGTGGATAATTCTTAATTAAGTAAATACAAAATAAAAAATCGTTGCTTTGATAACAATATCTTTCAAAACAAAACTAATATTGTAATTACATGGCCTTGTTGCGGACGTGTTCTGGACGAGAAACAGTTTAATTGACAGCCCATGACAAAGGAGTGGGTTGAGTCTCTGTGAATGATTGAGGTCTTGTCAGCTATAAACATCTCGGCTCCTCCACTCAGCTGCTCATTTTTCGTGCTGACTCGTCAGCTGTAATTGTGTATCAGTATGAGAGTGAAAGTGATAATTTGTCAATATGATGCAGATATTTGTGTGTTAGAGACTACAAGCGTTTCCGTAGGTATATAGCGATGATAATGACTCTCATTCACAGAGACTCAACCCACTCCTTTGTCAAAACGATTATGTCAAGTCTGTTAGATGGGTAGCCAGCCAATCTAGAGTATTTCGAGCGCTGAAAAGGAATATCGTTGTAACTATACCCCTACAGAACATATTGCGTTAAATGATTGTAATGCAGATGAAAAAGAGAAAGCAACTGAAATCCTTTAAATCAGCACAATCTGTGAAGCATATTCATCTGATTTTGGATCTCTTACCCATTGTTATATCAACGTCAGTTTTCTTTCAATCGAGGGAACGTCTCTTATTATTAGAGGTATCAGATATACACGGATAAATGATGCAATAATTCAATAATCACCTTGGCAACCAAATTTAGAAAATAATTTGCAAGCCCTGCCACTTTCCACAAACTGCTATTAAACATGTTGACAATCAACGTGAAATTATTTCAAGATGGAAGTGAACGTCTGACTCAAACAGTAAGTGTATTGTACTCTAGTATTTGTCATTTCTAAATTAATTTATTAGCTGATTGTAGACTAATAGTATATATTTTAAAAAGCTGATTGATCTTCTGCCAATTTAGTTTGAGGACTAATTATGACTACAGATATAACCTTTATATAATATGTATTTTGAAAGTTTTGCTGTCTGTCTGCCCATTATGCAATTACTATGCGAAGGAGCAACAATACTTTTCATTATTTTAAATATACCCAAGCAACATCTAAGAACGCCAGAGATTGCATATACGTATCTCTTTTGGTTGCTGCTTTCATCCAGTTGTGTGTTTTCCACATCTCTGCATTTATTCCTTATTCTAATCCCTTTTATCGATGCCAATTCCAGTTAAAAGTGGCGATCTCTTTAAGTCCATCAACAGACACAATTTTTTTATTTTTTAATGTGTCTGTCAGTGACGGACTCTACATCCGTAAACACCTTCAACATAACTTTTATCTTAAATATATGTGTTAATAAATCTGATAGTGTATTGCTTAAGATTTGTATGATAGTTAGCCACTGCCAAAAGTGGAGTTCAAATGATTATCATGTATCATTTTGAGTTGGTGCGGCCGCTTCTTGTTTAATTTGTGTGAAGAGGTTAAATCACAGATCATCACAATCTGTTCTATTGTTTAGATCAAACATGACTAACAACATAAGATAACGTGTGTAGATTGGGTGTTATGATAACTAGCAGTAATAAGATGTAACCATCACTTAACGCATAATGCCATAATGATAATTTTAGCTCTAAACCAATAAGAATTATTTAAAGATGTATTATTATGTATATTCGTTCATGGGCTGTGTTATATATGTGTGTGTGTGTGTGTGTGTTCACGCGTGCGCACGCGCGTGAGTGTGCGTATGCATGTGTATGTGTGTTTGTGTGTGCATACTGCGTATATCACTTATATTTAAAAGACGACCACTAACCATAAGTTAAACACCATTTTATTTGTTTTATTTTGAATATATAATTCATGTAAATGCTACCCTGAATAAGCGCAATAACAGTGGATTTTTATCTCGTATTTGATACCAACAGTTTAATTGTAGATCAGTTATTTATTTTTCTAGATGATCTTCAAGGAAATGTTTTATCTCAATAGATGGAAAGTGCAATAAGGTTATAACAGACAAGTTCGAGGTAGCAGATAGAGATAAATTAGCCTTGCATTGACAAGTGTGTGCCCTATCTGCCTCTTCGGATTGGCCCATTCTTCTCCACCACCCCACGCCAATATTCACACTCTCGAGTGAGTGAGTGAGTCAGTCAGTGCGTGAGTGAGCGAGTGAATACGAAAATTGGTGAGTGAGTGTGAGTGGGCGAGTGACTAAGTGAGTGAGTCATTCAATCGGTTAGTCAATCAGGCAGTGAATCAGTCAGTCTGTCAATGAGTCAGTAAGTAGAAAAATCAGTGAGTCGGCAAGTGATCTTGTCTTCATGAAGAGATAACACATCCTCTTTTCTATTTGTTAAGGGTGTTTGTTATTAGCATATATTCAAGTAAATAGGCGAGATAGATCGATATATGCCTTCAACAAATAATCTTTCTGGTGATTACTTGAATACAAATAGACACAACGCCAGAACAATATATCTTAAAAAAGGGCATCCTTGGAACGCCAAAGATGCCCATTAGTAGGATAATAGAGTACACCAGTGGCATTAGTTGGCAACCAATCCAGCAACACCATTAGCCACACCAACAAATACATTATTTAACGACTGAGAGAATCTTCTTCATCCAGGTACTAAAGTAACTGGCCAGTCTTAAGAACAATAGCAGACATATCTCTCTATACGATTGCGATTATCAGATTGGTGAAGTCCATTTGTTGACTATAGTCAGAATTATACACAACTAATCATTAGTGGCAACGATATAAAGTAAGGAAGGGGGCCAACTTATGCTGCAAACGTTTCGGACCATTCACGCTACAGTTTTAGCTGCGAAGGATTCATTTACTGAAACAAACGACGAACCTTTGCCACTCATACCAGTCCATTGTTTCGAATTTGCCTCTACGCTTATTTATTGAAGCCATGCGTGGATTTGACGTTGGAAAAGTTCTACGAGCGCTTTCAAGTGGGAAGGGCGTGTCTTGTGATATGAATGAGCTTTCTATATAAATCCAGTGGATTACTGGATCACAGAATTGCCGACGTCGAACGGGAGTCCTCAGTGCTGACTGCCTAAATTTGACCCGACAAATTAATTCGGAGTTGTATTATAACTGTGAAGATGTTGTTATTCGCGTTATCTAACACGGTTAATCCATCGACCATCACCAGTACGGTGTATATTATCGACTTAAAGCCATATGTATTACATTCTTCTAATCTTACAATGTAATTTCTATACCTTTCGATGCTTTATATCACTGAGGTTACTTGAGGACATTTGTTTAACTGTCTGAACCCGAAGTTCCTTAGCCATCATTTAGATCGGAACAAAATGGTAATTAGGAGAGGTTTCACTTTCAGCTTTGTTGTTGCTGTTATTATTATTATTATTATTATTATTATTATTATTATTATTGTTATTATTATTAAAACTACTACTGATATCACATATAATAATAAACTAGTAATAATAATAATAATAATAATAATAATAATAATAATAATAATAATAATAATAATAATAATAATAATAATAATAATAATAGTATTTATTTAATGAAAATTATAAAAAGAACAACTACTTCTATCACAACTGTTACTCGTAGTAATAGTAGTAGCAGTAGCAACAGTAGTAGTAGTAGTAGTAGTAGTGTGAATGATGCAAGCTTTATTATATATTTAAGGATTATATCTGCGAGATTATCTCGTGCTTTCAACGTAATAATTATGACAAATGTTTGCATTCCTACAGGATAAAAGTGAAATAGTGCGGAAATATTGACGAAAGGCAAACTCCATGGGAGGCATACTGTAAAATATATAACATTCCATTCGAACTCTCATCTAGGTGTTTGTAAGCCAAGAGCTATTACAAATACTAAACCTCCTTATAATTTATTGATAATCAGAGCATCGCTGGGGTGTGTATCTATTACCTCACTCCTGACACTGTCAACGTGACTATTTAGGATATATTTTAACGCCCAAGAATGATGTCGTCTATAAATAAATAATATAAAGATTAGGACATAAAAATACAATCCACATGATTGTGCGTTACTGAAACTATATCCACAATAATGTAGCCCCAATTGAGGCAGATTTGTATACAATATAAAGGAATTGATTAGCTAGTCACGGTAACACCAAAATACTACGTATAACACGGATATCAATTTCAATAAATATCTCACTGACGAAATCACCTACATTTGGATGTGTAGCAACACATATTATAACGTTCGTGTCAATACACGTAACCGTATAACCACGGGTTAAAATTTAAACTAATTTGATGTAAACTTCATGGTTTACCAAATGTCAAACGATTACGAATAGTTATACTAAACGGTTATTTTATACACCGTAACAAACCTCTTTAAATTACTACCGATAACACAAACGTATCCTGATTTGTGATTCACCTATAATCCAATCAGCCCTTTTACGTGTATTTGCATTACTGGAGCGGTTAATTTTGAATAACTGTTAGCAATGTATCTCAAAACTCTGAAACGTCGTAACGGTCAGTACAACTATCTACACATCCATCACCGGAGCAGAGTGATATAATATAATATAATAGATATAATCATGAAACATATCTTAGTTCTTTTTCGCATATCTTTTTTTTATGAATTGCAGTTTTGTTTTCCATAATGTTGATTCACCCCAATTGAAGGTTGTCATAATATATAATTAATATTCTTCTCCTTAATATTACTTAAATAAGTTTAATTTCGTTTATTTCTATGCAAAAACATCAAGTGACAATCGAAGTAAGAACATCCTTATTCCGATAAACGTAGTCTGGATAAATATGTTTAAGACAATAACGACGTTTTTTCATTAGTAACTACTGTTATTCTCTCGTTATCCTGATTTCTTTGTGCAGTCAGCATTTCACTTTAAGATCTATTTAAAGGTACACTAGATACTCAATTGCACAAAATACCGTAAGGGACATTCTGGATTCACCGAGCCACTTCATCAGTAATCAAGATCGTACATAATTTATGTGACTTGAATTATACCGCGATTCAGTGATCCAGATATATTGTCAGAACCACATAATGACTATATCCTTACGTTTAAAGATCAAACCTAATCTAATTTAGGAGTGGCTTAAATAATGTTATTGTGCTTTGCTTATCTTGGACTATTCATGTTTGATAAGTGAAATGCATGTATTTTATTCTGGAATTGCACAAACATATTCATGTAAATAACATCCATTGAGGCGGAAACTAAGCGTGTTAATGCGCATGCGCGAGGTTAGGTTCGAAACTGACTGAACACGAAACTGTTATTATCGTCTTGAGCTAGGCACATCATTGAGATGTCCTTTGCGCTCTCTGGAGTAATCCAGAGTAATCCGAATCGACCATATTATCTCTATTACGGTTATACAGAGACAGCATTTGCACTAGCTGGACTCAGTGGATTTCTTCAGATTCTTTTCTACTTCATCAATTACAATACTTATCTAAGTGTAGATGGCAGGACATTGCAGTGTTCGAAGCCAAGAGTAGCCTGTCTCTATGGGACGTTTCATTAGGCTAAAATGATTATTCACTTGCTGACTGACGGATTCACTGACTGACTGATTCACTGAGTCATTCGCTGACTGATTGAATGAATGACTCACTGACTGACTGACTCACTCACTCACTTTTTCAACAATGAGAGTAATTCATTTTGGTGTCACGATTCTTTTCGCTCATAAAAGTTGAATTAATTAGCTTTGATTACTTTTCCTTGATTTTAATCGATGAAACTTGTCTTCCTATGTTATCAAATATTCTGTTGTTTACACTACAAACCAACTTTTATGTTAAAGGGACAGCACACCTTCAGAATACAATTCTTAAATATGTAATGCTTAGAACGGTAACAAAGCATTCCACAATAATAATCACGGTATATACCTGATATCACAGATGTAGGGAAATAATTCAAATTACTGGAGGAGCGCCATTAAGGCTGCACTGGAAGCCAGATTCGAAGGCGGGAAGGAGAACCCTCACATTCTCTGACGCCATATGAACACTCTCTAGACTGACGCGGATAATGGTTGATCTTGAGCGTTAATATCTCAGCCATTCGGGATATTGTGATATGGTTATATGCTATTCATGTTGTGGAATCATTCTTTGCTCACACTTGTTTACATGCTTTTGTACGGGCTCCACCGACTTTCGGTAAAGCTGCTGTGTTCAAGTGACGTAAGCATTCGGGAGCTTCCGCTCTCTGTCTAGCTTCAAAAATACAACAGGATTATTTAATGTACGCGTGATTGTTTACACATTTTGACATAATTTATTATATTTGTGAGGATAGCTGTATTGGTCCTGAAAATGTGAAATGAAGGTGGATTCCCCCCCCCCTTTAAGTGTATAAAAGGTCGATGCTGGTTGTTATTTGTGGGGATAGCTGTATTAGTCCTGAAAATGTGAAATGTAGGTCGACCCTCCTTTAAGTGTATACAAGATCGATGCTGGTTGATGTTGTTGGTGTGTAACCGCCAAAATGCCAACCCACCTTTATCTTATATATGTTTACATACATTTATAAAACGTGAATTTAGGATCCATGGCCTGAGTAAGGCCATTTCTTTATCTATGTGTACAGGTAATGGAAAATATACAAAGCAGATAGGGTCTAATGGTAATAGGTGTAGAATTGTATCACCTCGTGGAAGAGACGTGGAAGAGACGTTTATCTTTAACATGTAACTATTGGTCGTATACATTGTCAGTCGGGACGGCATTGAGTTCTGTCGGAGAGGCATAACGTTACACAGGTTAATGGCTTTTCCTTGATACCAAAGACTAAATCGAAATGGTTCTGTTGTATCGGATGATCAGTTACATCACCAGCTGCACATTGATTACACTTGAATGACCTCTACGTAAAGCTGACTGATAACCACCACCTATAGGCCTTCCTACTACATTTGGAGACGACGGGAAGGTTATATACAGCACGATAATGTTTCACCCAACTCGGATTTCTTGAGTTCCGGGCTTATGGTGGATCACCTCAAGCACACAACGGCATCAATGGTCCGCCTTTTGACCTATTGATTACGGCCGTTATCTATGGAATAAGCCGATACACCCATTTCGTCCTGATTATCTCCCTGACCTCAACTCTAGAAGCTGGTCGAAATATATTCCAATCAAACGTAGCATCCGCATCCGCATCCGCGGCGATATTGTTGTTATTATTTGGAGAATCAGTAACGATCTTATTCCTGGTGATTATAGTTTTGGTTATGAAGAAATTGCTGAATTTGTCATTTGGGAGTTTAAGAAAGCTAACCGTAGAATATAAACATTTGAATTACTTCCTATCAAGTCCTTCTTTAATTTGAAGAGTTTGTTTTCATCTTTTCCGCTTTCCTGTATCTTTATGGAATAGAAACGCCTTTCCCCCTTGAATAATAGTGTACTCATTTTACAGTGTTTCATATATATATATATATATATATATATATATATATATATATATATATATATATATATATATATATATATTTTATATATATATATATACTAAATATAATTATTAAGTGTGTTCTATTACAGGTGATCGTACGACAGACAAGTAGATTTGTGATGGGTAAATTATTAGGATGTTCAGATGTTTAATATTTTGCGGTCACCTTTGTGCTTTGTAGGCTAAATGGGCCAATTATATCCAAAGGTAATAAGGCGAAATGAAAACTGAAACACCCTTCAGACATGCACTGGCCAAGATGTGAACCTACGTATTAGAGATATGTGGCCAACCTCGCTACCAGTTAGAGTTTGGATGCGTCCCGGTATACGATTGGGACGGACCAACTGTGAAATTAGATAGATAGGTAGATTTTATTTCAGGTAAAGCACCCATAATGCGTAAATTCTTACATACGTAACATAAAACGACTAGATAACAATAGAAGATAGCATACTAAATGACTAGATTACAATAGCACAAACATTTGTCAATATAATATGAAAATTTCAATAGTTATGACAGATATATAAAAATTATTTCTCACTTCTGCCACATATAGTTATGCCACAAGCATGTGTTGGTACTAATACAATTAACAATATTATTTGTAGACGACAACAACCTTTGGCGAAATGTGAAATATGCCTTACGCCTCCTAGCTTCATATGTATCAATTGCGTTGATTGCAAATATAGAACTGGTACTATCGCACCTACCGTAGCCTAATTAATTACGAAACACGTTGCTACTATCAATTTGAATATACTCGAGATGGAGTAGTTAAATCAGAGAGCAGAACAAAAGTAAAACAGTAAAGGAACGTTTTGATCCAACATGTATATCATTGAACATTAAAATATGACCGATATTAGGCCGGGTTTAAATAGCAGTTATACGTGGAAATGGCTTTGTGTACTAATTTTATTAGGTTCTCGAATTAAATTATTTTACTCATAGTAATATTGGAGCAATAATGAGGGATATGTCAAATTGAGACGTGTTGTGAATTACTGAATAATGAGGGACATTATAAAGAGGTTGTTACAATGGAGAGAAATCCGTTTCCAGTTTTCTATAGGGGATAAGCGAAGGTGACGTCATACGAATACCATGAATTCCAGAGTGTACTATATTATGTGTGTATGTATGTGTGTATGTGTATGTTTGTGTGCGTGTTTTGATTTGTCTTGTATGCGTGTAGGAAAATTGACGGTAAATTTGGAAAATGCAGCCAAGAATAAACGGTTTTGGCTTGATCACGTCATTACCCAGGAGTCATATATTATCGCGCAGTCTCACACGTAATCCGGAAAACTTATTGACTACGAGATCAAATTACTTACTTACCTATGATACATGAGATGTTCCAACCCAACTACACATGTCAGCACCATCCATCTACAGCTTAGGTCGGCTATTTTTCTATAAGATTCAGACAAATCTACTGCTTAAAGAGCACCTCATCTGGAACATGATACCAATCATGAGGATGGTTTATTACATTAATGACATAAAGATGACAGCATATATCCTGACGTCTCGAGATAACTTTACCATGATTGAAGGTCAAGTGACGTGATAATCATGATAGATTTTGGTAGCAGCAAAGGCTAGAATATTAAATGACAAGGCCGCTTCATCAAAGTCAGGAGATCATATCAAGTTCGATGGATGAGGCTAGGTGTGACCGACAGAATAAAAACAGCGATAACACACACACACACACACACACACACACACACACACACACACACACACACACACACACACACACACACACACACACACACACACACACACACACACACACACACACATGCGTTGCCACACATTCAGGCCTTAGTGCTTAGTTACTAAAACATAATGATAATAATAACGTATATTTAATAACGAGCCCTTACTTGCAAAAGCCATTCAAAGACGTTCTACAAATAATATGTAATATAATAATATCCCGAACAATATGTATAATATCTGCTGGCAACCTATTCCACAAAATGGCGGCTGCAACACTAAAGGCACAATCACCATACGACTTGATCCGAGACAGTGGTACCTGCAATACTATCTGACTGGATGACTTGAGTTTTCAGGATGACTTTCTAGGTATTCTGGCACCATATCACTAATGGACTTATACGCTATTAACACAATCTTGAAATGGATAAGCTGCCTAACAGATAGTCAATGCAGCTTTGAAGAAGTGGGATGATATCATCATATTTTATAGCATTTGTTACTGTGCTAGGTGCACTATTCTGAATTCGCTGAAGACGATTAATGTTGTAATCAGATATGCTATATAACAGGGAGTTACCTATAGTCTATACAAGATGCAACAAAAGCACGGATTACAGTTACAAGTGATTCTTGTGTCAAGAATGTTTTTAAACAGTGGATGTTCTTAAGATGGTAGTAGGGAGCTCGGCATACTAATGTGAGATGTTCATACATGTTAATACATTAGTTAAAAATAACCCCTAGATTTGTTACTGACCCATCGAAGATGCACCCATCTGTAATGCTGGTGTCTTTAGGGATTTAACACAATGTGGTGATGCCAAATATACAATATTTGTTTTATTATCATTAAGTTTTAAGTCATCCGTAGCCGTATATCTGCAACACCATGTTCTAAATTCTTCAAGAAAGAGGAGACATATAACTCATTGTCAGGATCCAGTGATATATACAGCTGTGTGTCATCAGCATACAAGTGATATTTAACCCCATACCACTGTGCAATGATCCCAAGAGGACAGATATAAATTAGGGAAAACCAGAGGACCAAGACCTGAACACTGTGGTACACCAGATAACAAAATCTGAATGTCAGATAAAATACCATGAACAGACACTTTCTGGGAGCGTTGTTCCAGATAGTATCGAAACCATTCAAGTACCCTACTCGACAGACAAAATATGTCTTTTAACCTAGTGAAAAGTACATTATGGTCAACTGTATCAAATACAGCAGACAGATCCAGAAGAACAGGTATTACTGACTTACCTTGATAAATTGTCATAATAATATCATTTTTCACCCTAACTAAGGCTGTTTCAGTGCTGTGACCACTTTTATAAGTAAATTGTAGTGATTAATTAATGTTAATATTGATTAAATATTTGTTATCGATACAGTATTAAAACTATTTCAATATCATCAAAACATCATTGATCAATAAACATTATGGTTAATATTAAATTATGATATTATCAATTTGAAAGTATCATCAGTTATATTAGTATAATTATTCTGAAAAATCGAGATTTAAGGGTATTATTGTGCCATGTCACTAAATAATGCAATCACCCATCAGTGTACGAATTGAAATTTAACATTACTTAACAGGTGAAGGGTGAAGTTCTTAAATTATAAAATTAAAGTAAATAATTTGGTGTAAGGGTGTATTCTGGCAGATGAATACAGATCTTTAGGAAGCTATTGACTATGTCCCTGTAAGAAGCTTCTTGTCAAGGCCGCCTAAATAGAAATATCGATTAATGTTTATGGTGTAAGCAGATTGCGGAAGAGCAATTGTCTGTAATCAAGCATGGCTTACTGTAAGAAGAGTTGGCGATGTTAGAGCGACCAAATATTGCACTATTAGGAACAATGCTAAACAATTATGAAATTAGTAAATGTTTTCTATATAAATGCTTTAATTGAGAAGCATCATCGTGTATCTGTCCTATGTTTCCGCTACTGTTTTAAATTGACGACTTCAGCATATGGTTTGAAGTTTTATATAATGGATAGGCTTAATGTTTACATATATTTTCTTCTGTAATTGACCAATGTCATATTGTAAAGATTAAAAACGGCCCAATGAAATTATCAATTTTTTTGGTTTCAAATCTGTGTTGATAAGCCAACTTATAATTTCACTGTTTTTTTATTTGACAAACGTCTTCAACTTCTAGGATAACATTTTCGAACTAACTCGCTTTGTTTATACGAGAAATGGGACCTGATTTGTTCATTCATATAGTATAGTTTATTCTGTGTGCAATATAGAAGTATTACGAACTGGATGTATCATTCTTCAGCAAAATGCTAACCTACATTTTTGAAGTAATACATAGAAGCAAATATTAATAAATGGTAGTCTGCTAGTCATTAATTCTCTTTATGATGCCAGTAAACATATTTGTCATTCAGTGTCTCTCTCTCTCTCTCTCTCTCTCTCTCCCTCTCTCCTCTCTCTTCTCTCTCTTTCTCTCTCTCTCTCTCTCTCTCTCTCTCTCTCTATCAATTAAACTGTGTATTTATCTATATTTATATGTTTCGATCAATTTCGCTCTCTCTATCTCTATATCTTGTTCTCTCTATATCTAGATTATCATCTCTATCTCTATCTCTCTGTCTCTGATTATTTGTTCATCCATCCATCCATCCATCAATCCATCCAATCCTGAATCTGAAGAGCGTTTTCTGTACCGTGCCAGTGATATGATAGGATAAATCAACAATCTAAGCTTCTTCACTAATGTTGATGGAGTGATACAATGGAATTAGCTGCACAGATTCTTACATGTAATCACTGATATATATATATATATATATATATATATATATATATATATATATATATATATATATATATATCCCGTCATTGATATCGATCACCCGTCATTAAGTGCACAAACAAAGAAAATATTATAAGTCGATAATAAAATATTTATTTGTCAAACTAACTGCATTATAGGTTTGTTCAGCAATAATATCATTAATGTGCCGTAATATCTTATTGCAGCCATCCTTGACGTCCCAAGGTGATATTTAGTAAAATATATTTTTTAACTTGTTTTAGTTTAAAGAAGGAGCAGACTAATAATATCCAGAATAGTGTCTTATCTTGTTACTCATTATTAACCAAATACATAATTCAGCGGAGAATATCTTTGATAAATAGATAAAAGATTAAATGATCTACCTCAATTATTGACTGACTGACTCCTTCATTCATTTACTTACTGACTCCTATTTCTGTCTGACTGACTGACCGTCTGACTGACTGACTGACTGACTGACTGACTGACTGACTGACTGACTGACTGACTGACTGACTGACTGACTGACTGACTGACTGACTGACTGACTGACTCACTCACTCACTCACTCACTCACTCACTCACTCACTCACTCACTATCTCACTTCCTGACGCATAAAACTATTTGCATCTAACATTATGTCTAACTATTTTGATATGTGCAAAGATAATGAGTGCTTCATCCAGTTATCGTTCTACGAAGTCGAAAGAAATAATTATTTGGCCAATGTGAAGAGCCAAGCGAGTCTGACTTATTGATCTATATTTGTTAGTCGGTACTTTGCTCATCTGTGAAAGCTAGAAGCAACTTTAGCTCCCTTTCATTTTCTTGCCTTAAAAGGGTTTCCTTTATAAATAAATACAACTCGTTTCTAGTTAGACTTCTGGCACCTGGTGGTATTTACGGGAAAGACTTTTGTGACACCAAGTGAACGATACATAATCCATTGTCAGACGATGACTTGGATATCGTAATTGCCATAAAAGTTTAAAATTGAGGAGGGAGTAAAAATAATGTGAACATTATATAGTCAACACCTCCTTATTTGATTGTTTGTATCTGTTGTTAGTGAAAAATAAACAAGGACGCTTTTAATTCAGTTAACAATCAAGACTGTAGATAAAATGGCATTGGTGCCTTTATTCCGAAATAAAATGCAATTTTATAATGACTATCATGCATTTTTTTCTCGTAGTTTATCCCTCTCGTTTTTCTTATCATTCGTTTCTGTTATGTTTAGAAACCCAGTTTTTCCTATGAAACTGAAATATACCGCTTTGATCATCATAATTAATATACCTATTATGCCAAGATCCGAATATGAAAGTTCAGACTAACTTGATTATGACCGGTGACCCCAAGTTATCTTGATCCGGAATACGGAAATGGCCTCCCTGGTGTAATGTGTAATATAAATGCTTAACGTTTTCTGAACTTCTATTAATGTTAGTTATAATTTTTGTTGTTGGTTCAGTTGCTTATGGTTTAAGAACAACGAAATGATTTTCTTTAAATAAACATTGCAGTATATCTGTCAAAATTGTGGAAATCTTACCTGAAATCTTTCCCCATGCATTCATACTTGACCGGATTTTCTTATTCTAAGTATTTTAATACTCTGTTGATTATAAGTCCGATACGTAATATATAAGTTCTGTTTGAATTATGTATAGTCTCACAACACCGTGAAAAAGCACCCACATTAAATGGCTTTAAGTTATATCATAGCCAGCTATCACTTAGAAATGAATCATACTATCAGTTTGGTTTTGCCTTTTGTCGTGTTTTGTCGTGTTTGAATATTTAATAGACAGAAAATAAATATAATAATTTACTTTAGAAATGGTTAGTTATTTAGCTTCGCAGTTAAAACTATCCCATTGAATAACTATTAGAAGGTAATTTAGATTGACAGTTTTTGGCTAAGCTACTTATATATATATATATATATATATATATATATATATATATATATATATATATATATGATTTTATTTGTATTTTACAAGTCTCAGCAATGTTAGTATATCTATTTAGCGTTTAGGAGATTAAAATATCTCCATTTCAGGAGGTCATATTAAAATAGTAGATTCGCTAACGTCCCTGGTTGTTCTTGTAAACGTGATACCCAGTTGCTTAATGCGATGCCTCATGCGATGCCTAATGCGATGCCTAATGTGAAGCTTTATTTTTCGCATCAGTGAGATAATGCACTTTCGACGTACGGCTGAGTAATGATGACCACCATTGTTAGCATACAGCAACATAAGAGGGATACCTAATTAGTTAAAAGAGACGCAGACTAAAAAGCTATTAACAAATAGCAAAATAAATGTTTCCAGTGAATGCACAACAGTCTGTGGCTATGCTCATTTACGTCTCTTATAAATTTATTAATTATTGGTGAAATTACTCACAAATGGTCTAGTATAGGGCCACTTAACATGAATATTTTAATCCCTACCTCTAGCTAATTTTAAGAACACATATGTATGGAGTCCAGATTTCGTCTTAACAGGAAAACTGTATGAATAAGATAACAGTAGCACCTTCTCTCCTTACAATAGGATACTGCATTATTATGAGTATTAAACAAAACGTACGTATTACTAGTTATAAGATGACTACACGGAAGTGGGAAATAATAGACGAATGGAAGATGGACGAATATGGGATCATAGTTGTTTGGTTATTATGATTCCATCCTCATACACACTCTGTATCATCAAATACTGATGCTCAGGTAACATAAATACCTCTCTGTTTGGGACAAGAAGATGGAAAATGCATATCGAGAATAAACGTTGTCGGATTACATATGATAGTTTACAAGCTTCGTTTGTGATGTTGTAACCGGCCGTTCGGAACTTGTGGGTGAAAGACAATTACAGAAGGAAACATCCCCCTAAAATAGGATTCAGCATAATTTAAGCGTTCAGTCGGAGGTTTGCTGCGGTGATTTTGGCCCTGGTTTTATTAAGGTCATGTGAACTAAAAGCCACTATTCGAGAAAATAACATTATGCTGAAGCCTTTCATTGCTTGAAGAAGCACCATATATAATAGTCTTATGCTGAACGATAAGAGTGGTCGAGGTATCGTTGTAGATTATTTAAGTTTTATTACTACTACTACTACTACTACTAATAATAATAATAATAATAATAATAATTATTATTATTATTATTAATATTTATCAGGTAAGCAACATTGAACACGTGCGTTTTCAAAAGAGATTTAGTTTTGAATATATATATATATATATATTTATATATATATATATATATATATATATATATATATATATATATATATATATATATATATATATATATATATATATATATGAAGTCTACTGATATTTACGTGAATGTTGCTATATGTTGTAAACATAACGAGATATATCACCCATTTAACAATCTAAGCGATTTAAATATTTATAACTACACTTTAAAGCAATATTTTCATCTGAGTACAAAGACAGAACACCCAATAACATAACGATTATCTAAACCAATCTTTTAACGAACAATGGATCAAAACGTACTATACATTTTATTACCTAAGATGATGTGCCTTGTGGAAAAGTAGAAACGCCTTTAAAAATACATTAATTTGAAGCAGGCACAACCGTAATACATTTATCTCACAAAAGATGTCAAAATTCACTGTGCAAAGAGATTACTATGTGGTAGATAACAAAGGTATTTATACAAGTGTAAAATGGAGAACCTCCACAAACAAACGGAGTCACGCATCACGATTAAGTAAATGTGTAATTCTGAATTTCAAACCCTCTCAACAAATAAAAGATTCAATTATTTGTGTTATACAATTGTCACCACTACGAAGAATTAACAATTCGAGATAAACGTCTGGAAACTAACTAAGCAGGTTCTTCATGCTTCAATTAACTATCTGACCGTCGATTGTATGAGCTATATGATAGAATGGTTGACGTTTTCGTTTATCTTTCCAAGGACCCTCACTTAAAATGAACAAATAGCGTTATGTATTAAGAAGCAATGTTATTACTCCAATAAACGACTAAATGAACGAAGGGATCAAGCAAATATGCTTTGTTATGTGCAATAAGCGCATTGACACCTATTCGAAGGAAGGAATCACTCACTTATGAAGTTATTATTGTCAGTTGTTATTTCGTTTATCAAGACATCACACGGCTTTGAACTGCCGTTGTAATGCCATCGATCCCGCTACTCTTCGTCACAAAATTGACCAACTGTAGGCTTAAGTTATTATTTCTGTGGCCAACAATCTGTGTGATAACATTTCTAAGGACGTGTCTGCCATCCGTGCATCAACAGGACAATACATTTAGTCAAAGTAGACCTGCAACCTGCCGGGTTTGTTAAATCAGCAACTAATATGGTTGAATGTTTTATGTAGAATCGTGGGCTCTGCATTATCTTAAGAGGAAATGCACCATTTGTACTTAGGCCACAAGTTTGAATTAAGAAAATATTGATTAAATTTGTTCCTATATTTGATCAATGTAGTCTAATCTTTGAGAAAGTGAATCGTACCTTAAATCACAAATCTCTGTCAATCAATGTAAATATTATCAACAGTGAGCAATGAGAGGCTTGATACTTATAACATTGTCATAATGTCTTCCAGACTAAACATTATTCAGCGAATAAATTTCAATTATGCCAGCTTCTGGTAATATATCTGAGATACATTAACCTAGCATCTTCTTTCCAGCCAACATGAGCTCTTACGCTGCTATGGTGTATTCGTGGTTGATTTGATGTAAAAATTGCTTCCTCATACATCTCAAAAAGCCATCTACTCTTTTGTAATGTTTGAAGGGACATGCTAGAAACGGATAATCCATTTCGACCTATTTAACCCATCGTCTGTTAAACATTTGGCGTTAAGTAATCTCTATGGTACTTTTCTATCCACGTATAAACCAACTGACAGTAGAGATATGATATCGCATTACTGGCTAAACGAATTATACGTGGATGTTTGTCGACAGTGTTTACGGGTTCTGTTTTATTTCTTTGCCATTTTATAACATGTGTATGACGCAATGTTCACAGTCAAAGTACTGATTAATCTGATCTTTTCCACCACGCTGTCAGTATTGATGAAACTCGCTGTACGACAATGGAGCATTTATCCGGGAATTTAGTGGAGTTATTAGAGAGTCCATATTTGTCCTTAACCATATACTTCCCATTTGAAAGCCGATATAGGGCTTTGCATATATTTAAACAGATGCGTTGATTGGTGTCCAAGAAGTGTGACGATTGGATGAGGTAGTTGATCTCTTGATTTATGCAAATGTGGTTGCATGCATAAATGGGGGGAATAAATATTTAGACATCTCATTTTATATAGTGCCTTTTAGACCATTTTATAATTATTAAACTATATTTAGTTCTTCTTCAGAAAACTTCAATCTTTTCTAAATACCCTATCCTACATTTGTCCCGTGTATCTTGATTTTATAATCATTCTGATACTAGAAATAATTTGATATGTGAATGTCATGTTATCCCACGAGATTTATTTGTAATATGGAACTGAAGTCATCTTGTTACATCAGAGTTATGGATTTGTTATTTACGGTTCTTTAGCCCTCAGAGC
Source organism: Paralvinella palmiformis (assembly GCA_025642065.1). NCBI lineage: Eukaryota > Metazoa > Annelida > Polychaeta > Terebellida > Alvinellidae > Paralvinella > Paralvinella palmiformis. The sequence continues at coordinate 582,677 of JAODUP010000374.1, forward strand.
TTTTGTCTATTATGTTATAGTAACTATATGAATATACTATGAGGGCTGTGGGTTGAAGTTTTTTGGTTATATATAGTCGTTTGGGAGATTGTATTAGGTTTCTATATGCCGTGGGTTACTCAGCTGTAAAAGAGTGATTATAGTAATAGCCAAATCAACCAGTGGGAAATGCTAAATTGATGACCGGAGGGCTGGAATGAAGACACAGTATAATTTGAGACTGTATCCTAAAGCCATTGCTGGATGTAGCAGTCAATAAATGCTAAATAGGTAATATGTGACAAACAAGCGAGAATTTGATGGAAGATGGAAAATGCATATCGAGAATAAACGTTGTCGTATTACATATGATAGTTTACAAGCTTCGTTTGTGATGTTGTAACCGGCCGTTCGGAACTTGTGGGCGAAAGACAATTACAGAAGGAAACATCCCCCTAAAATAGGATTCAGCATAATTTAAGCGTTCAGTCGGAGGTTTGCTGCGATGATTTTGGCCCTGGTTTTATTAAGATCGTGTGAACTAAAAGCCACTATTCGAGAAAATAACATTATGCTGAAGCCTTTCATTGCTTGAAGAAGCACCATATATAATAGTCTAATGCTGAACGACAAGAGGGTTCGAGGTATCGTTGTAGATTATTTAAGTTTTATTAATACTACTACTACTACTACTACTACTACTACTAATAATAATTATTATTATTATTAATATTTATCAGGTAAGCAACATTGAACACGTGTTTTCAGTTAAAAGAATTTGTTTTGAAGATATATATATATATATATATATATATATATATATATATATATATATATATATATATATATATATATATATATATATATATATATATATATATATATATATAGTCTACTGATATTTACGAATGTTGCTATATGTTATAAACATAACGAGATATATCACCCATTTAACAATCTAAGCGATTTAAATATTTATAACTACACTTTAAAGCAATATTTTCATCTGAGTACAAAGACAGAAAACCCAATAACATAACGATTATCTAAACCAATCTTTTAGCGAACAATGGATCAAAACGTACTATACATTTTATTACCTAAGATGATGTGCCATGTGGAAAAGTAGAAACGCCTTTAAAAATACATTAATTTGAAGCAGGCGCAACCGTAACACATTTATCTCACAAAAGATGTCAAAATTCACTGTGCAAAGAGATTAATATGTGGTAGATAATAAAGGTATTTATACAAGAGTAAAATGGAGAACCTCTACAAACAAACGGAGTCACGCATCACGATTAAGTAAATGTGTAATTCTGAGTTTCAAACGCTCTCGACAAATAAAAGATTCAATTATTTGTGTTATGCAATTGTCACCACTACGAAGAATTAACAATTCGAGATAAACGTCTGTAAACTAACTAAGCAGGTTCTTCATGCTTCAATTACCTATCTGACCGTCGATTCTATGAGCTATATGATAGAATGGTTGACGTTTTCGTTTATCTTTCCAAGGACCTTCACTTAAAATGAGCAAATAGCGTTATGCATTAAGAAGCAATGTTATTACTCCAATAAACGACTAAATGAACGAAGGGATCAAGCAAATATGCAGTTTCTCTCCTTTCGGTGTATTAAACTAACTGACTATTTTCTGACAAAAGTTCAGACCAAACACGGACGTGAATTAATTAATGAATCCGATCCAGAACCTGTGTTCCGGACTTCTCATGACACCACAGCACGTACGTAGTTATCAATATATTACACTATTAGAACGTGGACGTTTAAACTCTGAAAGTGAAGATATTAAATACGCCGAATGGTACATTCACCTTAGTACGAGTTACTATCCCAACACTAAGATAAGAAATACATAACTCACCCGTAATCATTTATATTTGCAATAGTTAACAAATCAAGGAAGTAGGAGTCCGCGCAATTGTTTAAGTAGCAATATTTAAATGGATATATCGGCGGCTTTATTTACGATGTCTTTATACCTAACACATCATTCATTATATGTCATATTAACACTTTGAAGTCAATAATCTTTCTCGCGGAAGTACTGCCCAAGGCATCATATATGTAACAAGAAATCTTGTTGGTGATTAATTCTGTAGATTGTTTCATCCATAAATGAAGGAGTACACCTGATCCTAACCGAAGGAGTTTATCATCATTATCATCATCATCACCACCATCTCAGTTACTTAGGATGTTTCCTCTTTGTTATGTGGAATAAGCGCGATTAACACCTATTCGAAGGAAGGAATCACTCACTTATGAAGTTATTATTGACAGTTGTTATTTCGTTTATCAAGACATCACACGGCTTTGAACTGCCATTGTAATGCCATCGATCCCGCTACTCTTCGTCACAAAATTGACCAACTGTAGGCTTAAGTTATTATTTCTGTGGCCAACAATCTGTGCGATGACATTTCTAAGGACGTGTCTGCCATCCACGCATCAACAGGACAATACATTTAGTCAAAGTAGACCTGCAACCTGTCGGGTTTGTTAAATCAGCAACTAATATGGTTGAATGTTTTATGTAGAATCGTGGGCTCTGCATTATCTTAAGAGGAAATGCACCATTTGTACTTAGGCCACAAGTTTGAATTAAGAAAATATTGATTAAATTTGTTCCTATATTTGATCAATGTAGTCTAATCTTTGAGAAAGTAAATCGTACCTTAAATCACAAATCTCTGTCAATCAATGTAAATATTATCAACAGTGAGCAATGAGAGGCTTGATACTTATAACATTGTCATAATGTCTTCCAGACTAAACATTATTCAGCGAATAAATTTCAATTATGCCAGCTTCTGGTAATATATCTGAGATACATTAACCTAGCATCTTCTTTCCAGCCAACATGAGCTCTTACGCTGCTATGGTGTATTCGTGGTTGATTTGATGTAAGAATTGCTTCCTCATACATCTCAAAAAGCCTTCTACTCTTTTGTAATGTTTGAAGGGACATGCTAGAAACGGATAATCCATTTCGACCTATTTAACCCATCGTCTGTTAAACATTTGGCGTTAAGTAATCTCTATGGTACATTTCTATCCACGTATAAACCAACTGACAGTAGAGATATGACATCGCATTACTGGCTAAACGAATTATACGTGGATGTTTGTCGACAGTGTTTACGGGTTCTGTTTTATTTCTTAGCCATTTAATAACATGTGTATGACGCATTGTTCACAGTCAAAGTACTGATTGATCTGATCTTTTCCACCACGCTGTCAGTATTGATGAAACTCGCTGTACGACAATGGAGCATTTATCCGGGAATTTAGTGGAGTTATTAGAGAGTCCATATTTGTCCTTAACCATATACTTCCCATTTGAAAGCCGATATAGGGCTTTGCATATATTTAAACAGATGCGTTGATTGGTGTCCAGGAATTGTGACGATTGGATGAGGTAGTTGATCTCTTGATTTATGCAAATGTGGTTGCATGCATAAATGGGGTGAATAAATATTTAGACATCTCATTTTATAGAGTGCCTTTTAGACCATTTTATAATTATTAAACTATATTTAGTTCTTCTTCAGAAAACTTCAATCTTTTCTAAATACCCTATCCTACATTTGTCCTGTGTATCTTGATTTTATAATCATTCTGATACTAGAAATAATTTGATATGTGAATGTCATATTATCCCACGAGATTTATTTGTAATATGGAACTGAAGTCATCTTGTTACATCAGAGTTATGGATTTGTTATTTACGGTCCTTTAGCCCTCAGAGCTTTTGTCTATTATGTTACGGTAACTATATGAATAGACTATTAGGGCTGTGGGTTGAAGTTTTTTGGTTATATATAGTCGTTTGGGAGATTGTATTAGGTTTCTATATGCCGTGGGTTACTCAGCTGTAAAAGAGTGATTATAGGAATATCGAAATCAACCAGTGGGAAATGCCAAATTGATGACCGGAGGGCCTGGAATGAAGACACAGTATAATTTGAAACTGTATCCTAAAGCCATTGCTGGATGTAGCAGTCAATAAATGCTAAATAGGTAATATGTAACAAACAAGCGAGAATTTGATTTTATCGAAACAAGTTTCCCTATTGGGTGTCTCCACGATGACATAAGTTGATATAAAGGGAGCCTATCAATGAATAAAGAAAGATGATTGGGGTTTAGTGCATTGGATCTTCTAAAGCAAGATGTGTAAATCTGGTTAAATCTGATTTTAGATTTACGAAAGTATTTCTTGATGACGGCTCTCTCTTGATAATTGCAGGTATTGTTTGAGTTAGTGATTGAGTATGTGGAAGGATTAATAGGTGAATAATTTGGATTTTGTTCTTTTTAAATACACACAATGCGTGATTTTGGTCACTCTTATGTAAGTAATAGTAAAATCGTAAAAAAGAAACCTTATCGACCTCCTTGCATTACAGTTTTTTCATGGGATACATTATTTGTAATAACTATTGGAACTGAGAAGACAATTATATATGTCTAGGTGGCTTAATGCAAGTGTTAAATAACAAAAAAATAATTTGATTATTCTTAGATGTGAAACTGTTTAAATATCCCACTCCCGATAAAATGCAAATAAAATGATATGCTAGTGAAATCAATGCAACAAATATTAACCCATCACTCTTCTATCTGATATGAAATTTATACATTTAAGATTAAATATGGAATAGGATATTCATCGGCATCTTTTGGATAAGAAAATAAACTTATATCAAAGAAGCAGCTGATACATCTTAATCAGTAATATAAAGTACCTGTAATTAGCTTTTAATACGTGAATTGGGTGGATGAGTTGGTGAATGAGTTGGTGAGTGAGCGAGTGAGTGAGTCAGTCAATGAGTCAGTGAGTCAATCAGTCAGTGAGTCCGTCGGTCGGTCGGTCGGTCGGTCGGTCTTCTCTTAAAAGATTAGGTCATAATTTAGTTGAACTAATAACGGTTTGTTAGAAGAAACAGACTACCACTGTGAGGACTGCTATTTATGGTAATACTAGTTGGAAGTCTATATGGCATATCCTGGTTCTGCTCGTGTCAGAATAAAATACAGGAATTGAGAGAAGGATCAGATTTCAGAACTCGAGCAGAGAGGTATTAAAGTCAACAATGAAAAAAAAAAACTGATTTGATAAAAGAATACCAGAAACTTCAGGAAGAAATGAACATAGAACAGTGGAAGAATGTAAGAGGACCACGGCCACGGGAAGACCCAACAACTATTCAGGACCAACAAAAGCGGACTGTCAGTAGTTATTTACTTATTCTGATTGTTTGCATTAAGAACGTCTTCAATCTAAAAATATTACAAACTTTTAAAATATTTTTTGGCTAAATACTGCAGATAAAACGATTAGATAATCTAATCGCCAGACCTCCTCTAGACCTACTAATAAATATGTTCAAAAATGTCTTTGTACTTCTTAATTGTAGATTCGGTAGATTGTATATATAATCAGTGTGGAAAAAACTCCTGTGTCGGGATTAAAATGAGAAGTAGATGTTAAATCAGAACCATTGGCTCTCTAACTAACTCCAGTAGATTTCTGGAAAAATCCGCCATTGTCGTAGAACGGGCTATCTCAATGCTGACATCTAGACCCGAAAGATAATACTAAAGCCGTACTTTAGCTGGGAGGATTTTATTATCCACATCATGTAAGACAGGTAATAAATCAAGCAACACCAGCATGACATAATATTATCTACCAAAAGCCATGTATATCCCATTCTACCAGTAACACAATGTCAGTATATGTACTGTTAGTAGCATTATATGGGGATGTACTTACAGCCGGGAGATTAGTTGGTGCTATTTGTTTACCTGTTTACCTCCGACCTTCCATAACAGTTATCATAAGTAACAACATAATAATAAATAGGAGAGGCTTTTGTTTTAGCTCGTAAAGAGCTACAGTAGTCTAAAACGTTACCATGGTTACTTGTTTATATGTTGTTGTTGTTGCTACTATTTTTGTTGCTTATTAATTTATCGCTCTTGTGGTGTCTTATATTTCTTGTTGTTATTGTTCCTCTTCTTTTTATTATCATTATTATTCTAACTATTAGCGAGACTATTATTTAATAATAATAATATAATTACTACAATTACTACTACTACTACTACTACTACTACCAGTAGTACTATTATTATTATTATTATTATTATTATTATTTTAGTAGTAGTAGTAGTAGTAGTGCTAGTAGTTAGTAGTAGAAGTAGCAGTACTAGTAGTAGTAGTTAAACAATTTTCATTTCAATACCTTTAAAAACCTATTTATTAATGGGTGTGGGAGTTATCCTTTAGACACATAGAAAAGTTTACCTTGAAAAAAGTAACAAGAATTTTGTTCAATAATATTATTTTTAATGGAAAAGGTGCATTTGTTTCAATAAACATAAATATTACGTATGAACTAATCAATGCAGTACATAGAATCTGACATTGATCTACTTGTTATTATGTTTATCCGTTTGATTAGGCTTGTGAATTCCTGGATCACAACTGGTAATGCAGTACCGTGTTCAAAGGTCATACAGAAAATGGATTATGTCACCCATAGGGTAATAGTTGGGACTCGTACTAGAAATCAACATTGAATGTTAAAGATTTATATTATTATTAGCTACAGACATTATAAATTGATATATTTCTGGTGAAATAACTTTATTCTTAAAATCTGTTTATTACAAATTATAAGTAATAAATAAAAATCCAAGTGGGTCGTTTGTATTGGAGAATTGTGTAAATAAGAAAATAAATTTGACTTAAAATTACTTTTGATATGTAAATTACAGAGAAAATAGAGAACAAACAACTAGCTACCATTTCCAAATGCTCTCTTTGACAAACTTTATTCCGTCAAGTTTTCCTTTACCTGATCAAATTAAGAAAGCTTGTTTATAGACTATGTAAACAACAATCGGCATGTATTTCTTTTCAGTTAAATATATGTACATTTCATGTAATTAGCTTCTATTATAACAGTCGTGTCGAAATTCACTTATTACCGCCAATATGGGGTTTGACTGGCCGAGATACATCGCTTAAAGTTTTATTTATTTTCTCATGTAATGCTGCTGAAAAGGACCATTGTATTTCTGTTTTTAAACTTTTTTATCATTATAGTTTAAAATCCAAATTGATACACTCGCATGTGGAATATTACAGAAGTTATGAAATCAAATTAATAGAAGTTAATAAAATGATGGACTGTTTAATTCAATATTTTTGACAAGAGCTCTTGGTTATTTGTTTAATTCGGTTAGTTTTATCGTATGATTGATTCACCTATTTCAGACACCCTTTAGGAAAGGTTACCACAGGGAAATAAATAACACTAAAAGCTAGAGCAAGACCTAGGAGCGGTGGAATTTGCGACGAAGAATAATTGCGTTACTGGCTTTAAAATCGGATGAACAAAACCGCATGGTATATTAATATACGAAATAGCAATTGAATATAACTTGGTGAGTGAGTGTTTCGCTTAGACTCGGTTTTATTATCGTACGTTGTACATGAAAAGGTTGGCTACTCCATAAGATAATAATATGATAAAGCTACTTCATTTTGCTAATAGATGAATCAGCCGGCTGACTGAAACAACACTGATTATAACTGATGATTTTCTGCAGTAATACCTTGGTCAGAAGGAATAAAGATTTGAACGTTTTATGGTGACATATAATGAAGTGTTTTGACACGTAGGGACCACATGCGTAGGTGATATTTCTCCAAATCTCAACTCACAGGGGAGCATACAACGCGTGCTGCCAATATAGGCGCAAGGCGTTACTCGAACACATAACCAGCGCGTCCTTTCAGGTACTCATTTTATGGATGTGTGAACCAGTCGCCACACGACAGTATTGCAGCCAAAGGAGCCTCGAACCCGTGATGGTTCGGCTACGAGTCCCACGCTCTAACTAACTGCGCTATTACGGCTCTTTTACAATGTGTCAATATTAAAAAGACACTCAATAACAAATATTGCTATAAATATATGTATATATATATGAGTGTGTGCATTTTATTCCATTATTAAATAAGCTATCATTAAGACAATTGGCATTTTAGAACTAGTGTGCTGTAATTTATTTTACATTATTTATTGGCATTAAACGCAAAACAATTAGGACATAGATCATGTCATTTGAAATTCTGATTGTTTTCCAATATATCTATTTCAATTGGATATAGCTAGATTTAATGGCAACATGTTCATCAATATCTTGCAGTTATCACAATTTCCAAGATATCCATAGAACTTGTGATGGTAGTAAAATATTTGGCATCTAATATGATGTGTCATTACATAATTTCGTATTAATCAGTATAACTTTCATTATGCTGAATAACGGGTTGTTCCATGCTGGTCACTGACTGAGCTCGGAATATACGCGTATTTATCTGCAAGTCACACTTCAACATTTCAATTATAGTAATTATTGTTACTCATATTTACTATTTGACAAAAACACAACTAGATACTGATACAGAAGATCTTCATCATAATAAAATGATTCTAGGTGATCATCACGCATTGTGCAAATGATTTGTGTACGAAATATGGTATTGGGTGCTCTCTAAAAGATGTTAACCTGTTAGTTGACCCTTTCTGATATATTATTCTGGATCTTTCTGCCTCATGTTCATCTTTTGTTTTGGTGGGTGTTAAGTACTTATCTTTGGCATTCTACGTTTTAAATATATTCTAATAATCACTTGTAGAACTTTAGTGTTTTGATAAAATTGCGTCAAAGAGCAATGTGATGCCATCAAACTGGAATTACAATGCAGAAGTATCAGGAAGATATTTGTATAACAGCTAGTGACTCTGATGTAATGATAATCGTTGTTTATGCAACACTCGCAACACGCGTATACCTTTGAATAAGTCTCATCCGACGATAAGCTAACCATGGGTCTTCTTTGTTTTACAACCGTCATCAGATGGTAGTAGATAGACTGATCCTTCCTATAATTATTTCCTTGTTGCTTGGTGGGTGATCATCATTGTTCCTCATATTGCTCAGTAGCCGGATGAATTGGGCCTTATTGTCATTGTGGAAAAGGAATGATATACATATTAGGTTGTATTTGTAGTATTATGGTCAACAATGGTAGCCATTTCACTATTACCTATGCGCAGGCGCTCCACCCACTTCATCTAGTATACATAGCTGCTGAATGATACACCTCTACATTCTACTGTTTTATTCTTTGATGAGATAGTGAAAATACAGTTTAATTTACAAGCGACTTTTTCTTGAAAAAGCTATATTCTCTTGTTATTTGTAATCCAGTATCTTGAAACTTTAGAAATAGTTCAAAAGCTATATTCTCTTGTTATTTGTAATCCAGTCTCTTGAAACTTTAGAAATAGTTCAAAAGCTATATTCTCTTGTTATTTGTAATCCAGTATCTTGAATTTGGTTTTTGTGGTTTTTACCTTCTTGTTCCTCTCACATAAATCTTTAATATTAAGTTGTTTGAGTAGTTAAAAGAAATCCTTTCCGGTTTGATGCAGCAAAGCAATAAAGTTTTCTTTTGCATAGATACCTTAACTTTATGTATGGATTAGCCGATTCATAATATCCACATAAATGGGCACTAGAAATGAGAGTGTCCACTTCTTTTAATTTTGACATCGAAGAGATCTATGAATCTCCTGTGCCTTATGAAGCTTTATGTGCACACTTCACACTCTTCATTACTTCACCAGCGTATATATTATAATATTTTGGAACTTCGGAACTGGCTAACAAAATATTTACCATGTTTATATTGGTTTTAGTACTGAATGAAATGGCATATGTTGTTAGTAGTCATCTTTGATAGCAGTTAATGCTGTTCAAAAGACTACGCACACTAATTACACTTCCTCTAGCACAACTTAGGAATTTGTTCAACTTTATATCTGTTTTATGGAGTCAATGAGTGAGCAACCCATATGACTTTATATGTATTGTTAATCTGTCTTATTTAATAGATCACCTAGAATATTCCCATGATAGGTCATATCATCCTAGGTTCCTTTCTAATGTTTCCTGGATAGACTACATTTCTATCCACATATAAAGCAGCTTACTATAGATAAATGTTTTCGGTTTACTAGTAAAATGGGTTATACATTGATGATAGTCCACACTGTTATCTTTTTCTAGTTCCGTTTGATTTATTAACGTCTTATTATAAAGTCAGAGTACAGTTTACTATTATCTTTCGGATTACGCTTCCAGTATTGAGGAAATTCATGGCTCGACACCGACGCTTTTATCGGACGATCTAGAGGAGTTAATAGAGAGTTTATATTAGTCCCCATTTCAATTTCGACAAAGTACTTTGCACACATTGATTCTACAAAATAAAATCGATCTGTAAAGAGATGGATAGATTTGGTGTGCAGGAAATATGACGATTGGATGAGGTATTAGATCTATATGTGCATGCGGATATGTGTGTATGCCTAAACTGGGTGAATAAATATTTATACATCAGGTTTCATGTAGAGTCGTTATGCCATTTTATCATTTTAAAATTATATTTAATTCCTCTTCAGAATTCTTCAAGTGTATACCGCACTGTTTTTCTGACCCCACAATCTTAAATATGTCCCGTGTATCTATCTACATTTAAAAAAATCTCATTCAAGAAATAAATTGATGTATGAATGTCATGTTATCACACGGGATTTATTTGTATTAGGGAACTGAGGTCATCTTGTTGGGTCACAGTTATGGATTTGTTATTTACGGTTCTTTAGCCCTCACAGGTTTTGCCTATTATGTTACAGTAACTATATGAATATACTATGAGGGTTGTGGGTTGGGGTTTTGTTGTTATAGATAGTCGTTTGGGAGATTATATTAAGCTGCTATACGCCGTGGGTTACTCAGCTGTAAAATAGTGATTATAGGAATATCGAAATCAACCAGTGGGAAATGCCAAATTGATGACTGCGGGGCCTGGAATGAAGACACAGTATAGTTTGAAACAGTGTCCTAAAGCTATTACAGGATGTAGCAATCAATGAATGCTACATAGGTAATATGTGAGAAACAAGGGAGAATTTCATTTTACCGAAATTACATTCCTGAATGGATGTCCCTATGATTAAAGAAGTTGATATAAAGGGAGCCTATCAATGAATAAAGAAACACAGATGACATTTACTGCATTCCATCTGCTAAAGCAGATATCTAAAACTGACAAAATCGAGTTTTTGTATAACAAAAACAACAACGACAACAACAATAATAATAATGAAAGGTGTCTGTTAAATGAAGCTTTCTTGTTATAATTACAGGGTTTGGTGGAGTTAGTTAGTGGGTGGATGGAGTTACAAATGGGTGAATAATCTGGATTTTATTCCTTTTAAACATGCAGATAAAAATACATGGTAGTGAAATAAATACAACGAATATTAGAGGCCACTATTTTATTTCTATTAGTGTGTTATTGGTATAATTATATAAATGTAGAAGAAGAAGCTGAGTTAAATTACAAATTTAAGATGAAATATGGAATATGATATCATTCAACATCTTTTGGTACAACCATTATTATATTTATATTATTTCATCAGTATTGGACATACTATCAGATAATAAATAGACAAGAAAAGAAACTTACATCAACGAAGTAAGAGACTAATAAATGTGAGAAAGACTCTAAACTAAAGGTATGATTGTATCATATATAACAGCTGATACGTCTTAATCAATAATATAACTGAACGATAATTATTAATATATACATAATTGAATGCTTAGTGGGCGTTTTTAGTGTTGCTGCGGCAAAATTTTAAAAAAGCATGTTAAAACATTCCTATTTAAACATTAATTTAATTATTAATATACTCATTATATTTAGTGATTTTGTTAAATATCTCTTTCTTTATTGTACAGCGCTTGTTTGGCACTTTAAAAATATAGTTTATTATTATATATTATTACATTGTTATTTCAAATGATTCGATTCGCTGTATAGCATATATTATAAAAATTATATAATCACATTCAGCGTAGTTTATTATCTTGAAATTTTTTACTGACCGATTGATGACACATAATTAATCTTTGACAATATATTAGATAAGAAATTTCTTTATATAACTAATGAAATAATAAGACAGTAGACACATCTTTGTAAATAATCTTATCAAAGCTAATGCTATGTAGCAATAGTCTTCGCGTATATATATATATATATATATATATATATATATATATATATATGTGTGTGTGTGGGTGTGTGTGTGTGTGTGCTTGTTTATTCATTTGCATGTGGTTAATTCTAAAGCTATACACTTTGACATTCTATGTTGCGAATCAATTATTACAAAAACATAATAGAATACTTACTACCTACCTATATTTTGAACATGATGGTGCTTAATATGTTTCAAGCAATTGATGTTCAGGTGTTATCATGCATATACAAAGAAATTTTAACAAATATATTTTTTAAATATTTCAAGAATTAAAACAGGCCTGTTTTCAGCAGATGTAGGAATACGTATCCAAACGTCATCTCTCCTCGAAATGTTGTCTTCTTTCACCACAATGAGATTCTCAAAGGAAACAATTCATAACAAGAAATGACTACTTGTTGGTTATTTGCTACTCGTGTAGCACTTAGTGATCACTGGACATTAAATAGGTTATAGAACATAGTTCAAAATTATATTGCGTCTTTTGTTTGACACACTTCGCTCATCAATCATGTATTTTTTACAGAGATTGATTTCGATATTGTTTTAATTATTCTTTTACAGCTGAATAACTCGAGACACATAGAAGCTAAATGGAATCGAAGAAATGGCTATATATTATACGTAGACTCCTTTTGACGAACCTCAGAGGAGTCAAAATCATACCTTTATGGGTGAAATCTTCTAGTAAAGCTACTTGAAATCCATAACTCTGAGGTAAAACATGAAATCAAATTCCTATTAAAATTCATGTTCTGATTATAACATTGCATTGCCGCATCATATTGTCCTTCCATCGGAGTGATTTATACAAGAAGATAAGCTGAAAATATTTAGCATCAAGGGTTTAGTAAACAATGTTATGTTAAGCCTTTTTAGCCTTCTTTGTCGACAAACTAGTTCGATGTCTTCTTGACAGTGTGACTGTAAAAACTAAATTAACAAATATAGTTAGTGTGTACTTAATGCTCAAAATGTCTAAATGTCTAATTTTTGTTTTATAATTGCAGGGTGTACACGTTGAGTTCCAGCAATTCGCTTATTAATTTTTCCAGCAAGGGTTAATGGCAAATATCTTGTACATCAGTACTGTCTTTTTGCTAGCAATATTGTCGTTGGTTTAATGATGGGGAGTCTAGTTGACTGTCAGTAGTTACTTACTTATTCTGATTGTTTGCATTAAGAACGTCGACAAGCTAATATATTTACAAACGTTTAAAACAGTTTGGCTAAAACTGCAGATAAAACGATTAGATCATCTAATTGTTAGACCTCTAGGCCTACCAATACATAGGTTCTTTGTAATTCTTTATTGTAGATTTGTGTCCATTGTATATATAATTAATTTGGTAAATGTCCTGTGTCGATATTAAAATGACAAGTGTATGGTTTGTAAATAAATGTTTTATTGTCCTAGAATCTCAATGCTGACACGAAGACCGAAAAGATAATACTAATACCTTACTTTAGCTGTGAGAATTTCGTTATCAACATCCTATAAGACAGGTAATAAATCAAGCAACACCAGCATGACATAATGTTATCTACCAAAATCCATGTATATCCTATTCTACCAGTAACACAATGTCAGTATACTGATGGCTGCTTTATATGAGGATATACTTAGATCAGAGAGATTATTTGATGCCATACGTTTACCTTTTTGGTTACGAGTTTCCTCAACAATTATTGTACGTAACAACAGCATAATAAATAGGAGAGGCTTTAGCTTTAGCCCGTACAGAGCTATTATTATGACTATACATTAATAATAATAATAATAATAATAATAATAATAACAATAATAATGATAATAATAATAATAAGTTTTGCGAAATATAATTATTTTTAAATTGAAATTATAATCAAAGTCATTTTAAAATAAAAAGAACAAATCGTCATACGGGTTTCAAAAGATCATGTTGACTTTGATCCTTCTCTAACATAATTCGTAGTGATATAATAATAATAGAAAATCAGCGAATTTTAGTAGTAGTAGTAGTAGTATTAGAATGAGTAATAGTAGTAGTAGTTGTTGTTGTTGTTGTAGCAAAGGTAGTATCACAAGTACTCATTATAGTACTGTTGGGAGAGTAGTACAATTAATAGAGCAATAAATTTGCCGGTGTACTATTACCAGATGTTAAAGTAAGAGTAGTAGTATAAATACCAATAGTAGTGTTAGAGGTATCGTTAATATTGAAGTAAGAGTAATAGTAGTAATTGTTGTAGTATTGCTATTAGTAGAGGTGGTAGTAGTAGTAATATTAGTATGAGTAGTTATAGTAGTGACATGACTGCCCTTTGACCACATGGGCTAGAGTGTGGGACGTTCTTACTCATAGTCATGTTGCAGTACCAGTAGTAGTCGTGGTGATATTAGTGGTAATAGCAGTTTTAGTAACAGTAGCATTATAATTCATAATTGTAGTAGTAGCAGTAGTACCAGTAAAGTAGAAGTAGTAGTAGAAGTACCAACAGTGATTGATGTAGTGGCAGAAGTAGTAATAGAAGCATCACTAACAGTAGTAGTAGTAGTAGTAGTAGTAGTAGCAGAGGTGTAGGTAGTAGTAGGTGAAATTGTGATAGTAGTAGTAATCGTACTAGGAGTAGTAGGTGTTGTTCTTGTGGTGGTGGTATTAATAGTAGGAGTAGTACTTATAGTAGTAGAAGCAGAGGTGGTGGTGGTAATAACAGGTTTGGTAATAATAGTAATATTAGCATGAGTAGTAGTGGTAGTAGTAGAAGTAGTAGTAATAGTAGTAGTAGTAGTAGTGGTAGTAGTAATAGTAGTACTAGTAATAACAATAATTTTTAAATATTATTATTATTATTATAAGTTGTTGTAGTTGTTGTGGTAGTAGTTTTAATAGTAGTATGAGGAGTAGCAGTAGTACTATTAGTAGTAGAAGCAGTAGTAGTAGTGTTAGTATTAGTAGTGGTAGTTGTAGTAATAATAGTAGTAATATTCAGTATAAATATTCGGTTTGTAAAAATGAAAGCCTAGTTGGAAGATGATTTGACTAGATAGTGTTTTATTATTTTATCAGGAATATTATCGTCCGTTTTTATCTGGGTTTAATAATACTGATATACCACACGTTTGTCAAAGCCGCTCTCTTTCTGTTAAATATACTACATTTTAGCTTCTTTGAAATCTATTTATTAATGTCTGGTATCCTTTAAACACATGGAAAAGTGTATATAATAGGAAATAAAAGAAAATGCAAGTGAGTCGCTTGCAATTGGAAAATTATGTAATAAGAAGATACATTTGCCTTAATTATACTTTTGATATACTTGAGATTGCAGTTATGTCTTCACACTTTGGACAACATTATTTACCCGTTCAGGCTAGGTCCAAATTCATACACACACCTGTGAAATAATACAGAAGTTATGAAAGTTAATCAAAATGATTGACAGTTTAATTCAATATGTTTGACAAGAGCTCTTTATTATTTGTCTAATTCAGTTAGCCTTATCGTCCCATGGATCACCTACGGCAGACACCTTATAGGAAAGATTGCCAAAGGGTAATAAATAATTACACTACTGACTTTAAATTAGATGGGGAAAATCGGATGATATATTGATATACGATATCACAATTGAATATAACTTGGTGTGTGAGTGACTGTTTCGTTTACACTTAGCTTTGGTATCGTACGTTCTACATGAAAAGGGGGCTACTCCGTAAGGAAATAATATGATAAACCCATAGCCTTCCACGAGGTAATAATTGGGACTCATGATAGAGAATAACAGTCAATGTTAAATATTTAAATTATTATTTGCTGCAGATCATAACATATCGATATACACTTCAGTGAAATAACTTAATTCTTAAAACCTGTTTATTACATATTATACGAAATAAAGGAAAATGAAAGTTAGTCTTTTGTAATTGCAAAATATGTAAATAAGAAGATACATTTGCCTTAATTGTACATTTGATATGTAAATTATATATGAAAAATATAGAAAAAACAATTAACTAACATTTTTCAAATGCTCTCTTTGACAGTACTTATTGCTTCAAGTTTTAATTTAGGAAAGCTTGGTAATGGGATATGCAAAGAACGATCGATATTTACTTTCTTTTCAAGTAAAAGTATCTAAGCTTTATTAAGTTTTCTTTTACATCATTATAACAATCAAGTCATAATTCACTTACTCTCGTCAATATTTGATTTGACAAATTGAGATACGTCATCTAAAATGTCATTTACTTTCTGATACATTGCTGCTGAAACAGAACATTTCAGTTCTGTTTTCATACTTTGTGCAACTTTATTCACATATATAGTCTAGGTCCAAATTGATATACTTGGTTGTGAAATATTACAGAGGTTATAAAATTATATAAATTAATCAAAATGATTGACAGTTTAATTCAATGTTTTTGACAAGAGCTCTTTGCTATTTGTCTAATTCAGTTAGCCTTATCCTCCCATGGATTACCTTCCCCAAATACCTTATAGGAAAGGCTACCAAAAGGAAATATATAACACCTAAAGCTGGAGCCAGACCTAGGGATGGTGGCATTTGCGGCGAAGAATAATTACGCCACTGACCATAATGGAGATGGGGAAAATCGAATGCTATATTGATATACGATATAACAAATGAAAATAACTTTGTGTGTGAGTGACTGGTTCAGTCACACTCAGCTTTTGTATCGCACGCTGTACATGAAATGGGGCTACCCCGTAAATTTAATTAAATTAGTAAATGTTTATAATGCACTTAGGATTGTGGGATTGCATCAATTTTAAGGTTGAATTTGTTAAATAAATTATTTATAATATTGGAAATGAACTAAAATTAAACAAACGGGTAATATATATTATAATTATTATTATTATTATTATTAGTTTGTTGTTATTATCTTTCGTTTTTTTATTTATATTGTATTTAGGATCTATATATAGTGCGCAAATCAGTCGTAGTCTTCTGGATATAGCTACATATATCATACATATTTTGTTATATATATATATATATATATATATATATATATATATATACATAACAAAATTCGTTTAGTCCAGTAATAATCCATAGTGCAGTATTGCTACTTTGTTTTTATTTTAGTTAAATCACTTCAGTGAGTCCATATTGAGTCAGTGTACATTCTCTTTGTTATGAACAAAGTATAATGTTTGTTATCACGGTGAGGGTATATAAAAGACTTAAATTTTCACTTAGGTTAGAGAAGAACTTCGACACCAGACTAGTCGGACGTGTATTGATACATGGTTCATATAGGTACGATGTATTCAGTTATTCGAACCCAGAATAAAGCTGAGGTCAGCATCTGAGGTGTCGAAATGTTTTATGTACAGGTTTCTTTTGGACCACAGAAAATTACTGTTGAATGTAAACTATAGTGTCAAAATAGTTTATGATATGTATGTAGCAAGTCACCATTGAACCACACGCACGTGTTGGTTGCTGCGAGCTGTGGTATCAAATGGTATGTTTTTTACGTACTTCCGCTTTTTGTACGTAGCCTGCATGTAGCAGCTTACCTGTGGGCATGACATATTTGTTGCGTACGAAAAGCGAATTAGTTGGTTCCCACAGGCTGATGAGTATACCAGACACATGCTTAGGTATACGCACACATCTATCAATATGTGGAGGTATGGACATTTTATTTTTAGATTAATGTATGTATAGTTGTATTTGTATTTAGATTTATGGAGGTAGGTCTCGAAGGATGTTTAGATATGTTGATGCTCTGTGCCTGTTGCCTCTTTATATGTACCCTAAAAAGCACATTGCCCGTGCCAGACATCTTATCTATTTCCATCCAGATTCCTTATTACACCAATTTAAGAAAGTTATGTCGTTATTACAACATGTTTGAGTCTATTAGCTTTGTTATGTATAATGTAGAATATATATTGTTTTCCTCTTATGTGGTCTGGCGAAACGACCTATTAATTCATACAATGCTGCTTGATGGATTTATATTCCTGGAGTAGTTTGTTACTCCGGCAGGCATCTCCATGGGTATTAAGCTGCGGAAAGAGTTTTTCCCATCTTATTAGTAATTAGGTTACACTGATATAGGAAATTTGTTAAATGTATAGCTATTATAATCCCGACGTGTCATTCGCAGTATCGGAGATCTGCCTCAAATCCGCTGTTCTCGACCATGGGTCAAATAGATCAAGTGGATAGGCGCTTTTATTTAGATCCCACCACACCTAACTGCACATACTTAGGGACGCTAAATTAGGCGTGAATTAACGTTTATTTAGTGATGAACGGAAGCGTATGAGGATTAGCTGTTAAGGTTCGAGTAAATCATAGTATTTACTCAGGTTTGAGACGATATTTCGTTCTAGTCCAGTAATAATCCATTGTGCAGTATTGCTACTTTGTTTTTAATTTAGTTAAATCACTTCAGTGAGTCCATATTGAGTCAGTGTACATTCTCTTTGTTATGAACAAACTGTAATGTTTGTTAACAGGCTGAGGGTATATAAAAGGCTTAAAGTTTTACTTAGGTTAGAGAAGAACTTCGACGCCAGACTAGTCGGACTTGTATTGATATATGGTTCATATAGGTAGGATTTATTCAGTTATTCGAACCCAGAATAAAGCTGAGGTCAGCATTTGAGGTGTCGAAATTTTTATATACAGGTTTCTTTTGGACCACAGAAAATTACCGTTGAATGTAAACTGTGGTGTCAAAATAGTTTATGATATGTATGTAGCAAGTCACCATTGAACCACACGCACGTGTTGGTTGCTGCGAGCTGTGGTATCAAATGATATGTTTTTTATGTGCTTCCGCTTTTTGTACGTAGCCTGCATGTAGCCGCTTTCCTGTGGGCATGACATATTTGTTGCGTACGAAAAGCGAATTAGCTGGTTCCCACAGGCTGATGAGTAGACCAGACACATGCATAGGTATACATATATGGAGGTATGGAACATTTTATATTTAGATTGAAGCATGTATGGATTTAAATAGATTTATATTTATGTAAGTAGAGGTGTCAAAGGACGTTTAGAGTTATTGATGTTATTCACCAGTGCCTATATGTATCCTAAAACACGCACACACGCATGCATGCACGCACGCACGCGTGCACGCACACATATACACACAGACAAAACATTACTTTTTAACTGGAAATCATTATGCAGCATGGAAATAGGAATGAGTATTTTTACTAGAATTATAAACTACATAAATGAACTTTTCGATGGAAGGCCCATTTTATGGTTTTTCCATTAACGAAGAAACAGGCAACTCTATTTATATATCCATTGAGGATAGATGATCTATTTTGTTGTTCTTTCATTGCTGTGGAACCAGACAGGACAATCTATAAATTCAAATATGTAAATATTCTAGTCTCTTGTGCAGTTAATACCAACGGGCTGATATTCTCTATTATTAGCTACAGTTATGGATCCATTGCTGTTTGACCTCAATTGAGCTTTACGCCATTCGCCAGATAACGATTTGAAGTCCGGTCATAACAACAATACCATACAACAACTGGACCTGTATGGCTAGACTAGGTATAAATGGAGCAAAATACAAAGAGCTTTTAGTAACAGCTATTAGTGTTTGAATCATGTTACGTTTAGGCCAACATTTCGGTGAAGGAAGAAGAAAGATTGAATATAATAGACACTTTATTAATATTATTTTAAGTAGATATAATATTTTAAGTTCACAGGCATACAACACCATAACAATAACAACAATATGATGACCATTGCCATAACTCTATCTTTATTAAGTGAGATCATCTGCTTAATTCGAATGTATATAACTCGTGTTAGCAATGCATAATTCAGCGATAAAAGAGAACTTGTCTTTCTTTGATGTCAATGGAAGCTGTAAACATGTGTGTGCATATGTATTTTCTTGTTTGTTTTCGCGTACGTGTGCGTGTGTGCTCGATCGCAAAGATAAATGACACTAATGATTATATATCAACTAAGATATTACACTTAAGATTGATATTCTAATCTCAAAGTGTTCTTGAGAATACACACTATTGTGTGAGATGATAGTGGCAATAATGATGTAAATAGTACTTTTAAATTTCAATAATATAAGAAGATAAACAAAAGAATGTAATGTAATTTAAGCTATAAACATAAACCGATTTTGTTTAACAGTTAGCACATAATTACTATTAAAACATTGATGACCATATTAACAGTTATAGACTGGGTACGTAGTAGGCTAGGATTAAATGAAGATCTGCATTACATAATATGAATATTGATAGATTTTAGTTATCTGAAAGATTAAACGGCCATTTTATTAATTGAGATGATAATATATTTTGCAATCTGTACAAACATTTATCGAACAAAGTGAAGCAAAAGTATCACCTGGCTACCTTAGTTAACTATAAAAAATAGACAATTAAATATGAAAAATGGGATCAACGTATAAATGTAGAAACCTTAATATAGAAATAAAACTGTTTATTAATTTGCATAAAATGCTTGACGTGTAAGATATTACAAAGGTAATGGTCCATTCATTTTACACGCTACACTAATAATATTATCGATACATGGAATGTTATCAGAATATAAATCTATCTTCAGAAGTCAACTGACATGACTGATTACCTCAATGGGATAAGGATAATAAAAGAAAATCAGACATTTCGAGCTATATCTAGGATTATCTACATTTCAATGATACAACTTTTATGATACATTTGGTTATGAGAATGGTCAGAAGGTTATATGACGAGTATGACATTTCAAAGTGTATTGAAAACATATTGAGATTAACTAAAATATTGAGTTAGTTCACTGTTATGGAAAGTACAATGTCCTACATCAATCTATCTCTCGAGTCACCAATAAGGCTACGTGTTTCTATATCTGTGTGTTTCTCAGAAGAAACGTGTAAGAATCAGACAGATTTTAATTAAACAATGGTGTTTACGCCATCTATTTAGTCAGATCCCGTAGCAACGGTTAATAGCTATAAGTCTTCGGTTCTTTAATAATGTCAGAATGGATTGAGACTTGGCTCGAGGGGAATTCGAAATTATAAGACGCTGATTGATATGGGACGAAAGAATAATAGTTTCTGGTGTAGCTTAAGGGCCTTTTATATAACTCTTGTTATTATTATTGATTAAATCATAATTTTATGTGACGTATTCTATTATGAACCTGATGGCTATGTGTCTGAATTATGATATGCACCTATAATGACAGCATGCGGTGTATGCTCACACGGGAGTTGAGGTGTATGCTGGTTTGAAAGCAGGCCTGAGTCAGGTATAATATTACTGTACGGCGCCTAAGAACTCGAACATTTTATATTTATTTGACGCTTACTCTGAAATTCTTAGACAGACCCTCCATATTGCATGTTAAATGTATACTATAAGTCAAAGTTAAAACATTGATACATACATTAGTTGATGCACCTGACCATTATTGGTAAACAATGGTAATGGTATTATGATTGGTCACTTTAATCTAACTCTTTGAGTGCAACAACCTTTCCGAATTCTGTTTTCACGACATTAGTTTAAAAACTAGTGAACGAAAATGAAAAAAAAAGGTTCATTTTATCAGTTAATGCAATTAAATAACAGAAACAAGCTATATGGTCATTAACCAAAATATTCTGTTCAGCTTCGTATTACGTCTTTAAACCAATAAGATTAACACTCTCCAGCTGTGTAAACTAAGTAATAATCGGAAGACGTTCAGTGCACATTCTTTACTAATCAAACTAATAATAACGATATGTATATTATTGATCCGAACGAGAAACAAACACCATTGAAGATATGCGTTTTAAAAATAGATGTACACAATATATCGAGAGGAGCCAGTTATTTTCTCAGCGATGCGTCACCGGTTGAACTGATACATATGGAAAATCTTTCAATTGATCAGCCTTTAACCAGATATTTAGGTATACTGATGTTGTTAGACTGATAAATTATTAATTTATCTTGAAATGATGTTAACTAAGAAGATAAATTACATCAAGCTCTAAAAACGCTAATAGTTGCACATCCTGAGTAATAGTCTAGTCAATAAATGTGTACCCAGTTCTCCAGACT
The DNA here is from genome assembly GCA_025642065.1 of Paralvinella palmiformis. Classification (NCBI taxonomy): domain Eukaryota; kingdom Metazoa; phylum Annelida; class Polychaeta; order Terebellida; family Alvinellidae; genus Paralvinella; species Paralvinella palmiformis. Next base: position 604,974 of record JAODUP010000374.1, read on the forward strand.
AAAACTTATTATACTTATATATTAACTAGGAATCAAATATTTAGGCAATATTGATTCCATTAATAATTATTATTAGATGTACTAACATTTATTGATGATGTAAGTATAATATATCCTGAATTTAACTGATAAAGATAAAGGGGCCATAGTAAAGCAGTAAGGACTATTATCACACTAAGGATCTTGGTCGAAAATGTTGGTTCATCAAATTATAGCTTGATATTAATGTGTTTATTCAACTATCTTGCAATCAAATAATCGACAAATCAATCTAATCTGTGTCTGTCTGTTTACTAACCTATCTATTTATACAACATAAATAGCTTGATGCTGTTGCTGCTATTGCTATCGATTCTTCTTATTATTATTATTAGTAGTAGTAGTATTTCCTATTACTATTACTACTACTATTTCTTCTACCAATACTACTACTACTACTACTACTACTATTAGTACTACTACTACAAATTCGATCTATTTATATTATTACGGTTACGTCACTTTATGTAAAAATTACATTGGTTATAATTTCACTTTAAAAAAAATGATACTTCGCTCGAAAAGTCTTGTCTCTACAGTTGCTCACTCGTTATATCACTTACACAATATCTCACGTACTTACTCGCGCACTCACTCACGAACTAACAAAAGGCTGCTTAAAAGAGATTTACCAAACTCTTGTTCCATAGATCCGGGGACAACGTTATTGGAGAAGACAGATGTGATGAGAACTCCAAGTTAATCCGAAGAAGCAAATGGGGCACACACTTCCCTACGCAATGATAATATGTCTTCATCTACTAGGAAGAAACAGCGCCTTATCTGACTGCTCCAGATAACCTTGCTACGGTTCCTTTGTGTTTAGAGATTACTTTTTCTTGAAGTCCACCTGCTTAAATGAATCGCCATAAATGTTAGACCGATGATAGAAGGTTAGTAACATTTACCAGAATGATTGCTTACAGAAGTGTCATCAGGTAACATACCTGATTATTAGACCGATGATGTCATAAAAATTAATATTCTTATTTTAGAAAACCATATTATATAAAAAGTATTAGTCATCATGGCATATTTATAAACTAACAGTGGGATCCCTTGAATGTTGTTTCTTAACCAATATGAAATTATGTTCGATAGTACCAAATTCTTACTAATTAAAGTTCAACAATCTACGATATAGACAGAAACTGGTTCTGATATATTTATGCTAGTTTGTCCTTTGATGTATTTGCTCATCTATGATGTCCCACATAATGCCCTCCAACTGGGTAGATAACAATGCCACGGAAGAGACATCCAGTTCAGAAAAACAATTACGTCAATTGAGGCATAATCTATGGCCAACTAAGAAACAAATCTAGTGACAAATTTGAATAATAAACAATATAAAATAAACGGCATCAATTGGGAATAATATGACCAATATAAAACGAATAACAACAGGCTGATCTGTTAATTTAAACATAATCGAATTACCTAGCTAATCGTATCCGTTTTCTTTTCAATAAAAACATTCTGAAATAACTCTTCTGAATTGTTGTTAGCTTTGTGGCTAAAATGTTTATAAATAGCTAAATCAGATGAGGCTTATATAACCAATATGTTGATCTAATTTGAATTCAGATTTTGTTTAGATGGTTTAGTACAATAAAAACAGAAATGTAATACTTTATGTGGTATGGGGGACTGAATTTAGAATATAAAAATGCTTCCCGCGAGTTCTCCGATCCATTCCTTCATTAATTTACCAGCCATGTTAAATCATTCCGTACATTTAATATTTTTTGGGAGTATTTCATATGTGTAACACCTAAGCGTATTGGAAGTTTTGATATAAATTGTTGTTAGGGAGAAGGACTCTACGATATTAATATGATAATTAATAATAAAGTTAGTTAGGTAAAATGTGCAACAAGTTAGTAATAGTTATCATTTGCTTAAATCATTTGCTTAAAACTTGGAAATTTGGAAAGAGCGATTACTGGCTCGGAATAACTGTCCAGAAATATTTGGTCATATATATTTGGCATAAAACATTCCAAATGAAATATGTTTCTTATCAAGAAATTAAATAATAAAACAAAGTACTTCACATAATAAACACAATACAAATATAATAACATTCTTAGAACAGGAATACTTAACTTTACATTAACACATTTATAATTAATTAAATCCATACTAAACTAGGAAGCCCTAGCAGACGCTTGGGTATTACATGTAAAACCATACATACCGTAATCTGTTAAGCTAAGATAAATTATTTGAAAACAAATTTGTATGTGGATAGCTTTAGTGCCCCCAGACAAATATGTATGTGTGTATGTCAGTCTGACAATTAGGACTTGCAGGCCCTATTTAGAAATATTGGGAAGGATGAGGGACTACTTTAATGAGGTTTTTCTCTGACATGCTTGAATGTTGTGACCACAGTGAATCTGTCCGGAGATAACGAGTGTTCACCCTCCTTTCTGTTTCAGATTAAAGCAGGAAGTGTTCGACCATGATCATAAATAAATGTACTGAATATGAACTGAATTTTTCCCTGTCTTTGTTTTGGCGTGGGCAAGATAAGACAGTGCGATAATATATAATATGAATTCTGTTTTGATACAAAACAGTCAACAGATTGAAAACTATCTACATTTATAATCAATACCAGGTTTTTAATCACTGTTGCAGTCACAGCAATAGTCTTTTATTTCTGAAGAAACAGTTGTTCACAAGTCAGATAAGGTCGGAGAAGACTTCTTCACTATTGTAAGCGGTAGTTTAAGTGGATATGACTTAATTTGTTCATTTGTCATTTTATATTTGACTTTATTTAGCGTTAGAACAGTAACCGTCGCAGTCAGCCAATAAATAACACCAAACCATTATTTTACATATTAAGCTTTATTCAAAAATTAATTTTATTATATACTGTATTATCCTAATAGAAGACAGAAGGTTGATAATATTAAACGATTATCTCTCTTGTAGTTGTACTTTCCGAACAATCATGTAAACTCGATTTAGTACATTGTCCCTTATGTCTTAGATCAACAAATTGCTCCCAATGCTTCAGATATTACGTTTGAACAATGTAGCTTTGTCTGGTCTAAAGGACAATTGTAAACACCCCTCTACTTTACAATCCGTTTAGTTATACGAATATTTAACGTCTGAAATCGACTCCTTTGTAAGGAATGTGCATTCCAGCAATGATTCCCCGCCCCCCCCCCATATCTGAAGAACTAAAGTCTGAATCTGAATCACACATTTAACCATAAAGCTAAACCATCGCTCCCCCACATGCTGATGAGCAGCCTAGACATATGTATAGGTCTACGTATATGTGTATCGATATGTGTAGGTGTAGAACATTTTATATTTAGATTGATGTATGTATTGTTTTGCTCATATTTAGATTGATGGAGCTAGAAGTATCAAAGGATGTTTAGAGTTGTTGATGTTCTGCGCCAGTGCCTCTCTATATGTATCCTAAAACATACACACACACAAACACACACATACACAAGCACACGCAGGCACACACACACACATACACACACACACACACACACACACACACACAAACCTACATACATACATACATATACACACACAAGCACACAGGCACACGCACGCACATATGCACGCACGCACGCACATATAAAACTAACTTTGTTCTTCGTAATTCGAAATAATATGACTGAATATTTGCTTTATTCATTAGTATAGGTTATGTTTAAATTATGCATTTCTTTAAAAGCTAAAACAATCAATATTAAAACTAGTTTTATCCGCTGTGTTTCCCAAAACCTTCTTGTTATTCTCTACTTTTAGTTAATCTTATTATCGTATTGATCCATCCACGGCAGAAACGTCACGGGAAAGGTTAATGGAGAGATATAAATAACACACATTTCAGGCGCCGAAATAACAGATTAAGGCTACAGCTGATGGCGTTCGGCAAGAAGAATAATTACACCAGTGGCGTTAAAATCAAAGGGCAAAGCCGGATGATAAAGTGATACACGACATAATAACGGAGAATAACATCGCCAGTGACTCTCTTCCAGTGGATGGTGGTTTTTCAGGTTACACACGATTAATAGATTAACCCGTATTGAATGTACTATTGTCGACATAGATTGGCCTATACAAGTGCCGCATATAGTATGTTTAGGTTCAGTGTTGACTAACCTTTAAACTTACGTCCAGTTGAAAGTTCGCACTTTTGAGGATATTCGCGAAATGTTCCCCGCGTTATGAAATACTTACAATATGTTGTCATTACAAGGCTGAAAGGTATATTCTTGGACCGATATACTTTCGGCAACATTCACCCAAACGTCAGTAGACGTCAGCTATTTATGAATGACTTGCCTGTACCCCGCTGAACCAGTTATATATCTGAAAATAGAATGGTGGCAACAGCACTAATTCAATTGACGTTATTCAAGTGATTCAATGAACTAAGGCTAAAATGTATGATCAAATGATTCAACGTATCGTCAAAACACTCTTAGCTTTTTATTTTATATCATGACACACATACACCGCCAGTAGAGTGGCTAGAGTGTGGGATTAATTACCCATGGTTATGGTCAAACTGTGTGGGAAGTGGGAGGTTCAAATCCATGCCGTAGCTCTATAGTAGGAGACGTTATTCGTCAAGCAAGGCAACCGGTAAGGTTTTCTCCACCAAATATGCCATTCAATGTAAATTAAATTTTATTTGGAATTAGTTTTTATATATATATATATATATATATATATATATATATATATATATATATTATTAACAGTTTTGCCGCTAGGATAAACATCCTTTGACACCTTTCGCATTAAGAAGACCATTAAGTATAATGTCGTATTAAGGATGGTAATACTTATATATGAAGTCTTGATACATAGTCAGCAAGAGAATGGCTGATTCAGAATGAATTTAGTTTCAGCTGCTGGAGCTCGGGTAGAATTCCAACGATTTTGTCTTGAATGACAGAAATCCCCTTCTTCCTTATTTAAACTATTAATAACCTATAAACTAAAACGAAACGGTAACATCATAAGTCAAGTGTAGTTATATACATTAATCATGGTTGACTATCTAAACAGTATATTTCATTTTCTTAAAGATAACGGATAGAAATAACGGAAAGAAAATATTGTTGGACTAAAAGAAATAATAATATTGGCCGAAATGACAGTTATTGTAGGTGGCTGGCTACCTCAAATCAGGGAGACGCCTATAGTCTGTTATTTACAACTTCACCACGGGAGCTAATTCTAAATATATTTACAATATACAATAGCCTGGCTGAATAAAATACCTCCTACTCTAGTGCCACGGCTGGGATTCCAACTTCCGACCTCCCGCACAATATATATATAATATATATGCTGAAGCAGAACAAAGATACTAATAGTACATTTTCTAAAAGTCTTGGTTATGAACTATTCTACGACCGACTTTTGTAGCAGTCTCGCCGATTCTGCTCTAACGGAATTGTAACAATTGAATAACGATATTCAACCTTCCCCTTCAAAAAGTAATTTGGCCGTAAGTTAGTTTTTTTTCATTGAGTAGAAAATACAATAAACAATTCACGAAGTACCATACGCTAATTTTCGGGTTTTTTAAAAATCGAAATGGTAATGGAATTTGTATATATTTGCATACATTTCGCCTTTTCTCTCAGTGGAATTTATTTGGCGATAAATGAATTTAGAGTGGCGAAACCTTCATCTATCATGTATTAGACCTGGAATCAGTTGACGTTTCTAAATTAGTGTAATTTTACACTAAGATGATGCCATAGTCCATGTCAAGCCGGTGTCCCTCACTCACTCACTCACTCACTCACTCACTCACTCACTCACTCACTCACTCACTCACTCACTCACTCACTCACTCACTCACTCACTCACTCACTCACTCACTCACTCACTCACTCACTCCACTCCTCACTCACTCACTCTACCACTCACTCACTCACTCACTCACTCACTCACTCACTCACTCACTCACTCACTCACTCACTCACTCACTCACTCACTCACTCACTCACCCACTCACTCACTCACTCACGCTATTCCCAATCACTCTACCACTCTCATCACTCACTCACCACTCACCCTCACTCACTCACTCTCCACTCACTCACTACCACTCCTTCACTCATCCTCTGTCACTTCTATCTTCTTTCTACTCATAGGATGACAATTGGGGTCTATCTCTATGTACTTCTGTCTGTCTTTCGTACTCGAATCCCTATTATCGATTACCATGCCAGTTTACCTACTTAAACCCATCAATAGATTCATGTTGATGGTGCATCCGTGGTTTAACCGGTGGGGCGGTTGCCCACAAATATATAACAGCTGGGTTCAAACCTCGGCCGGACTATGCCAGAAGGGTGTTTTATCTTTCACTTCGCATCATTACCTTGGAGGTAGCTCGGCCCATTTAGCCTACCTTATTCACAAAAGTGGCCCTAAAACAGCAACATATTACTGTTTGTACGACAGATTCTTGTTTGATTTATGTTAAGGTTAAAACAAACATCCCACACAAACTGTTCCATTCTTTAACCCAAATTTGATTAACAGTATAGGGTAAGGTATGTGCATGAGGTCTTACAATAACAAGCGTTAATAGGATGTAAACATCTTTCAAGACATCATGCTATAATAATAAATTTACTTCTAAGCCTATATAAATTATTATTATTTATATTCGTACATTTGTGTGTATCTATGTGTGTGTGGTGTGCGTGTGTATGTGTGGGTCTGTTTGAGTCTTTATGAGTGGGTAGGTAGATATGCCTGTATGCTGAGTACATCAGTTAGATTTCAAAGATAACCACTAACATATTATTGCAAAGCGTTTTGTATTCAATACATTACTGCGCGGGTAATGCATTTAAAGTATATAAACAGTAGTGAGGTCGCTAAATCCAAACCTATTTTATCTCAATATGTTCTTTAATTTGTTTCATAACAATAATTCATATAGATCTTACTCAGAATAAGCCACTACTATTGCCATTTTATTTTATATAATATTGTGTTATCAAGTCTAAATATTTAACTCTTATAACACTTACCATATCCAAGCCGTCAACACATACATAAATACATACTGTTCACTTGATGCCACCGATATAATCAATCTATCTCGTAACTGTCAGCATTCTATCTATATCAGGTTTTATTTTATAGATGATCTTCCAAGAAATATTGTATCTGAATGGAGCGAAAGGGGCAATAAGGTTATCTGCAGCGCTAAGATAACAAACAGGTTCGAGGTGGATGATAAAGATCAATTATCTTTGTGTTGATAAGTGTGTGACCTGCCTGGGTTAGCCTATTCTTTCACAAATGCATGTCAATATGGACACTCTCGAGTGAGAGATAATTTGGGCATGAGTAAGCGAGTATGTCGGTGATTGGGTGATCACGTGAGTGAATGAGTGAATAACGAAACCGATCAATCAGTCAGTCAGTCAGTCAGTCATCCAATCAGTTAGTTAGTTAGTCAATTATGTAGTCAATCAATCAGTCAGCCAGTCAGTTAATCATTTAATGAGTAAGTAAATGTGTTAGAAAATCAGTAAGTTTGTTAAGGACATTCAGCCTATATTAATAATGATGAATTAAGAAAAACGTTAATATCTGTAATACTTTTCTCTACCTAATCTCTATCATTTTTAATCGAAGCATCGATGTGACCATTATATCGAAAAATATTGCTTTCAAATATTATTATAAATAGTTACCACATTAATTTAATTATTTATACATTATGTACAGAAGTTAATAAGTTTAGGTCAAGCTACTTTTACTATTATAGCACTTCTCATTGGTAAAGTGATAAGAAATAACGTTGTCCAAATAAAGCTAAATATTTATTTCCACCTTAAATGTTTTAGACAGAATATCCAATAATGATAAATTTGCATTAAAATATATTTATGTCACGTTATTGCGTATAACTTGATATAACTGAAGTGTTCAACGTTTTAATTTACTGAAAATGTTTAAATGCACGAGTCTATGTCATAATAATAGTATACTTTAATTTATTGTTGTCATGCACGATTTTTCATTGCAGAGCTTATAGTTAATTTGGTTATACGATTTCTTTCTCGCCATTACTCCAGTAAATAATAGCTGCAATTTGTATTGGTGCAGATATAATTAAAGATTAGTAACCTTGGTATTTAATAAAAGTTTAATAAAAATATCCTTCTTATTCAAACACTATGCTTTATGGCAATATGGATCTGTAGGTATGTTGAAGAAATATTTAAAAAAAACACTAAATGTGGGTGTTTTTTTTAATATTTATCTATTCCCTGAACATATACGCAAACGTATTCACCTAAATTATTAACACATACTCGTACACTTAAGTAAATACTATTCAGTGTAGACATTTTTTCTTCTAAATAAAAAGCCATTTAAAGTTGTTTTAAATGTAGGTATGTTACCCAAACTTGCAAATAACAGGTAAAACATTGGTCAATTAGATGTATAAAAATCGAACAAAATTAATAATTTAGCAAAAAAAGGAGGATATATGCATTATCATACTTATGAAATGAAATACATCTAGAATAAGCATTTGCCAAATGCAGAATTTCGTAGTATTTTGTGGATAAGATAAAATGTTATGGTTTCAGTATCACAAACTGTCTTTACGTTACATCAACTTCGTTACTTATATAAAACTGCATCTCTGGAATATGTCAACATTCAAAACAAAATCAATGTATTTAATAAGGTACGGCTGAAAGAAAGCTTCTTACCGGGGATGTAATCAGTGTCTTTTACGAAAACTGTTTATCTCTCCCCGATAAACGTCGTTTAATAATATTATTTTCTGTGGCTTTATATTCATGTGCGTGGTCCCTGGAGATGCCGGGATTCTTGAAATGCAACAGCATGACATAAATAAAACGCTTAAATTGTGACTGTTCTTGATAATGCTATTAACATAACTGATGATTTTTCTATTAGGTAATATAAACTATTGACGATTAATTTTGACACGGTGATGACTCTATCTATAACAATTGTAATCCTGTATGATGTGGAAAAATGACTATTTAATATTTTGATAATATAATAATAACAGACTAAATCGATAAACCAAAGATATCCACATATATGCTCGATGATATGAAGATAACCTTTCAATTGTCACATTACAAATCCTGTCTACTATGAGCAGGTAGTGTTCCCTGCTTATCTTAACATATTATTAACATTGGTAAGTAGGCACCGAGGAATGAGCTAAGAGGTTTTTTGGTAAGGCCTATTTTGTGAATATTACCTAAACATCAATCCAATAATGACAGACAGACAGACAGACAGATAGAGAGACAGACAGACAGACAGACAGACAGACACACACACACACATATATATATATATATATATATATATATATACACGCACGCAGGCACGCACGTATACATGCACACACAGAGACACACATACACACTATATTTGTATAACCTTTTCGTCTTTTAGTATTCCGTTTAATCCTCGTTGATTAATAATACGTCATTTTCATTAAGTTATTTAGTATTAAATCATCATACAATTTTCCAAATAATTAATAAAAGGCGTCTTATTTTACGTCAATTCTCTCATCAGTCTAGTCCCATACAGTAAATTTAGGTGATCTCTTAACTTTGTTAAGCGAGATTCATCATCTATGTCAGCCTATGTCCGGTTATCTTACATGCTAAATAATCTGTGCAAATGCCATACGGAAGACTGGTTCGTTGTCAGTATTGTCTCTGACTGTCTACACGACTTTCAATTTTAATGTTCCGGTTTAGATGAGCCGCATCGTGTGTCACTTTAAGCCGTAGACTTGCCTGAGGTATACGGATACCCGATACAAGCTGTAGAAGCATACGGTCCCTTGTATGGTTGAAATCGTTGTCTTAACTACACGTTTATCTTTGGTCGCGTTAACAATAGGTTACTAACACAGCCAGCGAAACATATGTGATCCGTGGTAGGTTTGGAAACAGATGTTTCTTACGAATTTGATGTCAATTAAATCTGATTTGATATCTTTATTAATGCACCTGTAGATCAATATTATGTGGCAAGCCAAATGTGTTCAATGTTAAGGCACTGATTTGAACCGATCTGTTTCGTACCTACTCACTTAAATGTTCCTCATCAGACAAAAACTGTTTTTCACTATTATTGATCGATGATCTGTCATATGGATAATTTAGTTAAAGACCAATATGACACAAGCAAAGCTATTAAATGTGTTTCGATACAAAATCGTTGTGATCCGGTTGATAGATTTCTTTGAGAGAGAATATCATGATTTATTACATATACAAAATTCAAACATTTCCATAATATGTTTCTTTTGGGGGAAATTCTTATGTTTGACCGTTGTATTTTAATATGTGCGTGCTTTCCTTGATGCTGAATGATGAGAAGTACAGAAATTCACGAATAGCCTAATTGAAAGAAGGACACCGTTTCCAGCAAGATTACTAACCGGAACATATTCCGGTAAATTGAGTAAGTCAGCTAATGCCTATCTTGATTTTGTATTCCCGATACAACACCGACTTGATTGCTTTTCTGACACTATATCGCTTTATAATCGTTCTATAACTGTGTCGGGAAAATAATCAATGTCACCTGAAATGAGGTTTACTAAAAGTGGTAAGAAAAACTAACTATATCACCCGAAGAGGAAAAATCTAGAATTGATGAGGGAATTTATCATACCCGAACGTGAAAAATCTAGAATTGATGTGGGAATTTATCACATGTTATACCGTTTTCATCATCCACACTAATTAGAAATGTTACATTCCTTTCATCTTATATCTATTTCTAATTAACTCCGTTATCGTCTCGCTGATGGAATAGTTGTCATCGGATATACCGATTGCCAATAATCTACAGCAAATGGCGACAAGAAAATGACAATTAAGACGGGATTCGTCACCGAGCGAACAATGAAGACGTTCTATCGTCGCTGATGGGAGACAAACCTTTGATTACTATCTGTAGAACGCCTTTCTCCTCTTCATTCCTCTATCCTATCTTAATATAAATAGATCATCATCCAGTCGTCGTCTAACCTAATTCCTGTGCGTCATTATAGACGTGATACAGACATGGAAATATTTCTGGTCTCTGATGCAAAAAGGCTCGATATCACTTTTACAGATTATCACTTTCGCTCTCATACAGAACCACAAGTGCGAGTCGGCGTTGAAGATGAACAGCTGATTGGAGGAGCCGAGTGTTTTATTGCTGGGAATACGTCAATCACGTCTACAATAAAGCTATGTAATAACGTTATTTTTCTTTGGAAAGACATCGTTATCTAGGCAATAATCCATTTAACTATATTTACTCGATCACGAAATATACGCTTACTCAATCTCAGGTAGTGCCATTGAGTTTGAAATTAGTTGATAAAAATTAAATCTATTTGTAATTGTTTCAAACGTCGAAATCTGACAAAATCCAATCTGATATTTTTTCTGCTCCAAGTTTTGGCTAACTAGTTTATACGTATTATATAAATAACTATATATATATATATATATATATATATATATATATATATATATATATATATCCATCATATATTTAATGGTCTTTCCAAATCTATAATACGTCTAGACATTTTTCTGTGAAATAAATTTATTCGCCAGCTTCAATGAAGGATGCTACAATGTTATTAGGCCAATAACTATGCTATTACAAAGACATGTTGGGTCATATTATATTAGGAAATTATCATCATCGTTTCAATTTATCCAATGATACTTGGAACACGTGCTTAATATTTGGATAAAGAATCATTTTTGGATCGAGATATTTGCCGCAAAACATCTTAAACGACTAACCTCTTTTTCCATCTTTGGTAGAGAACAAATGAAAAAAAAAGACTGTTGCTTTAACAATGATACATTTATCATGGATATTGGATATTACGTTCGATAAATAATGCAGATAAAGTCTACTCATCTATCCACCTACCTCTTCTATCCACATGTGGATAATTTATATTCTCTTATCTGGCTATTTTGTATTCAAGGACTCTTCAAGATAATTATGATTTGATATCATTTATTTAGGTTGGTCGATGGTCATACCTGTGAAATGTGGCGGTGGGGCGTCACCAAGGCAAACATCTCATAAACACAACTGTGACTTAGATTCGAACCTACAACCACCAGGTTTGCAGTGCAGTACTCAACACATTGCCCCATTGGAACGTCCTTACTCTTCATATTAATGTCAATCGGTTATCTAACCAACATAAAAAAGTCACCTAATAGATTAGACCATATATCATCAATGCATCATCGATACGATTGATTGTGTAGATTGTCAGATTAGGCTACGCCATGGTGGCATTCGTCTGGTGCCCTTTATGTCGGAGAGATTGATTACACTAATGCTACAATGATTACAGGATAAATCCCGCTCCTCAGTAATAACTTTGTCATGTATCTACTACGATCAATGTCAAAAGAGACATAGGGTTCAATATCAAGAAGACAAAAAGCTTAAGCGCCAGTTGATGAGTTCATTGATTAACATCAGTAGAGGGTCTACGGATAAGATAATTATATATATGTTGTATAGTTCTTCGACACAGCACTTTACGAACGTTATTCATCAATTTAAACTTACAGGTCAGTTTTTGGCAACGGGCAGCTGTCTAATATTAAGCGACTAATATTAAACCGGATAGCTTAATTAATAGCAGTAATTTGACATTGGTAGTAAAACAGTCCAGTATAGTATCGTAGGTAACCTTGACTCTGCTCAAACTACATATTAATAATGCCTGCTGTTCAAACTATACAGTTATAATAAATATTATAGTGTTATTATAGACTACCAGAATAAAGTCTTGAATGCTGCACTGTAGACTGGATATAATTGAACTTAGGAAAGGTAATTCCCTTTTCACATACTACAAGGCTGAATTATTTATACTACTACAGCTGCTGTTTACCAACTGAGCGAGCTAAGCCCAATGCTATCATACGAAATGCCCAATAGGGTTTCTGTTCTTGAGTAAGTACTGCTTATAATGCCCTAATAATGTAATGAGTCTTCGACAATGATTTATATACTGGATTGCCGGGGAAAAGATTCAAATGTGTGTGTGTGTGTGTATGTGTGTGTGTGTGTATGTGTGTGTATGTGTATGTGTAATGTCCTCTGTGAACTGCTTAACATTCGAGTAGCAACACTTGCTATAAAATTAGAATAGTTGGTAATATAACAGAACTACAGAAGGTCGTTGTAAATGTCTGAACATATTTCCTAAATGTGGTATCCAGACAAAACCTCTTGAGGACAAAACCCTCTGAACATATTATTAATGAATAATAATAAGCACACATGAAGCTATATCTTATATATTTTACTTACTAATAATAAATATTTACGTGGGTGTCATTTCCATTAACAACTTGAGTGTGATACCATGTGACTTTTCTTCCTTCTGTAGTACACACATTTCTAATGTGTATACCTTATCATCATAATTTATTATCTACTAGTTACTTCCTCAGTCTACATTTTATGATATGTTGTTATTAATACACATTACATTTTATGATTTGTTGTTATTAACACACATTACATTTTATGATTTGTTGTTATTAACACACATTACATTTTATGATTTGTTGTTATTAACACACATTACATTTTATGATTTGTTGTTATTAACACACATTACATTTTATGATTTGTTGTTATTAACACACATTACATTTTACGATTTGTTGTTATTAACACACATTACATTTTATGATTTGTTGTTATTAACACACATTACATTTTATGATTTGTTGTTATTAACACACATTACATTTTATGATTTGTTGTTATTAACACACATTACATTTTATGATTTGTTGTTATTAACACACATTACATTTTATGATTTGTTGTTATTAACACACATTACATTTTATGATTTGTTGTTATTAACACACATACAAATGGCAGTTTGAAAATAGACACTGCGGTGGAAAATCATTTTCGCCATATATAGTTATATTTTGAAAATAAAACGTATATGAACAATTTAGCATTCATATATAAACCATCTTTTTTCAAAGCAACCACTGGAATTCATGGGGTTATGTCCAACAAGTCATTTGGGGGTTTTCAGAGTAGCAGGGAGTTTTGTCCCGGACTCCCACAATTATGTGCTCCTAATACTTAGCGTTAGAAAGGAGGCCTGGTATATTTACCTGATATTAAAATACCGTTTATCATCATAATCGTGATGGTTATAATCATGTTTCTGCAGCAGCAACATCATGATCGTTATCATGAGTGGATTTCTTTTGAACTAGTTCAATATTACCAAAATGATGTGGTACTCTTTTAGCCCCAAATTGACCCAATTATTTTGTTTATATTATATTATCTTTAGCCATGTCTGTCTTTTCTCAACGTCATCTTTTTGTTATCATACAATATATGTGTTTTTTTTTCTTGTATATTTTATTTACTCTTGTAGTTTTCATTAGATTCTCCTATTAGTGAATATTTTTAATACCGTACCTATGAAGCAATGTTCTCAGAAATTACGTTGCTTATATTCCAATTTTAATACACGATACTCCTTCGATTAGAAATTTGGTATACGTGTAGCACAACGCTACTCAGTTCCCTTACTTCAATTAGTAAAATATTCTCCAGACAAAATTTATTTCGACTTGTTTAAGTGTTGATTCCCGAGTTTTTCTTGGAAGATAGAAATTATGCAAAAGTAAGATTATTTTGTGTGATATAGTTTCTCTCTGAATAATAGCAGCGTGTAAAAAAATCAATATTAAGCAACAGGCATTGCGCAACAGAGATATGCATGAAACGAAAGATAACGATTTATTTTTCGAAATACCTTCACTATATTACCAGTTCGCCGAAAAACTTAAATAAGAATTATATATTATAGGTTTACTAATATAAAGTGGGATTAGGATGTGACTAGACAAAACACAGCTAGATAAATAAATTAAAAATTATTATATTTTAAAATGTCATTACAAAGTCATAAATCATTGCTACACATAATAATGATATGGCAGCTTATTACATTAATCCCTGTGTAACTTTCAGAATAAATGCAGTAATTCACCAAGTGAAGAACCTCTTATTTCTCGATCAGAAATTCTGAGGCTAAAAATTATTAAATATTTCTTATATCAAAGTATTTTCAATCAATATTTTTTATTTATTCAGATATACAGGGTATAAGTAGTCTATTTTGACGTAAACTATTACAAAGAGTCATTAAAGTTACAACAAATATTTTATTGGCTAACTAGTATATTGCATTGTTAATATAATATTAATCACTATTTAAAGACCCGCACTCTATCCTTGATACGAACGAGGACATCCAACCCAAGGAATAATCCCATCATTGGTATGAAACCCTCAAAACGGTCTAAACCGACCCTTTATCAGATGATTAATAAAGACCCGTTTAGAGAGGTGACCGGCTTAATAAAATAATCAGTGCGATGTTAATACACAAATCTCAGATAGATCCAATGTCCCAGTAATTAATACAGAGCGAAATGGGAATCGCTAAGTTAAATATATTATACAGTATCAACACTTTACACATCCGTATTATATTTTGACAAAGTAATATATTATACATTAAAGAGGGCAATAATTAGCCAAATACAGATCTGTGAAATAGATTCCATAGACAATTGATTTACCTTTGTTAACCGGTAAATGAGTGTTAATCAGTTTATATTGGTTCATTAGCAACAAGTGCAATTGCTAACACAAAATAGAACCAGTTATCAACTGTGTTTCTTGTTGATACTATCAAGTGAGATATATTGATCAATATATTGATCACAGCTGAGATTCAGCTTGTGAAAAATGGGAATAATGTATTTGTCACGTAAAACTCGGAAACAACAAGCGGGATTCATCTAAACAGAATATCAGAGTTAATAGATAATGGCTTAGACAGGTTCGTCTATATATTAATAAACTATTTAGCAATTAACAATATCTATGTATCAATGAATATTGATTTTAAAAGGTTACTCAGATATGACTAGTTAAGGTCTTAATATAGATTTTAAGAGATCATTCACAAGTTTAGATATGTTGATGCTCTGTGCCTGTTGCCTCTTACTATATACCCTAAAACACACACACACACATATACACACACGCACGCACGCACGCACGCACACACACACACACACGCACACACACACACGTACACACACACAAACGCACACACAAACACATGCACACACGCAAGCACGCATACACACACAAGGGGGAAGACTTGTTAGTCATTCGTCTGTTTCTCGGTTGTCATTTCTGACTCTCGCTTATTCCTAATATAAATAATCTTCGTTGCTGTCATAAGAATCATATCGGAAAAGAGGATTTAGCTGCAATATCCTTTATCCATTGTGTCAATATTTAGACAGACTACATTAGTCTATTAGAAACGGTCAAATACCGAGCATAGAGGATAACGTGAACAGTAACCTAACAACAGTAGACTAATAACAGTAGCCTAACAACAGTAGACTAACAACAGTAGACTAACAACAGTAGCCTAACAACAGTAGATTTGCATCAGGTAGATATAATTTCCTTCGAAAATATTATATTATTGATATAATCAAAGGTTACTCGGCAAATACCTTCAGATCAGGAAGTTTAACTTTGGCCAATAACTTTCCAGTTCCATAAAGCCTCGGACATATTAGATGATAATTGTAATATATCATTGAAAAATGGACGAATAAACATGATTCATACGACATATATTATCGCACTATTGCACTTATATATACTAACAGACTCCAGATATTCATAAGCAGATTATAACCACACAAATACTGAAAAATAAAAATAATATCCTCATAAGCTTTAAGGTATTAACTGGTAAATGTTACATCTTGAAAAAGACCAATTTCTTCAAACGGTGATAATCTTTTAAGATTCGTATTTTGATCTAACTGACAGCTACATGACATTTGCTATCATTAATATGAATTTACTAGCTTTACTGACAGGTTCTCCATAGTTAAATTATTACCTGTTCATTTCTTTCATAAGATACAACGTCATTTATATTGCTCTTCTTCATTTTCAAGTATAGTTGTGAGGACAACTTTTATTCAATAAT
This sequence comes from Paralvinella palmiformis, assembly GCA_025642065.1. Lineage (NCBI taxonomy): Eukaryota > Metazoa > Annelida > Polychaeta > Terebellida > Alvinellidae > Paralvinella > Paralvinella palmiformis. The sequence continues at coordinate 622,186 of JAODUP010000374.1, forward strand.
AAAGATATATGACACGACAATTAAAGCGACTTCAAATTTGCATGTTGTTTCTAAGTACAACAAAATTAGTTGTAATATATCGAGACCTTTGGTGGCAGCATGCTAAGGCTTCCGTCCTGCAGTGGACTGATCATCGCTGAAGATGATGATATCGAAAATTATCTACTAACTTTTATTGATCGGAGCATTGACAGGTTGACAATTTTGAGCAAGCCAGCGTTATGAAAAGAGCGGATTTATAGGGGACATATAATCCAATCTACACGAATTAGTAGAAGACGGCTTTCTCGTACTATAATATATAATGTCAATTTGAAATCCCGGTAAACCTTTCACACTCTGGAATACCAATGGATATTATTTTGTTTCCACGAAAGATATCTAACGTGTGAAAAGTAAATATGTAAGTGATTGCCAAAGTGTGAATTGGTGTATTTTTTGTAGGATGAAAAAGATGTGAGACGTTCTTGTTTCAAACGGAGTCTAGAACATAATTAAACATGCAATTGGACTGCGTGATCTCATTTGCGAAGTTGCTATTATAATAATAATATATTTTCAGCAGCAGCAATATATAAAAGTCGAGTATAGAATAATCTTCAGTTATCAAGAAGCAAACATTAAATACACGAATTAAATTAATTAGTACCGTTTAGTATACACGCGTATTCTGATTATGCCGCGATACGAGTCTTTGATACACTCTAGATACAGGGATATAAATTACTTGCTTTAAATTCTATGAAAACCTGCAGATGACAGCGGACATATAACGTATGGAAAATAACAATTAAATAAGTATTTGGTGGGTCTGTCTAATCACCAGAAATGACCTTGTGATAAATGTCAACGTTATTCTAGATACACAGAAGTAGAACACAACATTCAAAGGTAACATCCTATTGAAGAAATGGAACTATGTAGATCTCAATAAATACAAAGAATTGTCAGAAATATTTTAACACGGCGTTACGTAAAGAATGTGTAATTCTAATAAAACAGAGGGTTATCTAATTGGGTCGATGGGTTGAATCTTTTCTCTCCAAAATGGGTTCATTGGTCATTCGAGAGAGTCGTTCCTTGATGAACACTGAGTTCGAATCTGGTTGTCTGTTGGAACGTCTAGGAAGTGTGTGCTAGCTCCCCGTGGAACTAGTCCCAAACACCAAATAGTAACCTTGGCATATATTACTGCTGATGATGAAGTCTTTGATAGCATGATTATGTTTCAAGGGAAACGACTCCACTGTGATCTATTGTTTTTATATGAGATAATTTTCTTGTCACATTTTACCAAGAAAAAGACCCAAAGATCAAGGATTCTACTCGCGGATGGATACTCAACACGCTTTAGCTTGAAGACAGCAGAGCTAGTCTTGATTTTGGAATGACTTCTATGATGATGAATTACACTGCGATAACCAATTTGATGTAGTTTTAATAGCGATCAGTAATCTCTAATATTGATGGATAGTCAGCTTAGGGACTAGTGTTAGAAAGCATCACCAATTAAAAATATTAATGCCGATCTACAATAAAACGATAACATGGGAAACACGGCGTCACTCGAATGCACACTTTTTTATTTAGTTTTACTTAGCATAACACACATAGCACATTCTAACTTAAATAAAAGAGAATGTATTGGTTTCATGGCGAATGTCCAGAAGATAATTTTGTTTTAGCTTATAGAGTCTTAATGGGTTGAAACCTTCGTAAATATCTTACTAAACAGATCGCTATATCAACAGTCAACAACTAAATGCTAAAGCCTGGAAAGTTAAAACTATGTTTGCTGTCTAATGAAATAAATAAGCATCTTTTTTGGGTGTAACTTTTGTTCTATTCATTGTTGTGCTATTATTCTGCATTAGTTCAGAATTTGTTGTGGCAGGTACTCATCTCAACGTAGAAGGCAATGTTCTCTATTGTTCTCTATCCAAATCTATTTCAACCCCAAACTATTTGAAATGTATTGTTTGTTTATGTGTTTTTATGTTTGCTTATTCCTTTACTTTCATTTCCTATTCAGTTTGCCTTCGTTATCTTATTACCTATTGTGTAAAAATAACTTGTCATACTCGAAACGCTCGAAACACAATTATCTTTGTTCTATCCATTTATTAGATGTTAAAGTCGACGATCATTCACATACTAATATTTATCAATGGAAGATTGAGTCGAATGATTTTCTTTAACAGAGATATATTTATCGGGCCTTTCAGGATTTAATCAAGTGAGACCATCATTCTAGCGTCCACTGATCAGCCACTCATCACCTATTTAAATGTCTACCGTTGGATCCAAGAATTTCTTAAGCACAAATATCCATTAGATCAACTGTCGAACTAAACGGGTCTATGGTGACTACAAAACAATAATATTCCTTTCCATGTTGTGAGTCGAGATACTTATTTCTGAATTGACATCCATGTAAAGAAAATACTACAAAACCTTAGAGGTGAAATGTTCTCAATGTGCATTTCCAGGTTAGCCATTGGCGGCCTAATAATGATATAGGACAAACTGGTGTGGGCTATTTGACTTGAAAACAAGGTTCCGCGATAATGATTCAGATATATATTTGTGATTTTCCGGCGATGCTGGTTGTACATTCAAAATAATTGTCAATAAAACAGGAAATGGCCTTCTAGTCAGGTAAAAATGCAGTTTGTTGACATGTGTCAGTGCAATTGGACAGAGAGGAATTGCAATGATTCACAACATGCTTCCCAAACGTCATAACGCAGCTGGCTAACGTAACACTTAGCCTAATCATTTGTGTCTGGTGTCTACTTAGAACGCGTTAAATCATTACCACATCTTGTGATGGTCTGGATCAGAGAAACAGAACTCTTCATTTTTGGTTTATCAACAAATAAAGCAAACCCAGAAGACTGAAAAGTCTGTACTCAAAAGAAAAGACTCCAAGCTAATATGAACAGGAAAAGGGAGCCAAACGGAAATGTATGTCGGAGTGGAGTAAGGTTTATGAGGGCTGATGTATGATAATAACAGAATCAATGAAGTTCAAATGCAGTATTGCCTCTAATAGCCGGAATCAGCAATCAAATGTCTCCGTATAAGAAGGAAGTAGTTCCTTCTGGCTGGACATTTTTAAGGCATGACTAAAGTGGCACTGATCCTTATCCTCTTACTTTGTTTTAATTTTCAATACAACAAAGTGATAAGGATATTGTGATATTATATGAAGCAGATAAATTAGTAAATACTATACAAATACTAGGTAAATACTAGTAATCATTAATAATAGAGCTCACGTAGACAATATGTTGAGATATCTATATTTTATTTGCAAGGATAATAGCAGATCAGTTTACATTACTATTCATTCCATACATTTTGTATTACGAATAAACATAACTTTCTTCAGATTTATTGGGAGTCCGTATATCGTCAGAAAAGTTACATATGTCTATATAGCAGATGCGAGGATAGCAGAGATATCAAATTTGGTAGTGCCAGAACAAAAGGACATCAATATTCAGCAACTCTGTGAACAGAATATCGATATATTAATTAAAATCTTAAACAATGTGAATTTTGTTTTTGGGCAAGCTTTCCAATCTGTTATCTGCCCAAAAGATGAACAGTGATGATTTGGCATGTTGAGGTCGTACAAGATCTCACTGGGCTTAAGTCGTGCTCAAGATGGGTTTCCGGTGTCTTTTTTTGCAGTTCGCAATTTGTACGTAACGAGGATTAAGTAGGAATAGATCGGTGTATAATCCTTTCTATGATTGCTTAAGGCAAGCATGATTTGCTATATGCAGCATTTCTTCCTTGCGACAATAACATCGGATCAACAACGTAGATAGGACGCATATTAATCTGAGATACACCGTCTACCGACCCAGTACCACTCGCAGAATAGTCTGCGTTAAATTACCCACTGTATATATTCCCCCTTCCCCAGATCGGTTGCAGACTGTTCGCAGACTATTTGCAGAGTTATTGCTTCCTAACGCAGAATAGTCAGCAATAGTGTAAGGTTTTGTAGAAATCTCTACTTGAACGCAGTGTATTTGTTAACGGAAACCCACCGTGAACACGACGTAAACCCGGTGAGACCATTTCATAAGGCATGCATCATGTCATAATAATAATAATAATAATAATAATGGCCTGAATTGTAGTTATTAAAGTGGCTGGCTAACTCAAAATCCTTGCCCACAATGACTAACTGTAAATAAATTTATAATTTGAAATGATGTTACCTGGCTGGAGAGGCAACTCCCTTTACCTATACAAAGGTGTTGTGGCCAGGTTTTGAACAACAGAATTACCACTTATTTCGGCTGTACTTATACGGCAGGCATAGAATGTGATACAGAAATATAAGTAATTGTTGACCCACTTTGTTAAATATGTTTTAAATACCTTCCTGCACTGCTTCCTAATTGACATCATAATTATGATGTTGGACATTGCAGGTTAGCTGAACATACCAAACAAACCATATTGCGTATATTACTGGAGGTCGACTGTTTCACCGTCATGTTTGATGCGGCCACAGATACATCAGTTGTTGAACAAGTGATATGTGCCAGCCTTCTGGTTAACGGCCTACCAAGAAATTACTTCATCGTTTTGAATTGCCTCTGTGGCCTCATCGGTAGAGGATCACGGGACTATTTACTCATTATGGTCATGCTTCGGGAGAGGACCGAGATACTATTTCGACGAGTGTATCTATTCAGTAATTTATTCCCATACATGTATTAATCGGGCCCATGCACAGGGTTTATTGAGGAAATTGAAACTCAAGCACTATACGGGGTTGATGGAACTAAATGGACACAACGTGTTGAGAAAGCGCTTACATCACATGAAGCGCTTCTAGATCATTCTGAGCACGTCAGTCACGCTTGCCCCGATCAAGATACTGCAATCGTGAAAGGCGGAGCTACATTTCTTGCAAACAAATCAAAGGACTATAGTGTGATTCGGTTCATCTTCACTTGCTTGTAGCACTAACCACACATCAGGTAACACGTGGATGGTAATGTGGCCCATTTTAAAGATGCAACTTAGAAGTATCTTCTACTTGATAGAAACCACCAGATTCCAAATACCAGATTAGTCCAGTATTGTATTAATGTTATCAACACGAAGCTGGATAATGCTGGACATGCCGCTACTCGAATTGATAACGCTGGACGCATCTTTGATGTAAAGCAATGGTCAATGGCAATGCAGAATTAACACCATAATTTACCATGTCAATGATGTATTTGTAGGGAAATTACATTTAGAACATCATATAGAATACGAAAGAAGACTAACAACGTTAA